>JAAALK010000081.1:52619630-52667863 GCA_019279435.1 Zizania palustris
CGTAGGGGGTCCTGGCCGAGCGCTCGCCTTATCGGCCCTCTTCTGGTGCTTCTAGAGCAGCATGTCATATGTCACCTTAGCTTCTTGCGATTCGTAGCCAAAGATGATGCGTTGGTGTTCACCTTCCACACTCCTACCACAGGGTTCTACGACACGACCGTGTGTGGGTGCGGTTCCCTGATCATGACCTCCTTCCCTTCAGCAGACTCGGCCTGCTCGGGCCGAATCAGCACCTTCTTCCCATTGAGATCAATATTGTTCACGGGGAAAGGGTCTTGGTCGAGTTTCACCTCGGGACTTGTGTCCAATTTCAATCGTCCTTCTTCTATGGCCGATTGAACCTGCTGACGAAAAACATTGCAATCGTTGGTAGAATGGGAATGAGAATCATGCCACTTACAATAAGCCCGTTTCTTCAAGTCATCGTCCATTGGAATTATGTGACCCTTCGATAACCTGATGAGTTTGTTCTTCAACAAAAAATAAAATATCTTATTGCACTTGGTCACATCAAAAGAATACTTCACCTCGCTTGGCTTACTCTTAGTTGGAGACGGTCGTAACTCAGTGCAAGTGATGGGCTTAGCATTGATAGACCAAGTCCACTCTGTGGTGTACATATCAGCTGAGTCATCCTTGCTCTCCGATGATTACTCATTGGAGTGCTCTATGACGTGCACTTCGGCCTTGGGTTTGTTAAATGTCTTGGTGAATATCCTATCTTTGGCTCGGCCTTCCTGAACTAGAGCCTTCTGCAGCACCTGACTAACGTCAAAGAAATCCTGGCCATCTAGTTTCTCTTTATGTTTGGAGTGGAGACCATTAAAAGCTAGGTCGGCCAGGTCTCTATCGGAGATGTTCAAAGTAAAACATTGGTTTCTAGTGTCCCTAAAACACTTAATGTACTCGAAGACACTCTCATTAGTATTCTATCTAACCGATGTAAAGAGTGACAGTCTAAGCTCGGGGCGAAGTATGAAAGAATCGAAGCCTTCTTCGACCAATGTACTTCGAAGCCAATACTCCGATCAGAAAGCTTCAAACAACGTTTGTAGAAAAGCAAGCTTCGAACGAGAAGCGAAGCCCAACATCTGGCAGCAAAATCGAAACGAAGCCTACACTGCTACCTTCGAAATTAACTAGGTCAATGTAAGGCTACCGAAGTAGTAACCTTCGAACCACTAACCAACATCGAATCGAAGTCTGCTGATGTTCTCAAAGAAAAACGAAGCCTTGAAACAATCTTCGAAATACACACTTCGAACACACAAATTGAGATCCACGGAAATGACAGCAGTAGGGAAAGTTCTTAGTAAACACACTCCGAGCGAAGTCTGTCAGAGAAACATGCTTCAAAGCTAACTTCGAAGCCTGTCAAAGTACGCTTCGCAACGGTGTCGAAGTATGCCAGAACAAAACCTTAGGACAGGGCACACTTCGAAGCTAGATTCACAGTTCAAGTTCGGAGTCAAAAGTTCTTAGCAAAGCCTTCGAAGAAGTCAGGTCAAAGCCTGCTTCACAGAGCTAAAAGACTTTGCACAAGGCATGGGGGCTTCGCCAGAAACAGCCAGAGAAAGACTAGGCTCGGTCTACTTGATCAAAAAGCTATGCGTGAAAAAGCAAAGCTAGAGTACTAGCGTACTGTTGCTGCAGGGAGTAGGTACTACTTGCTGTATGCAAGAACTAGTACTACTTACCCAAAGAACAGAAGCAACAGAGAAACATTCGCTCAGGAATAAAATAGCCGCACACAAAACGAAACTACAGAGCTATTAAAGAAATGCTGCACACAAAACAACAGGAATAAAATCATCCAGACCAGAGAAGATGTGAGATGAACTCACGAAGAAACACAAGCAATCATCCTGGTGGCGCACGCATGAACAGGAGAGAGAGAGAGCGCAGGAGACACAAATGACCCAATCCTTGATTAAAAAGTGATTTCTTGAAAGGGTAACCTAACCCTAGGGATTGGGGCCCTATTTATAGGCTGCCCAATAGCTAGGAATATTCCACCAACCCCTTAGGGTTTTTTACAGACGCTGAAATAAAGAAAAAAGACTAAACTGCCCTTAGGATATTTCTACATACTCGACTGACTGACTGTGGGCCTAGGGACAAAATAGTAAACTCCTATTTACAGATGACTTATCCGGAAGCTAAGCTTTCGTAGCGACTACGACTTCTCTTCTGGACAGTCCGATACAAGATCAGCGGTCATCAGTTTTGCGCCGAAACTGACAAAGCCTCTACCGTATTTGCACCAGGTACCCGGATTGGGCCGGCCCGACTCCGCAGCTCTCTCAGCCCGGTAATCGCTCACCGCCCGTGTACCTGAGTCAATCCTGGTCAACAGCCCAGTGGGTCTTCTGCTACTCTTGGCCCATGTACCCGGATTGGGCCAGCCCGACTTCGCGGCCCCTTTGCCCGACAGTCGCTCGCTGCCCGTGTACCAGAGTCACACGTGGCCCATGACGCAGCAGATCTCCTCTCTTCTTCTATCCTCTTTGACTATCGTTGACAATGACTCATCACATCTGGAGCCATGAGGCCCACATTATTCAGCATGGCTCCTCAATCTCCCCCTTGATGAGTGCATTGTCAACACTTTGCTTCTTCATCTCTTCAGTACCTGCGAACACATGTGGAAACACAAAAACAAAACACAAGAAAACAAAGAAGAAGAAAATAAAGTAAAAGTTTAACCCTAATGACCAAAAGCCAAACAAAAAAAAGCAAGAAGTGGTCATTATGGTTAACCAAAATGTAGAAGCTCAAAATGAGTGCGATCTCAGAAACATCAACAAGGATATCAAAAGAGTAAGGACAAACGGGACAAAAACTCCCCCTAAAACAAATCCCAGGGAAAGCCAAAACTCCCCCTTGAACTCTTATCCCAAAATTTCTCCCCCTTGTTGACAAGTGAACTCATCAAGCACTCGAAAAGAGACACAGACTCCCCCTAAAACGCAACTCTCCCTCAAAATATGCAATGAATGCAACTAGGGTGCAGGTGGAGTGAATAAAGCATGCTTCTCAGATATGATTGACTGCAATTACAACATCTAACAAATACAGCAAAAGACATACTGTCTAAGATACATGGCATGATCAGTGCAATGGATGATATCTAAAGAAAGTCATTTGCACGCATTTTCAATTTTTGCAAACAAAAGCATCACCACATTTTCCAGCTGACAAGCAAGGTAAAGCATGAGATGTAGAAGCTAACTGATATCTACCAAGATAAGCATTATCCAAAACAAAGTGCTTCAGCAAACTTGTTATCATTTCAATTTTCAGGCTTTTTTTTCTTTTTTATTTTCGCCAGGGGTTATTTGTATGTCAAACCTTATGCTGACCGACCAAGTCAAGCCTAGGCCAGAACTGGACCATCAGAAGCTTAAGACATTGATCTTGGCATACATTACACTGTCCTAGTTCATACCAAAGTGCTATGGTAAGCAGTCCAGAACAATGCAATGCGACAAAGCAAACCCACCTGGATCTTTTCAACTCAAGCATAAAAGGGCATGGAATTTTCATTCATTTTTGATTTTTATCCTTTTTATAGCACATTTTCCATGTTAAAGCATAAAGATGTCCAAGTTGCATATCTGCATCTATGCGAGGAACTAGCTACAAGGCATGTAACAGATAGCAAAAGCACTCAGCCTACACATGCTAGTTACCAGAAGCAATGGTGATCATTTTTCAAGTTTAAAGCATAAAAGCCATGCATATGACAGATATCAGACATATCAAGTGAACTGAACCAAAGCATGATCATTGACAAGTATTCAAAAGCATGTACCAGCTAGAATAAGTAAAGCAGATCAATCATATAACAGAAGCAGGCTCAAAGTGTGATATGTGAATATGCATGATAGGAACACACACAAAAAGACTCAAGAAAAGAGTAAAGAAGAAAGAAAACTGACGCAAAAATATCCTAAAAAGGATACACAACACCCAAATCCCCTCGTAAACGCTCAAAAGTAGACTGATCTAGGGGTTTGGTGAAAATGTCTGCCAACTGATGATGGGTATCAACATGAACAAGGTCAATGACACCTTTTTCATATTGATCCCGCAGAAAGTGAAAGCGCACATCAATATGTTTGGTTTTTGAATGGAGACAAGGGTTTTTCCCTACACTAATTGCACTAGTGCTGTCGCAAAACAAAGGAACTCTGGTACGAAAGAACAACCCAAAGTCTCGTACAGTGGAAATCATCCAAACCAACTATGAGAAGCTGCTAGCAGCAGCTACATACTCAGCCTCAGTGGTCGAAAGAGCAACTCCAGATTGCTTTCGAGAAGACCAAGACACAAGAGATGAACCAAGAAACTGGCAAGTACCGGAAGTCGACTTGCGATCCAACCGGCACCCACCAAAGTCAGCGTCCAAAAAGCCAGATAAATAAAGAGATGATGATGCTGAATAGTAAAGACCGTGATCGAGCGCATAAGTGAGATACCTTAAGATGCGCTTGACAGCCTGCCGATGAGACGCACGTGGTGAGGACTAGAAATGCGCGCAAAGTCCCACGGCGAACTGTATGTCTGGTCTTGTCGCCATCAAGTATAGCAGCGAACCGATCATCCCTCGGAACTCTCTCTCATTGACCTTGATGCCGCTCTCGTCCTTGTCCAGTCCTCCAGATGTGCCCATTGGGGTCATCTGCGGCTTCAACTCCCCACCAAAGTCAAATTTTTTCAACATGTCACGAGTGTACTTACCTTGGTGAATGAAGGTGCCATCCTTGGTCTATTTGATCTGGAGCCCTAAGAAGTACTTGAGCTCACCCATGAGGCTCATCTCAAACTCGATGTGCATCTGCTCAGAAAACTTGAACACAAGATCATTAGAAGTACCGCCAAAAATAATATCATCCACGTAAATCTGAGCAACTAAAAAATCTGAAGCATCTTTGAGCAAGAAAAGAGTTTTATCTACAGAACTCATCATAAAGCCCTTCCCCAACAAAAATTTCTTTAACCGGTCATACCAAGCCCTGGGGGTTTGCTTCAACCCGTATAAAGCTTTTTGCAATTTAAAAACGTGCCGAGGAAACTTAGGGTTCTCAAAACCGGGGGGCTACCTAACATAAACCTCCTCCTCTATGTACCCGTTCAAAAAATCACTCTTGACATCCATTTGAAAAATCTTAAAACCCTTCAAAACGGCAAAAGCTAAAAGAATGCGAATGGACTCAAGACGGGCAACAGGAGCAAAAGTTTCTTCAAAGTCAATACCTTCCTTCTGGCAAAAACCCTGGGCAACTAGTCGAGCTTTGTTGCGCACCACAACCCCATCTTCACCTTGTTTGTTCTTGAACACCCACTTGGTGCCTATGGGATTGCATCCTGGTGGCGGCTCAACTAGTGTCCAAACCCGATTACAGACAAAATTCTCAAGCTCTTCTTGCATAGCATTAATCCAATTAGAATCAGAAAGAGCATGAGAAACATCTCTAGGCTCGAAAGATGGAACAAAAGCAGATTCAGCAAACACAGCAAGAGAGGTACCAGATGAACGCAAAGTTCTCTCAGTCAAATCACCGATGATGAGCTCTGAGGGGTGATCACGCTGAACTGCTCGGGATCCTTGGTGATCTGAAGTCACCTCACTGGAGTCAGCAGCTGGCACCTCTGGACTTGACTGAGGGGGGTCGATCGAAGTGGAAGAAGTGATCAGAGGTCCGCCCTCGTCCTCAGTCGAAGTCTCAGAAGGTGTGGGCTCTGCAGGAGGTGCAGAAGGCCCACCCTCAATAGCAGCTGGAGTATCCTCATCTTCCTCGAAGATGGACTCTCCGAGCTCACCATCACCAGAAAGCTCAAAAGAAGGAGTCAAAGAAGGCAAGGACTCATCAAAAGAAACCTCACAAGTCTCGACAAGCTGTTGGGAGTCGAGTTTCCAAACACGGAAGCCTTGAGAATGTAAAGTGTAGCCAAGAAAAACTCCATCCCAGCAACGAGACTCAAACTTGTCCAAATGCCCTCCCTTCTTGAGCACAAAACACTTGCAGCCAAATGCTCACAAGTGGCTCACCTTGGGCTGTCTGCCAAACCGCAGCTCGTATGAGGTCTTACCTAGGTAAGCTCTAAGAAAAATGCGGTTGGCCAGATAGCAAGCCGTGTTCATGTCTTCAGCCCAAAAACGCCTAGGAGTCCTATGCTCATCGAGCATCGTCCTGACCATCTCGGCTAGCGTGCAGTTCTTTCGTTCCACAACGCCGTTCTGTGGGGGAGTGTAAGAAGCAGAAAACTGATGATCAAGACCCTGATTACTATAGAAGCTGACAAACTGAGAGTTCTTGAACTCAGAGCCGTTGTCGTAGCAAATTGCCCGCATCCGACCATTGTTCTCATTCTTCAGCTTCAAAATCAGGTCATGAACAAAGTGAAAAGTCTCATCCTTAGACTCCAAGAAGAAAACCCACGAGAATCGAGAAAAGTCATCAACAATGACAAGTGCGTACCACTTCCCACCGATTGAGCGTACCCGGGCTAGACCGACAGTGTCCATATGTAACAACTCACCTAGATATGAAGTCATCACCTGAGTCACAGGTGAGTGAGAAGCGGCAACCATTTTCCCATGATGACATGGATGACAAAGTAGATCTTTATCCATTTTAAGCTTGGGCAATCCTCGGATGAGGTCCATAGAGCTTAACCTGACTAGCAGATCAAAACTCAAATGACCTAACCTCCTATGCCACTTCCAGAGCTCAGAGGAGGATCCAACAATCAAACAGCGAGAAGGGCCAAAAGAACTAGAGAAGTCAATCCAAAAAACCTTACCGAAAGGTAAGATCTGGCAAATCAAAGACCCTCTAGAATCAAACACAGAAGAATTGCCCTTCTTAAAACGCACTTCCAAACCATCCTCAAGAAGTTGCGAAACAGAAATCAAGTTAAAGTTCAAATTTTTAACCAAGGCAACATTCTTCAAAGAGAAATGATCTGAAATGCGAATTGAGCCGATGCCACTTACTTTCCCTTGACCACTGTTCCCGAAAGTGATGTACTCTTTGGAGCTTGGGGGTGTGAGACTGGAGAACCATCTGCGATGTCCCGTCATGTGGCGAGAGCATCCTGAGTCCATGATCCAAATGTCCTCCAGTCCCCGATCCTGCACAATCAGTGGTTGTAAGGGGGAGCAAATGGTCCGGCACCAAGTTTAGCAAAAGTACTAAACCAGTGTCGAGCCATCTGCTCAAAAGACGGAAAGCAAAAACCATCAGAAGAATTTGGACCAAAGCGCAGCTCAAAGCGTGGTCCATGGTTCTGCCTAAAACCTCGGCCACGAGGTCCAGGACCGTAGCCAAAATGGCCTGGAGCTCTACCAGAATGAACACCACCAACTGAAGCACGGGCATGAAAGCCATCTCCTCTACCACCAACTACACGACGCAGCCTGGCCTCCATCCTCTTCCCGCGTCGAGGAACACGCAGTCTACCACCCTGCTGGTAGAACTGCTCTTGACCACCACGAGCACGGTCTGCTCTCTCAACCCGCTTCCTCCTGAAGAAAAATTCCGCAAGATGCCCTTCTCTCTAACAATACTCACGATGGTAGGTGGGCTTCTTGGGATGTGGTTGAGGCTTGGGATTCTTTGGCTTAGTGGTGTTTGGTGTAGTCTTCTTGGGTTGAGAGGGTCCTGGAAGAGAGTCAAGAGAAGTGTGGAGGTGTTTGGGCTTTGTAACCCAGATGGGCTTCTTGGGTGGAGCTTTGGGCTGTTCATGGATCACTCCATCCTTGGGCTGACTAGCCTGGGAAGACTCAGTGGAGTGAGTCTTGGGATATCTCTGCTCAGGAGTCATTTTACTCCACTCCACTTCCCGGCTAATGGCACTCTCAAAGTCAGCCTTGGTATAGGTGTAACCTACCCCAAACCCATCCTGCCTCTTGAACTGCTGGATCATCATGCCGAGCTGTGGCTCTCGGGCACAGATCCAACTCAGGATAGAACGAAGATAAAAATTCTCATTCTGAGAATCAGCTAGCTCCTCTCTCAGGGAAGCTAGAACCTCCACCTGAGACAAGCAGGTCTCACACTCGCTATCTACCTGGACAGACTTCTCGGCTTTCAGCTTAATCAACTCCAGTCTAAGAGACAGGCAGTTCTCACAGATAGTGGGTGGAACTGACAGTGTCTCAAGCTCTAGCCTAGTCTGTGCCAGCTCAGCTCTCACTCTCTCCAAATCCCCCAAATGCTCATCGCCCTTTGCTTTCAGCTCAGCTAAAACAGCTAGATGAGATGGGCAATCAACACAGGGTGCGACGACAATGGCTTGAGCATCTTTCAGCTCCTGCTGAGCGCTTTCAAGCTCAGTGGCCAAAGCGTCCCTCTCATCAACCCTTTCTGTATACTTGGACTTCAGAGTCGACAAGTCACACAGAAGCACCTCACACTTCGGGCACTCACTGCTATCACCCAAGAAGGGGGAAGAAGATAGACTCTCAATTTTGCCGTTGGCCACGACAAGCTCACTCTCTGACTCATCTATCCTCTTCTTAGCTCCCCTAAGCAGTTTTTCACGATATTTTAACTCCTGACGATTGCTTTCAGGTAAATCAACGATTTCGCGTTCATAAGATGATACCTTTTCGTTGTCGTCGTCGTCGGAGTCGTCGGAGGATCTCTTCTCTTCCTTATCCCTAAGAGCCATTGAGCAGAAGCTCTTGCGGGATCTTCGGCGCTGATGTGAGTGGCTCTTCGGTCTGTCCCCGAAGGCCATGAAGCAAAGACCTGCTGGATCGTCCTTGTCCTTCCCCTTCCTCATGACGATCTCCTCATCGCTTGAGCTCGATGAAGAGGAAGAAGACGTGGACCGCTTGGAGTAGCACTTCTCCATCTCGGCGAAGAAGGCCTTCTCGTGCTTCTTGTTCTCTCGCCGGTAGTCCTTCAGGGCCTTTCTGAAGAATCTGGTCTTTGGCTTGCCCTTGTTGAAGGAGGAGCTCTCGTGCTTGCCGGAGTCGTGGAAGCCACCACCGGTGCCCTTCTTGTGGCCATTGTGCTTCGGGAAGTCGGCGATGAAGTGTCCTGGGTCACCACACTCAAAGCACCCGGATTTTGTGCCGTGTCTTTTGAACATCCTTTTGTCATAAACACGACGCACTCGGTTGATAAAAAGACACAAATCATCATCTCCCAAGGACTCAAGCTGGTCCTTAGTGATAGACATCAAAGAGAACCCAGCACAACTCATAGAAGAAGGATCAACAGAAGGTGTAGCAAGGGCCAAAGACTTTGATCCAGAGCCAGTGAGATTTGATCTCAACTGGATATCAACCTCGGTGGCCTTCAGCTTGCTAAACAACTCAGAAATGGTCAAGGTATCATAAGATGTGCTCTCAATGATAGAGGATACCTTGATCTCCCAGATCTTTGGGTCCAAGGTATGGCGAACCTTGAGCGCCTGCTCGTGATCTGAGACTAACTGAGCACCCTCAGCCTTGTTGTCCCGAAGCTTGTTTATGATCGATTGAAAACGACCAAACAACGCTTCAACAGATTCACCCGGCTTTTGTGTGAAGTTCTCATATTCACGCAGGTAGGTCTGATAGAGCCGAGCCTTGACCTGGGCTGTTCCCTCATGGTGTGCCTTGAGGGTAGCCTAGATCTCTCTCGCAGTGGAGAGATGGCTCACACGCTCAAACTCAGTGGGACCTAAACCAGAAAACAAGATGTTCACAGCCTTACTATTGTTCAGATGCTGGGAAATGATACCAGGAGTACCATGCTCAGCAACTGGCAATATAACAAACGTAGCGTGAACGCAAATGTCCCAAATGTCCGAGCCTTGGCTCATAAGATAGGCTCGCATGCGAGTCTTCCAATAGTTATAGCCATAAGCTTCCAAGTACGGGACCTTGCCAGGAGAAGTCATGATCACTACTGGGGTTTAGAACCGGTTAAGGTATGGAAAAACCCTAACCAGGCTCTGATACCAATTGTAGGACCGAAAGTAGCGACCAGAGGGGGGTGAATAGGCGCCTAAAAATTCTTTCGAATCAATGGCCTGTTCCCAACACTCAACGCACCTCAAAACCTCGTGCAGATTGTCAAATCCTAAAAGTATCTAGCCTATAAACAACCGGTGTCCTAGATGAAGTAACACCAACACAGTTCTAATAGGCAGATAAAAAAGACATTCAAAACAAGGCAGATCAAAACTTCTCAGCCGATGATCTAAGTGTACATTAAGAGAGATGAGAAGTTACTGTTCAAATTTGTCTCCTGTTCGATACTTGGCGAAGCCTGCTTCGCAGTGTCAAAGCCTGCTTCACAGTGTCGAAGCCTGCTTGGGGGTCCCTTGTTGAAGGCTGTCGTGGAAGTGCCGAAGGTTTGTGGAAACTAGCCTAGTTCGAAAGAGAAAGAAATCGAATTATGATTTGGGGCGAAGTATGAAAGAATCGAAGCCTGCTTCGACCAATGTACTTCGAAGCCAATACTCCGATCAGAAAGCTTCGAACAACGTTTGTAGAAAAGCAAGCTTCGAACGAGAAGCGAAGCCCAACATCTGGCAGCAAAATCGAAACGAAGCCTACACTGCTACCTTCGAAATTAACTAGGTCAAAGTAAGGCTACCGAAGTAGTAACCTTCAAACCACTAACCAACATCGAATCGAAGGCTGCTGATGTTCTCAAAGAAAAACGAAGCCTTGAAACAATCTTCGAAATACACACTTCGAACACAAAAACTGAGATCCACGGAAATGACAGTAGCAGGGAAACTTCTCAGTAAACACACTCCAAGCGAAGTCTGTCAGAAAAACATGCTTCGAAGCTAACTTCGAAGCCTGTCAAAGTACGCTTCACAACGGTGTCGACGTATGCCAGGACAAAACCTTAGGACAGGGCACACTTCGAAGCTAGATTCATAGTTCAAGTTTGGAGTCAAAAGTTCTTAGCAAAGCCTTCGAAGAAGTCAGGTCAAAGCCTGCTTCACATAGCTAAAAGTCTTCGCACAAGGCATGGGGGCTTCGCCAGAAACAGCCACAGAAAGACTAGGCTCGGTCTACTCGATCAAAAAGCTATGCGTGAAAAAGCAAAGCTAGAGTACTAGCATACTATTGCTGCAGGGAGTAGGTACTACTTGCTGTATGCAAGAACTAGTACTACTTACCCAAAGAACAGAAGCAATAGAGAAACATTCGCTTAGGAATAAAAATAGCCACACGCAAAACGAAACTGCAGAGCTATTAAAGAAATGCTACAGACAAAACAGCAGGAATAAAATCATCCAGACCAAAGAAGATTCGAGATGAACTCATGAAGAAACACAAGCAATCATCCTGGCGGCGCACGCATGAACAAGAGAGAGAGCGCAGGAGACACAAATGACCCAATCCTTGATTAAAAAGTGATTTCTTGAAAGGGTAACCTAACCCTAGGGATTGGGGCCCTATTTATAGGCTGCCCAATAGCTAGGAATATTCCACCAGCCCCTTAGGGTTTTTTACAGACGCTGAAATAAAGGAAAAGACTAAACTGCCCTTAGGATATTTTTACATACTCGACTGACTGACTGTGGGCCTAGGGACAAAATAGTAAACTCCTATTTACAGATGACTTATCCGGAAGCTAAGCTTTCGTAGTGACTACGGCTTCTATTCTGGTCAGTCCGATACAAGATCAGCGGTCATCAGTTTTGCGCCGAAACTGACAAAGCCTCAACCGTCTTTGCACCAGGTAGCCGGATTGGGCCGGCCCGACTCCGCAGCTCTCTCAGCCCGGCAATCGCTCACCGCCCGTGTACCTGGGTCAATCCTAGTCAATAGCCCAGTGGGTCTTCTACTGCTCCTGGCCCATGTACTCGGATTGGGCCACCCCGACTTCGCGGCCCCTCTGCCCGATAGTCGCTCGCTGCCCGTGTACCTGAGTCACATGTGGCCCATGACGCAGCAGATCTCCTCTCTTCTTCCATCCTCTTTGACTATCGTTGACAATGACTCATCACATCTGGAGCTATGAGACCCACACTATTTAGCATGGCTCCTCACTGGTCAACGGTGTTGGCTATCTTTTGCTTGAGGTCTTGGGAGGACATTCGAGGAGAAGATGGTGTTACCTTAGCTTCGGAGAGGTCGGGGATGTCACCGTCACGCTTGACGAAGCCCTCGTGGGTCTTGGTGAAGCGGCCAAGAAAAAAGGTGTGTAGCTCCCTTGTCCTGGCCTGAAGCTCTGCCCTATCCTTCTCGAAGAGGTATTCAATGGTGGGCACGGTGATGTTGCTATCGTCAATCTCTGAGCTCCCCACCTGATCCATCGGAGTCAAGGGTCATGTTGATGTAGAGGTAGTAGGCATACCCATCGCTGATGTAGAGGTGCTTGTCATGTCTATCCCTAGTGGAGTCACCAAAAAGCGTGTTGACATGAAACATGATGCCGCACTTGGGCCGGTTCGATGATCCAAAAACGTCGCTAAACATTGACGTCATATTCCGACAATCCTTAAACCATGGTAAGGGGATAACAGAGTCGCCAACCAATCAAATAATAGTAATTCTAAAATTACTCAATTAACCGAAGTGTTGGAAAAATAACTAAAGATGAATAAAACATAATTGAACCCAACCGACTTGAACAAGGCCAGTCAGACCGAAGCCTACTGAGCAGTCAGACCGGCCAGGGGCGTCCGATCAGACCGAAGGTATGCCACCGGTCGGACTGGCGTTGCGACGGGTTAGATGAAGGGGGCTTCAGCCTAGGTTTCAAAGGACTCACTGGAGGTACCCTTCGGCCGGTCGAACCGAGGGTAAACCTTCAGTTAGACCGGAGGTGGCCAAAGGGGACTGTTGGCGTCAAAGATTACGCTAACAGGTTTCTGTAGAAAAGAAACTAACAAACGAAGTGTTTGTGAAGCAAACTGTTCTAAGCCTCCGAAAGGATAATAGCTTAGAATAGTTCGTAAATGTGTATTGAATAACTTGTATTCGGTCCCTATTACAGGGTGAAATGGAGAGTATTTATAGGCCCAAACATTAAGGAAAAGACCTATTTACCCCTCTATTACAACCGACATTAAGGAAACTATTCGGTTTCCTTAATAGGGCTAAAATGGTAAAAGACTAATCTAACAAGAAAGAAGATAAGTCTTCCATCTTAGCTGGCAGAAAAGATCCTGAAGGGCTTTGGTTCGATGACATACTTCGAACCAATGCCTATCTTGTACTTCGAATGGGATTCCGGGTGTCTTCGAAGATGATCTTCTGAGAACCTTCGAACTTGATGACTGCCTTTATGTTGCTTCGGCAATAACCCCGAAGATGAGATATTTTCCCCCAACAGTAGCCCCTCGAATACGCTTCTCCGTTGACCTGTAACGTTAGGAAAGCAGTATACGAAAAGAAAAGATAACCAATCATAGGGGTTATTGATTTTTATTTTATCTCCGAAATGCATGAAGATATGAACTCCGAATCAGTCGTAAGGTAATTACTTTTCGAACTATCTTAGAACTGATTTAGGAAGTTCGAAAGTCTTTTTAGACTTAGAAGAAATAGCCGTTAGTTTCTGTTTCCAATGGAAATTATAGCAGCCGTTAATTTCGTAGAAGAAGTAACGGTAGGAATGCGAAACGACATGGATTAACGGTAAGAAAATGAAATCTATGCTATAAATAGAGGGCCTAGAAGTTACCCGGTTACCTTTTCACCGCATTCTAGCAATCAAAAACTTTTGAGCCCTTTGAGTTCTTGAGCCCTAGCCTTTGAGTTCTTGAGCCCTAGCCTTTGAGTTCTTGAGCCCTAACCTCCATTTCCTCAGAGTAATCCAGCGATCGTGATGGTGAAGACCAAGGGATCTGCGCCTCCTTCGGCCTTGGCTCGACAACAGGCGGCCGCAGCGGCAGCGGCGGCAGCGTTGGCGGCGGCACCTCCGATGCAGGCGGCAACATCCATGGCGGCAGGGGGGAGAAATCCCCAAATTACCGATGACCAAGGTCTGTGCCCGCCATCGACCAAGTATTTAGATCAGTCTTTCGAGTTGGGGCCTTCTACCTGCAAGAGAGAATCTTTGGCAATCACAGCAGGGGGAAAAATTAGTAATGGAGTCATGATCCGGAAGCCGGGCAAAGAATCGATTCCATCACCAAGACCCGGAGAGGTAGTAGTATTCGAAGCCTTCTTCGAAGCTGGCTTGGGTCTCCCTGCAGTGGACTTCTTGGCGGAGGTACTTGATCTGTTCCACGTAACCCTCCCCCAGCTATCTCCGAATGCTGTAGCTAGATTAGCTATCTTTGAATGGGCGCTGAGAGCCGAAGGTTGTGAAGGGAGGGCAGAAATCTTCGCTGCACTTCATAGAGCAACTTGCCAGCCGAAGACCTTCGTAGGCTCCAGAGGTGAAAAAGTGGTTGTATCCTTCGGCTCTATCAACTTTAGGCTTCGAGACGAATATGCCCTTCAGTTTCCTGCCAAGGCCATCAATGCTAGATGGTACACTGATTGGGTCCTGAGGTGGTTCTATGCCGAAGTTGGAGCGAGCAGTCCTCTGGCTGGACCCCTCAAAGAAATTCAATTCCGAAAGGAAGCCTTAGTTCAGCCTGACGAAGGCCAGCTCGAAGCTCGCCTTAACCTGCTTCAGAAGATTAGCCGAAGGTTAAGCATGCGGGACTTAGCCGAAGAATTCCTCGGACTGCAAATTCCTCCGCTAATGGCCAACTGGCCTATCATCTTCGAGGATGACTTGGAAGGCGGTCTTCGCAAGATCAATTTTACTTCGAGCCCTGCAGGTAACTTCGAAACCAACATGCATTGTACATATTTACTTCGAAGAAAGACTAATCTTGAATTATTTTTAGCTTCTTCAGCCCCTATTACTTCAGAGCAAATTGTAAGGGCTTCGGAGAAGATTCTGGGTGCCCCAACTCCGACGGAAAAAGAATGACGAATTAAATTGGTCGGGAGTTGGGAACGGTTTAACAGAGTATGGGGAATGTTGGAGTTAACTCCGCCCCCTCTGATGGACTGGGTGCCTCTGGATAAAGGACCCAAGAAAAGAATGGCTGAAGCCGGAGCTTCCAGCTCCGCAAGGACTCCGATGAAGAAGGTGGCTCGGAAGCCAAAAAATATCGCACCTTCGAATCCTGCGCCTTCGAGCTCAAGAACCTCAATCTCTGGTTCTAAAGAAGATGAAGGTATATTATTAGTGAGATTGATTGATGAAGATGCAGCTCAACGAAATATTCTCATTGAAGATACTGCAGGTATACCGGAGCCCCAAGCTAACATTGAAGAAGTAAGAGCTCCGGATACTCAAGAGGAGCAAATCGAAGCCCCTATGGGTGAAGATGAAGTCGAAGTTCCTGCAACTTCAGTTGTGGAGGAAAGGACTGCTCACAGAGATGCTCCGACAATGGAAAATTTAACTGTGGATTCAGATGATGACTTCACCTTCGATCCTCCGAGCAGTCCAGTGCTTGATCTCCTGGAGAATGTCGAAGGTAAATTTCGCATAATTCTTTATCGTTTTCTACAAAATTTTACAATGTATAATATTTTTGTTTTCGCAGAGCCTCCTTCGGAAGAAGTACATCACGAAGACACAACTCAAAGGCCTTCGACGACTTTGGAACCGCACCCGGAGGTCACTCAACAAGGGCCTGGAAGGGGTAAAAGACACATAGAGCCTCTCCCTACTCAAGGATCAACTTCGTCTTAGTCAGATGAAAGTGAATCAACTAAGGGGGGGCCATCTACTGAAGTTCCAAGGACCTCAGAAGAACTCTCCGGACCTTCGCTAAGCAGAGCTGATCAGAAGGCTTCAGTAATGCTTTCTCTCTTAACTCCTTTTTTGGAGGAGAGAACCGGACTTCGGACTTTGGTTAAACCTTTAGGTCAAGCCAGTCGCAAGGTCGGGGAAACAGAACTGGTAGCCCTCTTAAGCAGGGCGAAAAGTTCGGAGCTTAACATTGCTATAGAAAGAGCAGCCTACCAGGTACAAAGCATCTTCGAACCAAATAACAAATTATATATGAATAATTTCTTATTTCTGTTTTTCTTTTTTCTTAGCAAGCAGTCTTGGCCCGCGCTGCAGCTTTATCGGGCAAAAATGAAATTGCTCAACTTCGGGAAGAAAACGAAGCTCTTCAAAGAAATTTTAACTTCTCCGAAGGTCGAGTAGCTCAGATGGATAATATAATATTGGCAGAGCGAAGGGCTAGGCAAAGCTTGGAAGCTGCGAAGAAAGAGCTCGAAGCAGAAAGAATTGTGCTTCGAGCAGAGGTTCAAAAACTGCGAAAGGAGGATGCTGCTAAGGGGTCCGAACTTGTGAGGCTCCAAGAAGAGGCTGGCCAACTCCTGACTCAAAAGAATACTTTGACTACAGAAAATGCTAGAATTTCCGGAGTTCTAGCAGAAACGACTTCGGCCAAGGATGCACTTATTGAGGAAAAGCTTAAGTATGAGAAGGTGGCTTCGGAGGTCATCGAGCAGATGCTAGGTGTTTTGGAGTACTTCGGTACTACCGGATCACTACCTTCGGATGACAATGTGACTCTGCTGCGCCGGTTAAAGAGGATCCAAGGAGCAGCGAAGCAAATGAAGACGGCAGGCATGCGTTATGGAGAACTCTCCGGACAAGTGTCTGCCCTTGGATTACTTCGTTACTATGAGGATTTAGGCCGAATAATTACTCCGAGCGCAGAGGGCTCCATCACCTTCGACGACGAGAGACTTTTGAATCCTTCCGAAGGCGTGACTGCCGCCTGGCGAGCCTTTCAAACTTCATGGAGAGCCGAAGGTCGTTCTGCGATCAAGGCTTGGATTGATGAAGGCCAACGCCAGAAGCAAGTTCGGAGCCAAGCTTCGAGCAGTCAGCCTCCTCCGAACCCGCAGGTTTAGGAATTACTTAGGATTTTTTGATTATGTAAAACTCATGCTTGTAAACATTTATCAATGAAAGTCTTGTTTGTCATATTTTTAGGCTTTGCCTCTTATGGAAGATATCGAAGTGTTAGAGCTTAACAGCGAACTTCGCTCATTGTGGAACACCTTCGAACTTCTAAAGAGTTATAAGCGTCCTCGATTTCTTATTCCTCGAGATGACTCTGGCGTAATTGCGCCTGAAGTAATCAAAGACGTATTGTCTTATATTAAAGAGGAAGATAAAGAGGTTGACGCAAACACCTCGTCTTCTGAAGACGCTAATTGGTCTGAAGACGAAGGTGAAGCCCAAAATAAAAGATCTGAAGATCTTAGAAGCTGGGAAAGAAGCCCCGAGCGGCTTCGAACTTGGGCCGAGCTTCAACAAGAGCAGAAGGATTTTAGAGCTTCGAGGGGGAGGAAGAGAGTTAAACGTAAAGTTCTTAGAACTTCCGATGTTGGAACTAGTCGTTCCACCCCTAGCTCTCGGGACCGAAGAGGTCTCCGATTCCTTCTTGGTATAGATACCAATTTTTCATAGTGTAATCTGTAAACGCATTTATTTCAATAATGAATGCCGATTTAAAATTGTCTCAATATTTACTAGCCCCTCTTTGGGTATAAGCAACTTCAAAATGTATTCAAAGATGGTTATGCGCAAAGAAAAACTTCGGAGCACAATTTTTTGGGGGTTCGGAGCCCCTCTGTCATTTAAAGATCTTTTGAAATCTTATGAAATGTCTTCGACTTTTTGCAGTCAGAAGAATGGTAACTTAGTACATTTGTTTTACGAAAGAAATTAATTGAGATAACTTTCAGGACACTTTAGTGTCTTAAAAAATTTGTCACTTTGGACTATGTTAACACACATTCGAAGCTCATGGCTCAAATGCTGTTTTGCTTTAGCCACCTTCGGCTTGTCTTTGCGATCTCTGACGAACCAATGGTTCGGAGTTTGCAATGGTCTCTTTGGACTCTTTTTACGGATGTCTACCAGCCAATGGCTTGGACTCCGTATAATTTAGCCACCTTCGGCTTGCAGAAGTCTACCAGCAAATGGCTTGGACTTCGCAGATTTTGGCCACCTTCGGCTCTTTTTACGGATGTCTGCAAGCTGCAGCTTGGACTCCGTAGATTTTGGCCACCTTCGGCTCTTTTTACGGAAGTCTACCAGCCAATGGCTTGGACTCCATAGAATGTGGTTTTGGGCTCTTTTACGGATGCCTACAAGCCGTTGGCCTGGGCTCCGGATTATGTCAGCCACCACGTCGGAGGCTTCGAACTTTATCGGCTCGAAGTCCGAAAATACAACCCAGCTTAATGACACTTCCCTCTCGGTCGACCCCGCGGTTCCAGTGCGTCCACTCGGAAGCTGGAAGTCTATGAGGGGAAGGCAACTATCAGGGTCATATGCTTTATTAATTTAGAGGTGATTACAAGCGAATTACAAGGAGCCCTTATGCGAAGTATCGCTTTAGGTGCTCCGCATGCCAAGTATGTGCTAACTCTTCACCTTCTAAATTAGCTAATTTAAATGAACCAGGGCGCCCTGAGCGGACAATTAGATATGGACCTTCCCATTTATTGCCTAACTTCCCTGATGCTATAATGCTTCGTAGAACAAGATGACCCGGCCTTAACTCGCTGAGCTTAACCTTCGGGTCATACCAAGTCTTCGTCTGCTGATGATACTTTGATAGATTAGCTACAGCCCGAAGTCTTGTTTCTTCTGACAAATCTAACGAAGCTTGTCTTTCTTCTTCAATGTCCGGTTCGGTGCTGCGAAATGATCCCCCTTTGAGCTCCGTTGGGGTCATAGCTTCATCTCCGAATAGTAGTCTGAACGGAGTAAAACCTGTGGACCTTGTTTGCGTAGTCCGAATGGACCACAGAATCTTCGGAAGCTCTTCGGTCCATAGTCCCTTTGATAATCCTACTATTCTTCGATTTAACCCTGATAAAATATTTCCATTGGCTCGCTCTACGGCTCCATTCGACTGAGGATGTCTCACTGCAGCAAAACATAGTTGAATGCCTAGGTCTTCGCAAAACTTCTTGAAGGGTTCTGCGTCGAACTGTGTTCCATTATCAACTGTGAGATATCTAGGCACTCCGAACCGGCAAATACTGTTCTTCCAGAAGAATTTCTGTACATTGTTCGAAGTGATAGCTGTTAAGGGCTCTGCTTCTACCCACTTAGAAAAATATTCAATAGCTACCACTGCGAACTTTAGATTTACCTTTGCTAACGTAAAGGGGCCAATTAGATCCATACCCCATCTGGCCATGGGCCATACTGGAGCAATGACTTGAAGAGCTGTTGGTGGGCGATGACTCCGTCGACCCATCCACTGGCATCCTTGACAAGTGCGGACCAAACTCTCCGCATCAGCTGTTATTGTGGGCCAATAAAGCCCCTGGCGAAGTGTTTTTCCTGCCAGAGCTCTAGGGGCTAAATGACTTCCACAAAGGCCTTCGTGAATTTCTCGAAGAATTTCTTGGCCTTCGGCTTGAGATATACATCGGAGTAGCGGGGAACATACTCCGGCCTTGTATAATATACCATTGATTAACTGATAGTTTCTTGCTCTGAGCTTTAATCTTGACAACTGGGGCTCTTCGGGCAAACTTGTTCCTCCTTGCAAGAGTTCTATAATCGACTCTTTCCAATCTGCATTAGGAATGCAAAGAATCTCCGCAGAGGCAATTTGTGGCACCGAAGGTATATTGAGCTCCTCATAGAAAGCTTCTTCAGGCACATCCACAGCTCCGGCTGCAGCCTTCGCTAAAATGTCCGCTTGCACGTTTTCAGCTCTTGGTATACTCCGAATGGAAATACCCTTGAAGTGTGCTTCGGTCTTGCGAATTTCTTCTAAGTACTTGGCAAGCTGTGGATGCCGAACTTGAAAACTTTTGTCTACGTGCCCTGCTACTATCTGAGAATCTGTCTTTATAATTATTCTTGTAGCCCCTAGAGCACGTGCTTTCCGGAGTCCTAATAAAATCCCTTCGTACTCCGCTATATTATTGGTAGACTTAAAGTTGAGTCTTGCGGAGTACATTGCTCTTTGCCCTGACGGTGAAATCAACACTGCCCCAATGCCTGCTCCGGATGCTTGGAAAGCCCCATCGGAGTAAACAGTCCAAACTCCGTCATTTGATTTCTCCGGAGTCAAATTCGCAGGTGGAGTCCACTCTGCTACGAAGTCTGCTAGGACTTGGGATTTGATAGCTGTCCTTGCCAAGAAAGATATGCCGAAGGGTGCTAGCTCGACTGCCCACTTTCCAATCCTTCCAGTGGAATGTTTGCTTCGGAGCATATCTCCTAAGGGATACGAAGTTGGTACAATTACATTGTGAGCCAAAAAATAATGCCTTAACTTCCTCGAAGCCATTATCAGAGCATAAACGAACTTCTCAAGTTCAGAGTATCTTGTCTTCGCTCCTGACAATGCTTCGGATACAAAATAGACAGGATTTTGGACCAACTTCCCATTGAAATCCACTTCTCTGACAAGGACTGCGCTGACAGCTGAACCTGTAGCTGCAAGATACAGGAGTAGGGTTTCGTCCGCAGTAGGCACCGTGAGTGTAGCAAGATTACTGAGATAATCTTTAATATCTTTGAAGCTTTTCTGACACTCCGGTGTCCATGCAAAATCTTCGGACCCTTTCAAAGCTTTGAATATTGGCAAGCTCCTCTTCGCAGACCTTGATAAAAACCTGCTAAGTGCGGCCAGACGTCCAGTCAGCTTTTGCACTTGCTTTAAATTCTCCGGAGGAGCCATCTTCTGCAGCGCAATTATTTGAGTAGGGCTAGCTTCAATTCCCCTGCTTGAAACTAAATACCCTAACAACTTTCCCGCCTTAGCTCCGAATATACATTTTTCGGGGTTAAGACGGATCCCACATACCCGAAGGTTATTGAATGTTTCTGCTAAGTCTAGGCTATGTTGGTGCTTTAAAGCACTCTTTATTACAATATCATCCATATAGGCCTCCACATTGCGACCTAATTGATGACCTAGAGCCTTAGCAACTAATCTTGAAAAAGTAGCCCCGGCGTTTCTTAGGCCGAAGGGCATTCTTACATAGCAGAAGACTCCCGAAGGAGTTACGAAGCTTGTCTTGATTTCATCTTCGCGCTTCAACCATATTTGATGATAACCAGAATACGCATCGAGGAAGCTTAGTAACTCCGAACCTGCAGTGGAGTCAACCAGTTGATCAATTCGGGGCATGGGGTAGGGGTCACGTGGGCATGCTTTATTCAAAGATGTGAAATCAATGCACATGCGCCACTTCCCGGAAGACTTCTTCCTGACGAAGACTAGGTTGGCTAACCATTCTGTGTGAGCCACTTCTCTAATAATCCCAGCCTTCAACAGTTTTTCAACTTCGTCCTTAGCTAGAGCAGCTCTCTCTGCGGACATCTTCCGGAGTCCTTGTCGAACAGGTCGGGCCTTCGGGTTTACAAGTAAACTGTGCTCAATGATATCCCGATCAACTCCGGTGATATCTTCGTCAGACCAAGCGAAGACATCCAAATTTTCTTCCACGACCTTTTCCAAGGGGGTTGCAACTTCAGGAGGTAAATCTTTACCAAATTGAAAAGTGTATTCTTTACCATCTTTAACAATGACATTCGTTGCAATCTCTCCTTCGGGACTTGGTCTCGGGAAAGACTTCTTCGAAGCTTCGGAGGAGGCTGAAAAAATTTCTTTATTATCTTGCACACTGTTTACTTGCCTCGGATCAAGAGGGGGCCATGACCATATTCCGCCCTCCGAGCAATGGCTTGATCTCCGAAGATTGTTAGGACTCCTGCTTGTGTGGGCATCTTCATGCACAAGTAGTTGTGATGCGCCACTGCTCCGAACTGATTCAACATGCCCCGCCCGAACATGACATTATAAGCATACGGGGCATCTACCACATCAAAGATAACTTCTTCAGTTCGGGCTAGTAAACCTTCTCCGAAGGTTACTTCCAAGCCTATCTGGCCGAGTGCATCAAGCGGAGGTCCTGCGAAGCCTTGCAGAGGACGAGCCGCTGGGAGGAGATGCTTCCTGGAAATGCATAACTGATCGAAGGCTTGCACAAAAATGATATTTGCCGAACTACCTCCGTCAATTAGCACCCTGCAGACTTCAGTCCCTGCAATATCAGCAGTGATAACCAATGGATCTGCATGTGGGAACTTAATACCAGCTGCATCCTCCGCAGAGAGAGATATTGGAACATGAGACCACTCCGGCATTGCAGCTGCAGATGACGAAGTCCCAATATGACCTACTTCCCGAACGTACTCTCTTCGCTGTCTCTTGGACATGCTTCCGAGGGTACCTCCTCCGGAGATAGGGAGAACTACTCTTTTTCCTCTATCTTGCCCTTCCTCTTGCTTCGGAGGTGGCATAACATTGGCCACTGGAGGGTGTCTTGCAGCATCAAAATTTTCTATCCGCGCCACAGCCTGGACCGGCTCTGGGCGCGTTGCCACTGGACTTCGGTCGGTACTGCCTCGACCCGAAGTTCTCTCTAAGTACTCTCCCCTTAGGGTAAGTATAGCCTTGCAAGTATCAGTTGCATGGCTTCGATTTTCTCCGTGAATGCAGCAGAAAAGGGTCTGGCCCTTGCCAGCCATTTTCCCTGGCGGCCTCCAGCCGCTGGACTTGTTCCCCGCAGACTGTGGAGCTCTTGGTGCAAACTTCTGTGGGGGTGCAATATTCAAGACTTCAGAGCGAGGGTGCTTTTGCCCTCTTCTTCGATCATGTGGCACTTCGAAGACTGGTTCCTGCGGCTGTACCGAAGTCTTCACTTCTGCTTTAACTTCTTGCAATACTGTCGAAGTAGCAGCAGTCCTCCGAAGCCAACCCTCTTCTGACCTCGCATACTCCTCGAAATATGACATCAACTGTGACACTGAGGAGATGCTCTTTCGATGCAGTTTATCCAGAAGGCCTTGATGACTGACGCCTTCCCGAGCCGCATCAACCACTGAGGATGTGGACAGCCCCCGAATTTGCGACTTCGTATGAGCGAAGCGCTTGAAGTACTGCCTCAATGTTTCTCCGAGGAGCTGTTTCACTTGGAAAAGGCTTCCTGTTGACATAGGAGGCACGAAGGTGCCCTGAAAGTTACTTATAAACTTCCTCTTCAACTGTGACCAAGAATTGATTGATCCTGGCTTTAAAGACCAGAACCATCTCAACGCCACTCCTTGAAAAGCTAACGGGAAGCACTTCTCCATAGTGTCTCTGACTCCGCCACTAGCCTCAATTGCTAGGGCGTAAGAACGCGCGAACTCTCCGGGGTCTTCGTCTCCGGCATACTTGCAGAGCTTCGAAGTTTTAAACTTTGGATCAAAGCGAACCTTCTGCAGCTCAGGATGCAACGGAGATTCATTGTCGTAGGAGGCGTTCTCTGGGGCTTCAGGATAACCAAGATCATCGTCTTCGGGCACTTCGGGGATAGCTGGGGTGGCTTGAGAGCGAAGCCTGTTCGTAGCTTCTTGTCGCCACCTTGCTACCTCAGCTTGAAGGTTGGCCATTTGAGTGGCCATATCTCCAAGGCTATCTTCATCTCCTCCGGAAGGACCTTCCGGGTCTTGAGAACTGGTAGGATCAGTTCGAATCAGAATGGAGGGTGGAGAAGTGACTCCGGGCTGTCGGAGTATGGAAGGGGTTGGCGGAGAGGCTTCGTATCCTCGAGGAATAGAAGCCCCTTCCGGAGTTTGTGGGGGGAAGGCCGAAGACCCTCCGACTTCAACTGTGTCGAAGGGTATCTCTCCGGAGATCCGAGTGGACCTCCGAGTGGGATTGCGAGGTGCGCTCCGCTTAGGAGGCATGATGTAAGAAGTTGGTAGAGAACGAAGTTTTTCGGACTAGGTTCCCCACGGACGGCGCCAACTGTTGGCGTAAAAGATTACGCTAACAGGTTTCTGTAGAAAAGAAACTAACAAACGAAGTGTTTGTGAAGCAAACTGTTCTAAGCCTCCGAAAGGATAATAGCTTAGAATAGTTCGTAAATGTGTATTGAATAACTTGTATTCGGTCCCTATTACAGGGTGAAATGGAGAGTATTTATAGGCCCAAACATTAAGGAAAATACCTATTTACCCCTCTATTACAACCGACATTAAGGAAACTATTCGGTTTCCTTAATAGGGCTAAAATGGTAAAAGACTAATCTAACAAGAAAGAAGATAAGTCTTCCATCTTAGCTGGCAGAAAAGATCCTGAAGGGCTTTGGTTCGAAGACATACTTCGAACCAATGCCTATCTTGTACTTCGAACGGGATTCCGGGTGTCTTCGAAGATGATCTTCTGAGAACCTTCGAACTTGATGACTGCCTTTATGTTGCTTCGGCAATAACCCCGAAGATGAGATATTTTCCCCCAACAGGGACAGTGAGTAATTCGGTGTGAAGGTGGGCTCTGATGTGAATACACCTCTGACGCAAAAGAAATACCTTCGGTGGGGAGGGCTTCCAGGGGTCCTCTGCGAAGCCTAGTCAGACTGGCCTCGTGCCGCCGGTTGGACCGCGGTGTGCCGACGCGTCAGTTGATGGCATGGCACGGGTCAGTCGGACCGAAGGGTGACCTCCGGTTGAATTGACTGTTTTGGGAAGGCGGCTTCCGGGCTTTGAAGACTGTCTTCCCAGGGATGAATCACCACCAAACTCCTTGGAGGAGCTGATATTGTTGAATTACTGCAAAAAATACTAAGAGATCAAAGTAATCCGACCAGGAGACCGAATTACCAATAAAAACTGATAAAACCGATAGAAATGCATTACGTGGATGAAACGGATGATTCATGGGCAAACCGACAAGGACTTACCATGATTATGATGTGGCGAAGGGATGGTTTACAACGCAAACTAGCAAAGATGTACGTGCTAGGCTAAAACTAGGGCAAAGAAAGTAAATGCGATTCAAGGTAGATAATAGATTCGATCTATTAGGGTTTCGAGGGCGCCTCCTTAAATCGGCCTTGCCTCTATTTATAGAGGTGAGTCATTGATTCCTGGGGTATAATCTGAGTTATACACGGGTTCCAAGTCATCCAAAATTAATTAGGGATAAAATACCCCAAAATCAGTCATTTGGAATTGGACTCGGGTTGGGCCGGTCTGGCCGAGCCCATACGGCTGGTCTCACAAGGCCTACATGGGTTTAGAACTACCTGATTGGATTACAACATGTGTAGCAACTAGCCCAGCAACATGGTGGATTTGACATGTCCTTGTTCCAACCCTACCTCCCCCGCCACCACCACTTCCATTTGTTCCTCCTACACCTGAGGTACCTCCAGACATATCATTACTTGAGATACTTAAGTTAGCGTTTAGAAGGTTAGTTGAGTTCATTCTCTAAATTTATCTATTTCTTCAGAGTTTTCATACGCCAAGTCAGGATGGAGCCTCCGGGGCAAATGTGGATGAAGCGGGAGGCAGCGGCGGCGCCCACGACCCAAATGTGGGCGATCAGTGAGTATGGACATATGTGTGTGAATTTTGGATTGAATCTGGATGTGACATGCACTTAGATATGAATTTGAATGTGTTATGTGAATCTCGATGTGTTATGTGACTTTGTATGTGAATTTGGATGGTATATGAGAATTCGGATGTGTATTGTGACTTTGGATGTGAATTCAGTTGTGTTATGTGATTTTGGATGTGATGTGTGAAGTTTGGATGTGAGATGTGATTTTGGATGTTATATGTGAAGTTTGAATGTGATTTTGGATGTGAGATGTGATTTTGGATGTTATATGTGAATGTGATATAAATTGTGGTTGGATGTGAGTGTGAGTAGGGGAACTAGGAAAAACAAAAAAAATACCAGCTAACTTCCGTCGGCTTTGACCATAGCCAACAGAAGTTATCTGCTTTCGGCCACATGGGCAGAAAGGCTATCTTCCATTGGCTAGGGCCAAAGCCGACGGAAGATAGGACCACCTAACTTCCGTCGGCCAGGGTGACCGATGGAAGTTAGCGTGCCTCTACTGACGTGGCAGAGTTCGGCGCAAACTTCCATCGGCCACGTCAAGCTGACGGAGGTTAGCTAACTTCCATTGGCTGCCGATGGAAGTTAGCTAACTTCTATCTACCTGCTTCCGTCGGCCAAATGTCGACGGAAGTTTGCCGGATTGTTGTAGTGTATTTTCGGTAAAACTACCAAAAAGTAATATTTTGATAATCTTGACCATTAATGCCGTTTTTTGCTATGAACAACTATAATTGCGACAAGGCATAAACTTATATATATATATTGTTGGACCAGAAATGGTTACCAGAGGGGGTTGAATGGGAGCTTTTAAAATTTCAGGCTAAAAATAGCCTTCTGTTTTAGTTCCGTCTTCTACGGAACAGGCTTCGAACACACCCTTCGAAGTTCTGGTTCGGAGGTATTTCACAGCTCCAAAACCAGGATTCGCAAGGAGCAAAAGTTCGAAGTCAAGAAGATTTCGCTCCACCCACAAAACCAAACCCTCAATTCTGCTTTGTCAGTGGAGCCTCCGCACGCTAGGTGCCTTGAGCAGACTTCGCACTACACCCTTCGCATGAGGTGGTTTTCCTCTACAGACTTCGACTAGATACTCTGCACTAGTAACTGATACTAGGCATCATGTTTTGAAGGTCAAAATGCACAAGAGATTTTGCTAAGGCAAGAAAGAAGACTCTGATCACACACCACTCAATGCTTCACTTGTAACAGTGAGATGTTGCCTCAGTTTACACAGAGCGAACAAACACTGAAAAACACACTACACATGCACAGATCTCTAGCACACTTCTCCAAAAACACCCTAGTGAACAAACCCAAACCAGGAAGAAGTGGAGCACTATGAAATCAAAACATGCAGTGCAAGGCAGGCATACAAGTTCAAGAAGAAGATGAAAACAAAATCAAAGTTTCATTTCTTGAACAAGGAACACAAAATGAACTCACAGGATGAATACATGAGAATGGCGGCTAGCACAGGAGTTCTACAATGGCTGCTTAGAGTGTTCCTGTTGCCTAGCTAGCATCCACTATTTATAGGCACTATTGAGTTCTGTGAATAGACTACTTTACCCCTAGGGTTCAAACTGATTTTGTCTCATCAGAACAGGGGGGTGTAGAAGGTAGTCTACTTTATTTGGAGGATTCTTTTGTCAGCTTCGCAGAGGAGATAGCATCAGCTTTTGCAGAGCACACGATCAGCTTTTGCAGTTTTGGATTCTTTTGAAGCCCCCCTTCACACGCGAGGGGTGCGGTAGCTTCGGCGAGAAGCCTTGAGCCTGACGACCTTCGCTTCACCGAAGTCAGCCTTCGATACAGTGACGGTTTTGAGCCAAAGCTGTCAAAGCCCTTGAGTCTTCGTGCCATCACCTTCGGAGTGGACCACCATGGCTTCGTAGCTCCTCCCAGCTCGAACTCCATCAGTCCGTGTACCGAAGCCATGCATGGCCGAAGTACTTCAAGACAACCACACTTCGAAGTCCCACCTTGGGAAGTACCACCCTTCAAAGTCCCTTCTTCATCCAAGTTCTCCACATGAAGCATTCCATGAGCACTTTGTCGTAGTGTCTCTCCCTGAGCACACTCCGCGACGACCCTCATCCGGACCACGCCTTCGATGCACCTCGACTTTTGAGACCTCCGTTGGGTGAACCTTCATGTGCTTCCATCCGGAGCACCCTTCGAAGTGCCTTGCCTCCGAGGACTTTGTCTCGGGGTACCTTCAGTCGTAGCCACGCTCCGCACTCTCTGCCATTGCCTGGTGCACCTTGACCTAAGGACCGACCTTAACCCTATGCAGCCTTCGTGACCGAGCTCCCTGCTCGCTTGGCATCAAGCCTTCTGCTTGATCCAGGTTCACTTGCTGCGAACCGTCCATCGCCTCCGAAGTCACCTGCGCACCACAGACAAACAAACAAGTGTATCCAGTACCCCGGAGACCTCTCCGAGTAAACAACCTCCGGCACACACTCCGGTGTACCGCCCAAACTACCAAACCCTTCGGTACACCCAGATCATCGTGTATTGTCGTACCCCTCCGTCAGTCACACTCCGCTGCAACAGCCACAACATCTGAACCCACCGAACCCTTTGGTGAAACAACCTCCGAATCCCTTCGGAGATACCCTTCGAAATTAGAGGATAAAATCTGTCAATCACTCATCACAGACTCTGAAACCAACCCTTGGTTTCTCAATCTCCCCCTTGATGAGTGCATTGACAACCAAATTCAAGTTTAATAAATTTGAAAAATTTCAGCACTCAAGTGACCATAAAAACTCCGAAAAGAGCCAAATCATGTCACTTGACAAAAGAATTTCTCTCCCCCTTTTTCAAAAGACTAAAAGTCCCTTCGGCACATCATTTTCAAAACTCCCCTGAGCTATTTTTCCCTCTTACTGCAAAGAACGCAAGGATTTCTCCCCCTTTGGCAATGCAAGCATCAAGGAGCATTTAAAAGATGCAAAGCTTCAAAATGGGCAGAATTTCAAAGACATATAAAGCAACAAATATGCCAAACTTAACGACATGTATCATGAGCTCAGCTCAATTTAACATGATCTAAAAATATGATGACAACATGTGATTTCATCATGTTGAAATAAAAGCATCACTACTCAATCAAGGGAACTAGACAAGTAAAAGTAGGGACTACACAAAGCTAGTCAATTTCTACTCTAGAGAGACAAGACCGGTTCAAGTGGAGTATTGAAAGCAAACTTGATTGACAATGAATTTTTACTTGTTGTTCTTTTCATAATGCTAGGGGTTATTTGTTCGTCTACCTTATACTTTCTAGTCAAGCCAAGCCTAGGCAAAAAAGCCATCAGAAGCTTAAGGCAGTGATTTTGGCATACACTAAATTATCCCAGTTCATACCAAAGTGCAATGGTAAGCAGTCTAGAATAAAGTAGTGCGACAAAAAAACTCACCTCGATCTTTTCACTTTTAGTATTCAAATCATGGATTTTTGATTTTTGACAAGTGAACAAAATGTTTAGCACTTGAAGAATATCCATGAGTAAGCAATATGAGTTTTCAAGTTGCAATTTTTCTATCTAGGGAAAAGGATTCTTGCTACCAAGCAGATAAAGGATAACTAAAGCAGTCTTGCCTAAGCATGCTAGATTCAAACTAAGTAGTGAGCATGATTTGATTTTGGAAAGGAAAATCATGCACAAAATGAATCAGTCATATTAAATAGAGCTGAGCTGTCATGATTACATGAATTAAAACAAGGCATATCAGTGCAAAACATGTAAATGCAATTTCACACACAAGGAACATATGCATATCATTTAAAATGTGCTCCCCCTCATAGAAAGTCGTAAGGATGACAAACACCAAGTTCCCCATGCAAGTAGGCAAAACGTGAAGCACCGAGGGGTTTTGTGAAAATATCGTCTAGCTAGTGTTGGGTATCAACATATTGAAGTTCAATATCACCCTTCTCATTGTGATATCTGAGAAAATGATATCGGACATCAATATGTTTGGTTCTGGAATGCTAAACTAGATTGTTTGAAATACAAATAGCACTAGTGTTATCACAGAAAAGTGGAACACTCTTATAATCTAACCCAAAATCCCGCAAAGTGGAAACCATCCATAAAATCTGAGAGCAACAACTAGCTCCAGCAACATATTCGGCCTCAGCTGTCGATTGTGCAACACTAGACTGTTTGCGGGAAGACCAGCAAACCAGCGAAGTACCCAGAAAATGACAAGTACCGGAGGTACTTTTCCTATCAATCCTACACCCAGTAAAATCCGCATCAGAATAACCTCGAAGACACAAAGAGGAAGACGCAGAATACCAAATGCCAAATTTGAGGGTATGTTTGAGATACCTGAGAATGCGCTTTACCGCATTTCAGTGCAAAGCTCATGGTGAAGCCTGAAAACGAGTGCACAGACACACTGCGAAGTGTATGTCTGGCCTCATAGCAGTCAAGTAGAGGAGGGAGCCGATCATGCTTTGGAACTCCTTCTGATCTACGGCTTCTCCATCCTCGTCAGGATCCAATGCTATAGAAGTAGCCATCGGAGTAGCGAGGGGCTTCGCATCAGCCATGTCGAACTTCTTGACCAGGTCCTTTGTGTACTTCATCTGGTGAACGAAGGTACCTTGTTTGCTTTGCTTGATTTGCAAACCAAGGAAAAATGTGAGTTCTCCCATCATCGACATCTCGAACTCCCTGCTCATGGTATCTGCAAACTAGACAACCAAAGCATGAGAAGAGCCACCAAAGATGATATCATCCACTTAAATCTGGACTAGGAGGAAATTTTTGCCATGCTTGAGAGTGAACAGGGTTTTATCAACAGATCCCATCAAATACCCCCGCTCAAGCAGAAAAGACTTAAGTCTATCATACCATGCCCAAGGGGCCTGCTTGAGTCCATAAAGAGCCTTATGAAGTTTAAGGACTTTATGTGGGTATTTGGGGTTTTCAAAACCAGGGGGTTGGTTTACGTAAACATCTTCGAAGGGTGAAACCACGGGATGCCACAAATGCAAGTAAGATCCTAATGGACTCAAGATGAGCAACAAGTGCAAATGTTTCAGTAAAATCAATCCCTTCTAATTGAGAATAACCCTGTGCTACAAGTCTAGCCTTGTTCCTAACTACAGTCCCATCCTCCCCTTGTTTGTTCTTGAAAATCCATTTTGTTCCAATGAAATGAACAATTGGTGGAGGATCAACTAAAGTCCAGACTTGGTTTCTCTCAAAATTTTCCAGTTCTTCATGCATGGCATTGATCCAACTAGAATCAGAAAGTGCATGACTAACATCTAAGGGCTCGAAAGAAGCAACAAAAGCGGAATCAATGAAATGAGCACGAGAACGTGTTACCCTTTGATCAAGCTCACCAATGATCTGCTCAGGAGGATGCATCCTTTGAATATGGTGTGGAGCCTCATGGCGGGATGCAGTCTCCCCCTCAACTTGTGCATTGGAGTGGTCCAAGATGACCGATGTTGAGGCAGTTGCTTCAGGACCTTGTGCCGAAGTGGTTGAAGCGGGGTCAGCTTTAGGGGTCAATGTCGAGGGTAGTAGGGGTTCATCCTCGAAATCTCCAGGGTCAATGTAGAACTAACAGAGGGGGTTGATTCATCAAAAGTCACATCACATGACTCAATGATAGTGTTAGTTTCCAAATTGAGAACACGATAAGAATGACCATGAGTAGAGTATCCCAAAAAGATCCCGTCAGAAGAACGTGACTCAAATTTATCTAAATTTCCACGTTTTAGGATAAAGCATCGACAGCCAAAAACCCGAAGATGAGTAACTTTGGGCTGTCTCCCAAAACACAGCTCATACGATGTTAAGTTCAAAATTGAGTGCAAGAAGATTCGGTTTGAGATGTAACAAGCAATGTTCATGGCCTCAGCCTAGAACTTTCTAGGAGTATGTGCTCGTTGAGCATCGTCCTAGCCATCTCAACCAAAGTGCGGTTCTTTTTCTCAACAACACCGTTCTGTTGAGGAACCTGTGGAGCAGAGAATTGATGTTCTATGCCATGCTCCATGCAAAAGTCAACAAAGAGACTGTTCTTGAAGTTAGTGCCATTATCACTTCGAATAAATTTCAATGCACTAGGAAGTTCAGTGAAAAGTCTCAAAGCCAAGCTCCGAAAGTGTGAAAACACTTCATCCTTGCTGGTAAGAAAGAAGACCCAAGAGTAGCGAGAGAAATCATCGAATATGACTAACACATACCACTTGCCGCCTAAAGAACTAACCTAAGAAGGACCTACAGTGTTCATATGGAGAAGTTCTCCGGGTTGTTCAGTCATCATGATGGTGACTGGCGAATGCGAAGCGGCAATCATTTTTACACGTCGAAAGGGAGCACAAACTAAATTCTTCTCAAACTTGAGCTTGGGCAATCCTCGGATCAGACTTAGGGAACTAAGACGAGTAAGCAGCTCAAAGCTCATATGCCCTAGTCTCCTATGCCACTTCCAAAGCTCAGAAGTCGAATGTGCAACAAGACAATGAGAAGAATCAGATGACTTAGAAAAATCAGCTCCAAAAACTCTCCCAACTCTAAAGATCTTACAGACCACAACGCCATCAGAATTGAGTACTTGCGAAGTATCGCGATGGAATCGCACTTTGAAGCCCTCATCAAGCAATTGAGATACAAAAAGCAAATTGTATCCCATGTTTTCATCCAAAGAAACATCTTTGAGAGTGAAATTTGAGTTGATTCTTACCACACCTTTACCTTTCACTCTACTCCTTCGATTGTTGCTGAAGGTGATATGTTCCTTTTGCTTGGTTGTGGTGAGGCTGGAGAACCATGTTGTATCTCCAGTCATATAGCGTGAACAACTGGAGTCCATGATCCACGTGCCCTCCAAGCCTTGGTATGGCGCCTACACATGATAAGAAAATCTCGATCGCTTAGTGCTAGGGTGAGTGAAAACATGACGAGGCATCCAACACTGAGTGATACGAGTAGTAGGCATATTAAAAATAGACTGTCTACGCACAGGAAAATCAGAATGATGCAAAGTGCGAGGTCTAACTCCATGCTGTGACCTAAATGCGTGATGAGGTCTCTTAACCTGTCGAGGCACAAAGTTACTCACATAGGTCTACCACCATATGGAACATGGTGGACACCTCGAGGAGTAAAACATCTCCGAAAAGTACGAGGAGCCTCAATAACATGACGTGAGTAAATCTCAGACTCATGCATACCTAGAGATGGGTAACGCATGTTCTGGAAACACATCGCCTGAGAGCGTCGCTCATCCTTGATATGACGAAAATAGAACCCAACCAAATGACCCGCCCGCTGACAATAGGAACAATGAAACACTCTCCTAGGGACACTCACATGGGTCATAGGAGAAATCCTCACAGGCTCCTTGGGCTTCTGCTGAGTGGTTTTTTTGGGAGGAATTTTCTTAGCAGGAGGAGTGTTTTTCTTTAGAGTTCGGGTAGGATTTTTGGCTGATAGAGTGTCTAACAAGGCTCTTTCTTTCTCTAAGGTAGTGGGTGAGGTAAAAATAGTTTTGTTCTCACTATCTAAAGGAATCCTCTTGAACCCCAATCCTAGAGCTAACCCTGCCCTCTCAGCACACATCTTGGTCTTGGCCAAGAGCAAGTCCATCCTACCCTTTCCCTCAGTACATTTGTTAACCACAGAAAGAAGGTACTCATTCTAAGTCATGAGGTTTTAGCTCGCTCTCTAACAGTGCCTAGATGGTCATTAAGGGTTATGCAAGTGTCACACACATGTTGCACATCCTTAGAACTACCAGCCCTCTCCAATCTAGCCTCTAAATCTTGAACATGCTTATCACGTAAATCAATGCTCTTACGTAATAAAGAACAGTTCATGCATTCATTTTTATCATGAGGACTAGAATCAACCACCAAAAGTTGCTTCTGTGCAATCTCAAGCTTAAAAAGAGTTTTAGCATGCATAGAACGCAACTGAGCAAGCTCACCCATGACAACAGTACAAGATTAACATTCATCATCATTAACTCTAGACTTAAGCATGGCATAATCAGTAGAAACAGATTCTAGCATAAGTCTAAGATCTTTTCTATCTCTAGTGGCTGGCACAAGCAACCTATCCTGACCAAGAACTACTTCATTCAGTTCATATAATTTAATTGAATGTTGGCCATAGAATAGTGGTACCTCAGATGAGTCAAGTTCATCGCCGCTGTGATCGCTGTCGGCCATGAAGCAAAGGCCGGTGAAATCTCATCCCTTCTTGTCCTTCTTCTCCTCCTTCTTTGGGGACTCCTCCTCATCAGAGCTCGACTCCTCAGTTGAGAAAGTGTCGATATCGCTGAGAGCAGTGACAAATGCTCTAGAAGCAGCTTTGGCTACCCTCTTAGCCACATTGCCGCGCTTGTCCTTCACAAAAGGTTTCCTCTCCTTTTTGTGGTATTTGGGGCGCTCACTCTCATCTCTCTTCTTGAATTTAGGACAGTTAGCCTTGATGTGAGAAGTGTCGCCACACTCAAAACATCCACTAAAACCATTTCTCCTCTGATCCCATCTCTCATGATGAAAACGGGTAAACCTTCTAGCAATGAGAGCAAGCTCTTCATCATCCATAGTATCCACCCGCTCCTTAGTGACGGAGACTAGGGAAGACAAAGCAAAACCTCCTGCAAGAACACACGTACCAGATGTGCTTGGTTCTGCAGTGGTGCCACGGCTAGTGCTAGAAACTAGTGCCAATGGTTGTGGCAAAGAGTTTCTGTGCTCTGCAAGAGATGCCTTGGCAATCTCTGTGGACTTCAGCTTGCTGAAGAGCTCATCACAGGTCAATGTGTCATAACCTGTGGACTCCTCAATGCTGGATATCTTCACTTCCCCTATGCTACGATCAAGATCATAGAGAAGCTTGATAGCCTTGTCATGATCATTGTAAGCAAGCATCCCATTGGACCGCAAGTTACTCACTATCGCATCAAAGCGAGAAAACATGAAATCTATAGATCCACCAGGCGCTTGCACAAATAGCTGATACTGTTGATTGTACGTGCTTTGGCGCCTAGCCTTAATCTCTGTAGATCCCTCATGAAAAAGAGTGAGTGTAGTCCAGATCTCCCTAGCTGTCCTTAGGTGCTGAAACCTATATCTCACTCCGACTCAAACCAATGAACATTATATTTTTAGCCTTAGAGTTAGCATTATATTGATCCTTTTCTGTTTGAGAGGTGCGAGTTTCAGGGATGGAGTATTGTGAGTCCACAATCTCCCAAATTGCATTTCCTTGGCTTAGCTAGTAAGCCTCCATGCGCACATTCCAGTATGCAAAATCCATCCAATCGAACAGAGGTATTTTACTAACTCTGTCCATGTTGCCAACAGATCACAAAACCAGTTAAGGTTAACTGGTGATCTTAACCTGCTCTGATACCAATTGTTGGATCGGAAATGGTGACCAGAGGCGGGGTGAATGGGAGCTTTTAAAATTTCAGGCTAAAAATAGCCTTCTGTTTTAGTTTTGTCTTCTGCGGAACAGGCTTCGAACACACCCTTCGAAGTTCTAGTTCGGAGGTATTTCCAGCTCCGAAACAAGGCTTCGCAAGGAGCAAAAGTTCGAAGTCAAGAAGACTTCGCTCCACCCACAAAACTAAACCCTCAATTCTGCTTAGTCAGTACAGGCTCTGCACGCTACGTGCATTGAGCAGACTTCACACTTCACCCTTCACAGGAGGTGGTTTCCCTCTGCAGACTTCGACTAGATACTCCGCACTAGTAACTGATACTAGGCATCATGTTTTGAAGGTCAAAATGCACAACAGATTTTGCTAAGGGAAGAAAGCAGGCTCCGATCACACACCACTCAGTGCTTCACTTGTAACAATGAGATGTTGCCTCAGTTTACACAGAGCGAACGAACAATGAAAAACACACTATGTAGGAACGAAAGTAGCGACCAGAGGGGGGTGAATGAGCGCCTGAAAAAAATCTTGCGAATCAATGGCCTTCTCCCAACAACCAATGCACCTCAAAAATATCCAGCAGATACTAAAAGAAAACACAGGTGCTAAAAATAATCTAGCCTAAAAACGACCGGTGTCCTACTCGAAAAGACACCAACATAGTGCTTAAAGGCAGATTAACATAGCATTTAAAACATAAGCAGTTCACACATCATCAAAAGAAACATCTACTTAAAAACATGCAAAACGAGACGAAGTATTACTGTTCAAGAAGGCTCTGTTCGAAGTCTTCATGGCAAACTTCCAAAGTCTGCAGGCCAAAGTGTCGGAGCCTTCACACTAGCTTCGCCAGAGAAACGAAGCTAGCTTGAGGTGGCTTCACTGCAGAAGCGGGCTTCGTAGCAACCGTGCTGCGGACTCCGATCCCGTGCACAAACAACAGCGAAGTTTGTGCTGCTGTGGGGCCCACGCTATGACTACGATCAGTGGGTTCTCCGCCCAAAATACACGGCTGCCAGGATGATTGCGTGAGGTGCCGAGCTGCTCGTGTAGCGCTGTGCCAAGCTGCTGCAAAAGCTAGGAACGAGGCCTAGTTGCATAGGTTGCTATTAGTTGTACTGCCGTGCTGCTCCTGCACAAGGCACGCGCTAGATACCTAGCCTGATTACTAGCCTGTGGCATCGAACCCAGTGACCTGTAGTCACACACATGAAACGAAAGAAAAAACAGCCGAGACTAGTAGCGCTGGAAGACTGCCGAGAGCTAGCTAGAGATCCTACACATATGCAACATCAGCAGCTATACACTAGCTATACTGCCACAATCAAATGCACAATGCAGTCTGGCCACGCAAATAAAACCAAGCCGAGAGTAAAGGTCCTTCAGGCACACAAAAACAAAATAGCAGAACTCGCACACAGATGATTGAAATAGACACGCATAACGAGGCATCAGATAAATGAATCCACAACAACGCTCGATGGGAGAGACAGGAAGAATAAACCTGATTAAGTGATTTCTTGACATGCACGTGATGAGCAGTGGCGGCGGAGAAAAACACCAGGCGGATGAACACCAAAAAGTGACCCAATATTTGGAATTAGTAAAGTGATTTCTGAAATGGGTAACCCTAACCCTAGGGTATTGTGGGGCTTTTTATAGGCATCCCAATAAATGGGAAAATACAAAAATACCCCAAGGGTTTTTACAGGTGCGGGAATAAAAATAGAAAAGAACAAAATGCGCTTAGGATTCTTTATAGACTCGACTGATAGACTGTGGGCCTAAAGGAAAAATAGTAAAAACCTAAATAAAGATAACTTGTCCTGATGCGGAGCTTTCATAACAGCTACGGCTTAGCCTCAAAACGGTCAGATCCGAGATCAGCGGTCAGTTTTGCGTCGAAACTGACAAAGCATCCACTGTCTTCGCACCGGGTACCCGGATTGGGCCGGCCCGATTCCACAGCTCCCTCAGCCTAGCAATCGCTCGCCGCCCGTGTTCCTAAGTCAATCCCGGTAAACATCCCAGTGGATCCTCTACTGCTCCTAGCCCATGTACCCAGATTGGGCCAGCCCGACTTCGCGGCCCCAATGCCCGACAGTCGCTCGTTGCCCGTGTACCTGAGTCACATGTGTCCCAAACACAGCAGGTCTTCTCTTCTCTTCATGTCCTCTTTGACTTCCGTTGACAATCACTCATCACATCTGGAGCCATGAGGCCCATGCTATTCAACATGGCTCCTCAATCTCTCCCTTGATGAGTGCATTGTAAACACTTCACTTCATCAGCTCTCCAGTGCCTGCAAGCACATGTGGAAACACGAAAACAAAACACAAGTAAATAGAGAATAAGAAAATAAAATAAAAGTTTAACCCTAATGACCAAAAACCAAACAAAAGCAAGCAAACAGTCATTATGGTTAACCAAAAATAAAGATTCAAAATGAGTGCAATCTCAGAGTTATCAACAAGGATATCCAAAGAGTAAGGGCAAAAGAGACTAAAACTCCCCCTGAAACAAAACCCAAAGAAAGCCAAAACCCCCCCTAAACTCTTCTAAAAGATCGAGTAACCTAAAATTTCTCCCCCTTGTCGACAATTGGACTCATTAATCAAGACTAAATGCACTCTAAAGAGACACAAACACAAACTCCCCCTGAAATGTAGCTCCCCCTCAAAATATGCAATGAATGCAAATGGGGTGCAGGCGGAGTGTAGAAAACATGCTCCTCAGATATGATTGACTGCAATTACAACATCTAGCAGGTATAGAAAAAGACATACTGTGACACATGGCATGATTAGTGCAGCAGATGATATCTAAAGAAAGTCATTTGCACGCATTTTCAATTTTTGCAAGCAAAAGCATCACCACATTTCCTAGTCGACAAACAAGGTAAAACATGAGATGCAAACGCTAACTGATATCTATCAAGATAAGCATTGTCCAAAACAAAGTGTTTCAGCAAACTTGTTATCTTTTTAATTTCAGGCTTTTTCTTTTCCTTTTTCATTTTTTCCAAGGGTTATTTGCATGTCAAACCTTATGCTAACCGACCAATTCAAGCCTATGCTAGAACTGGACCATCAGAAGCTTAAGACATTGGTCTTGGCATACACTACACTGTCCAAGTTCATACCAAAGTGCTATGGTAAGCAGTGCAGAACAATGCAATGCGACAAAGCAAACCCACCTGGATCTTTTCAAAACAAGCATAAAAAGGCATGGAATTTTCATTTTTTTGATTTTTATCATTTTTATAGCACATTTTCCATGTTAAAGCATATAGATGTCTAAGTTGCATATCTGCATCTAAGTAAGAATCTAGCTACAAGGCATGTAACAGATAGCAAAAGCACTCAGCCTACACATGCTAGTTACAAGAAGCAACGGTGATTATTTTTCAATTTTAAAGCATAAAAGCCATTCATATGACAGATATCAGACATATCATGTGAACTAAAGCAAAGCATGATCATCGACAAGTAATCAAAAGCATATACTAGCTAGAGTAAGTAAAGAAGATCAATCATATAATAGAAGCAAGCTCAAAGTGTTATATGTGAATATGCATGATATGAACACACACAAAATGACTCAAGAAGAGAGTAAAGAAGAAAGAAAACTGACTCAAAATATCCTAAAAAGGATACACAACACCCAAATCCCCTCGCAAACGCTCAAAAGTAGACTGATCTAGGGGTTTGGTGAAAATGTCAGTCAACTGATGATGGGTATCAACATGAACAAGTTCAATGACACCTTTCTCATATTGACCTCTCAGAAAGTGAAAGCGCACATCAATATGTTTGGTTTTTGAATGGAGACATGGGTTTTTCCCTACACTAATCGTGCTAGTGCTATCACAGAACAAAGGAACTCAGGTAGGAAAGAACAACCCAAAATCTCGCAAAGTGGAAATCATCCAAACCAACTATGGGCAGCAGCTAGCAGCAGCTACATACTCAGCCTCAGTGGTAGAAAGTGCAACTCCAGACTGCTTTCGAGAAGACCAAGAAACAAGAGAAGAACCAAGAAACTGGCAAGTACCAGAAGTCGACTTGCGATCCAACCGGCACCCACCAAAGTCAGCATCTGAAAAGCCTGATAAATCAAGAGACGATGATGCTGAATAATAAAGACCTAGATAGGGCACATAGGTAAGGTACCTGAAAATGCGCTTGACAACCTACCGATGAGACGCGCGTGGTGAATACTGGAAGCGCGCGCAAAGTCACATGGCAAACTGAATATCTGGCTTCATCGCCGTCAAGTACAGCAGCGAACCAATCATCCCTTGATACTCTCTCTCATTGACCTTGATGTTGCTCTCGTCCTTGTCTAGGCCCCCAGATGTACCCATTGTGATATGACCACGCCGACCACTCCAACCTCTACACCAACCACAGCAACTCCAATAAATGTTTTTGATGGACCAATTACACGCAGTCTTGCTAACAAGCTTCAACAAGAGGTGCACGCGCTACTTTGTGAAATTCATTTTACTATTAATGAGAGTTATATACTACCTAAGTCGTGTACATTTCTAATGCTCAGGTTTACCAAAAAGGATGACAAGAACTCACAAGGAAATGGACACATAGAAGAATCATGCTCGAACCAAGCCGGTCCTGCAGGATCGTCTCAGAGAAATAATCATAACTTTTGATTTTCAAAAGCTATTGTTGGGGGAAAATATCTCATCTTCGGGGTTATTGCCAAAGCAGCATGAAGACAGCCAACCAGTTCGAAGTTTGCCCGAAGGCCATCTTCGAAGGTGCTTGGAACCTGGTTCGAAGCCCGAAGATAGGCATTGGTTCGAAGTATGTCTTCGAACTAAAGCCCTTCAGGATCTTTTCTGCCAGCTAAGATGGAAGACTTATCTTCTATCCTATTAGATTAGTCTTTTACCATTTTAGCCCTATTAAGGAAACCGAATAGTTTCCTTAATGTCGGTTGTAATAAAGGGGTAAATAGGTCTTTTCCTTAATGTTCAGGCCTATAAATACCCCCCATTTCATCCTGTAATAAGGACCGATTACAAGTGAATCAATACACATTTTCGAACTATTCTAAGTTATTATCCTTTCGGAGACTTAGAACAGTTTGCTTCGCAAACACTTCGTTTGTTAGTTTCTTTTCTACAGAAACCTGTTAGCGTAATCTTTTACGCCAACAGTTGGCGCCGTCCGTGGGGAACCTAGTCCAAAAAACTTCGTTCTCTACCAACCTCTTGCATCATGCCTCCTAAGCGGAGCGCACCTCGCAATCCCACTCGGAGGTCCTCTCGGATCTCCGGAGAGATACCCTTCGACACAGTCGAAGTCGGAGGGTCTTCGACTATCCCTCCACCTCAAACTCCGCAAGGGGCTTCTATCCCTCGAGGATACGAAACCTCTCCACCAACCCCTTCCATACTCCGACCGCCCGGAGCCACTCTGCCACCTTCCATTCCGATTCGAACTGATCATACCAGCTCGCAAGACCCGGAAGGTCCTTCCGGAGGAGATGAAGATAGCCTTGGAGACATGGCCACTCAAATGGCCAATCTTCAAGCCGAGGTAGCAAGGTGGCGACAAGAGGCTGCGAACAGGCTTCGCCCTCAAGCCACCCCAGCTATTCCCGAAGTGCACGAAGACGACGATCTTGATTATCCCGAAGCCCCGGAGAATGCTTCTTACGACAATGAATCTCCGTTGCATCCCGAGCTTCAGAAGGTTCACTTCGATCCGAAGTTCAAAGCTTCGAAGCTTTGCAAATATGCCGGAGACGAAGATCCTAGTGAGTTTGCACGTTCTTATGCCCTAGCAATCGAGGCTAGTGGCGGAGACAGAGAAACTATGGCGAAGTGCTTCCCGTTAGCCCTTCAAGGAGTGGCGTTGAGATGGTTCTGGTCTTTAAAACCAGGATCAATCACGTCATGGTTACAGTTGAAGAAGAAGTTCATAAGTAACTTTCAGGGCACCTTCGTGCCCCCCATGTCGACAGGAAGCCTTTTCCAAGTGAAACAGCTCCCCAGAGAAACATTGAGGCAGTACTTCAAGCGCTTCGCTCACACGAAGTCGCAAATACGGGGGCTGTCCACATCCTCGGTGGTTGATGCGGCTCGGGAAGGTGTCAGTCATAAAGGCCTTCTGGATAAATTGCATCGGAAGAGCATCACCACAGTATCACAGTTGATGTCGTACTTCGAGGAGTACTCGAAGTCGGAAGAAGGTTGGCTTCGGAGGACTACTGCTACTTCGACAGTGTTGACAGAAGTTAAAGCAGAGGTGAAGACTTCGGCTCAGCCGCAAGAACCAGTCTCCGAAGTGCAACATGATAGAAGAAGAGGGCAAAAGCACCCTCGCTCTGAGGTCTTAAACATTGCACCCCCACAGAAGTTTGCACCAAGAGCTCCACAGTCTGCGGGGAACAAGTCTAGCGGTTGGAGGCCGCCAGGGAAAACGGCTGGCAAGGGCCAGACCCTTTTTTGCTGTATTCACGGAGAGAATCGAAGCCATGCAACTGACACCTGCAAGGCTATTCTTACCCTTCGGGGAGAATACTTGGAGAGAACTTCGGGTCGAGGAAGTACCGACCGAAGTCCAGCAGCAGCAGTGCGCCCGGAGCCGGTCCAGGCTGTGGCGCGAATAGAAAATTTCGACGCTGCAAGGCATCCTCCGGTGGCCAATGTTATGCCACCTCCGAAGCAAGAAGAAGGGCAAGATAGAGGGAAGAGAGTAGTTCTCCCTATCTCCGGAGGAGGTACCCTCGGAAGCATGTCCAAGAGACAGCGAAGAGAGTACGTTCGAGAAGTAGGCCACATTGGGACTTCGTCATCTGCAGCTGCAATGCCGGAGTGGTCTCATGTTCCAATATCTTTCTCTGCGGAGGATGCAGCTGGTATCAAGTTCCCGCATGCAGATCCATTGGTTATTACTGCTGACATTGCAGGAACAGAAGTCCGAAGGGTGCTAATTGACGGAGGTAGCTCGGCAGATATCATATTTGTGCAAGCCTTCGATCAGTTATGCATTTCCCGGAAGCATCTCCTTCCAGCGGCTCGTCCTCTGCAAGGCTTCGCAGGACCTCCGCTAGATGCACTTGGCCAGATAGGCCTGGAAGTAACCTTCGGAGAAGGTTTACTAGCCCGAACTGAAGAAGTTATCTTTGATGTGGTAGATGCCCCGTATGCTTATAATGTCATCTTTGGGCGAGGCATGCTGAATCAGTTCGGAGCTGTGGCGCATCACAACTACTTGTGCATGAAGATGCCCACACAGTCAGGAGTTCAGACAATCTTCGGAGATCAAGCCATAGCTCGGAGGGCAGAATATGGTCATGGTCCTCCTCTTGATCCGAGGCAAGTAAACAGTGTCCAAGATAATGGAGAAATTTTTTCAGCCTCCTCCGAAGCTTCGAAGAAGTCTTTTCCAAGACCAAGTCCCGAAGGAGAGATTGCAACGAAGGTCATTGTCAAAGATGGTAAAGAATACACTTTTCAATTTGGTAAAGATTTACCTCCCGAAGTTGCAACTTCCTTGGAAAAGGTTGTAGGAGAAAATTTGGATGTTTTCGCCTGGTCTGACGAAGATATCACCGGAGTCGATCGGGATATTATCGAGCACAGTTTGCTTGTAAACCCGAAGGCCCGGCCTGTTCGACAAGGGCTCCGGAAAATGTCCGCAGAGAGAGCTGCTCTAGCTAAGGACGAAGTTGAAAAACTGTTGAAGGCTGGGATTATCAGAGAAGTGGCCCATACAGAATGGCTAGCCAATCCAGTCTTCGTCAGAAAGAAGTCCTCCGGAAAGTGGCGCATGTGCATTGATTTCACATCTTTGAATAAAGCGTGCCCACGTGACCCCTACCCCATGCCCCGAATTGATCAACTAGTTGACTCCACTGCAGGTTCGGAGTTACTAAGCTTCCTTGACGCGTATTCCGGCTATCATCAAATATGGTTGAAGCGCGAAGATGAAATCAAGACGAGCTTTGTAACTCCTTCGGGAGTCTTCTGCTATGTAAGAATGCCTTTCGGCCTAAGAAATGTCGGGGCTACTTTTTCAAGATTAGTTGCTAAGGCTCTAGGTCATCAACTAGGTCGCAATGTGGAGGCCTATATGGATGATATTGTAATAAAGAGTGCTTTAAAGCACCAACATAGCCTAGACTTAGCAGAAACATTCAATAGCCTTCGGGCATGTGGGATCCGTCTTAACCCCGAAAAATGTATATTCGGAGCTAAGGCTGGAAAGTTGTTAGGGTACTTAGTTTCAAGCAGGGGTATTGAAGCTAGCCCTACTCAAATAACTGCGCTGCAGAAGATGGCTCCTCCCGAGAATTTAAAGCAAGTGCAAAAGCTGACTGGACGTCTGGCCGCACTTAGCAGGTTTTTATCAAGGTCTGCGGAGAGGAGTTTGCCAATTTTTAAAGCTTTGAAAGGGTCCGAAGATTTTGCATGGACACCGGAGTGTCAGAAAAGCTTCGAAGATATTAAAGATTATCTCAGCAATCTTGCTACACTTACGGTGCCTATTGCGGACGAAACCCTACTTCTGTATCTTGCAGCCACAGGCTCAGCAGTCAGCGCAGTCCTTGTCAGAGAAGCTGATATCAATGGGAAGTTGGTCCAAAATCCTGTCTATTTTGTATCCGAAGCATTGTCAGGAGCAAAGACAAGATATTCCGAGCTTGAAAAGTTCGTTTATGCTCTGATAATGGCTTCGAGGAAGCTAAGACATTATTTTTTAGCTCACAATATAATTGTACCAACTTCGTATCCTTTAGGAGATATGCTCCGAAGCAAAGATTCCACTGGAAGGATTGGAAAGTGGGCAGTAGAGCTAGCACCCTTCGGCATATCTTTCCTGGCACGGACAGCTATTAAATCTCAAGTTCTAGCAGACTTCGTAGCAGAGTGGACTCCACCTGCGAAGTTGACTCCGGAGAAATCAGATGACGGAGTTTGGACTATTTACTCCGATGGGGCTTTCCAAGCATCCGGAGCAGGCATTGGGGCAGTATTAATTTCACCATCAGGACAAAGAGCAATGTACTCCGCAAGACTCAACTTTAAGTCTACCAATAATATAGCGGAGTACGAAGGAATTTTATTGGGACTCCGGAAAGCACGTGCTCTAGGGGCTACAAGGATAATTATAAAAACAGATTCTCAGATAGTAGCAGGGCACGTAGACAAAAGTTTTCAAGTCCGACATCCACAGCTTGCAAAGTACTTGGAAGAAATTCGCAAGATCGAAGCACATTTCAAAGGTATTTCCATTCGGAGTATACCAAGAGCTGAAAACGTGCAAGCGGACATTTTAGCGAAGGCTGCTGCCGGAGCTGTGGATGTGCCTGACGAAGCTTTCTATGAGGAGCTCAATATACCTTCGGTGCCACAAGTTGCTTCTGCAGAGATTCTCTGCATTCCTAGTGCAGATTGGAAAGATTCAATCATAGAACTCTTGCAAGGAGGAACAAATTTGCCCGAAGAGCCCCAATTGTCAAGATTAAAGATCAGAGCAAGAAACTATCAGTTAATCAACGGTATATTATACAAGGCCGGAGTATGTTCCCCTCTACTCCGATGTATATCTCAAGCCGAAGGCCAAGAAATTCTTCGAGAAATTCACGAAGGCCTTTGTGGAAGCCATTTAGCCCCTAGAGCTCTGGCAGGAAAAACACTTCGCCAGGGGCTTTATTGGCCCACAATAACAGCTGATGCGGAGAGCTTGGTCCGCACTTGTCAAGGATGCCAGTGGATGGGTCGACGGAGTCATCGCCCACCAACAGCTCTTCAAGTCATTGCTCCAGTATGGCCTATGGCCAGATGGGGTATGGATCTAATTGGTCCCTTTCCGTTAGCAAAGGGAAATCTGAAGTTCGCAGTGGTAGCTATCGAATATTTTTCTAAGTGGGTCGAAGCAGAGCCCTTAACAGCTATCACTTCGAATAATGTACAGAAATTCTTTTGGAAGAACATTATTTGTCGGTTCGGAGTTCCTAGATATCTCACAGTTGATAATGGAACACAGTTCGACGCAGAACCCTTCAGGAAGTTTTGCGAAGACCTAGGCATTCAATTATGTTTTGCTGCAGTGAGACATCCTCAGTCAAATGGAGCAGTTGAGCGAGCCAATGGAAATATCTTATCAGGGCTAAATCGAAGAATAGTAGGACTATCAAAGGGACTGTGGACCGAAGAGCTTCCGAAGATTCTGTGGTCCATTCGGACTACGCAAACAAGGTCCACAGGTTTTACTCCGTTCAGACTATTATTCGGAGATGAAGCTATGACTCCAACGGAGCTCAAAGGGGGTTCATTTCGCAGCACCGAACCAGACATCGAAGAAGAAAGACAAGCTTCGTTAGATTTGTCAGAAGAAACAAGGCTTCGAGCTGTAGCCAATTTATCAAAGTATCATCAGCAGACGAAGACTTGGTATGACCCGAAGGTTAAGCTCAGCGAGTTAAGGCCGGGTCATCTTGTTCTACGAAGCATCATAGCACCAGGGAAGTTAGGCAATAAATGGGAAGGTCCATATCTAATCGTCCGCTCGGGGCGCCCTGGTTCATTTAAATTAGCTAATTTAGAAGGTGAAGAATTAGCACATACTTGGCATGCGGAGCACCTAAAGCGATACTTCGCATAAGGGCTCCTTGTAATTCGCTTGTAATCACCTCTAAATTAATAAAGCATACACCCTGTGGCTTGCCTTCCCTTTGACACTCCTAGTCTCCCGAGCGGACGCGCTGGGACGGAAGTCGTTCGAGAGGGAAGTGTCATCAAGCAGGGCTGTATTTCCGGACTTCGTACCCTTAAAGTCGAAGCCTCCGGTGTGGTGGCTGAAATCCATCCGGAGCCCAAGCTGATACCTTGTAGGCATCCGTAAAAGAGCCAATACCACATTCTACGGAGTCCAAGCTTCGGCTGGTAGACTTCCGTAAAAAGAGCCGAAGGTGGCCAAAATCTGCGGAGTCCAAGCTGCAGCTTGTCAGACTTCCGTAAAAAGAGCCGAAGGTGGCCAAATTCTGCGAAGTCCAAGCTCCGGCTGGTAGACTTCTGCAAAAAAGAGCCCAAGTTGGCCAAATTCTGCGAAGTCCAAGCTCCGGCTGGTAGACTTCTGCACAAATAGTCGAAGGTGACTATAATTTCTGCGAAATCCAAGCTCCGGTTGGTAGATTTCCGCAAAAAATAGCCGAAGGTGGCTACAATTTCTGCGAAGTCCAAGCTACGGCTGGTAGACTTCTGCAAAAATAGCCGAAGGTGGCTAAAGCAAAACAACATTTAAGCCATGAGCTTCGAATGTTTGTTCATATAAGTCCAAAGTGACAAAATTCTTAAGACACTAAAGTGTCCTGAAAGTTATCTCAATTGATTTCTTTCATAAAACAAAGGTACCAAGTTACCATTCTTCTGACTACAAAGGTCGAAGACATTTCATAAGATTTCAAAAGATCTTTAAAAATGACAGAGGGGCTCCGAACCCCCAAGAAAAATTGTACTCCGAAGTTTTTTCTTTGCGCATAACCATCTTTGAATAAAGTTCGAAGTTGCTTATACCCAAAGAGGGGCTAGTAATATGGAGACAATTTTAAATCGGCATTCATTATCGAAATAAATGTATTTACAGATTACATTATGAAAAATTGGTATCTATACCAAGAAGGAATCGGAGACCTCTTCGGTCCCGAGAGCTAGGGGTGGAACGACTAGTTCCAACATCGGAAGTTCTAAGAACTTTACGTTTAACTCTCCTCCTCCCCTTCGAAGCTCTAAAATCCTTCTGTTCTTGTTGAAGCTCGGCCCAAGTTCGAAGCCGCTCGGGGCTTCTCTCCCAGCTTCTAAGATCTTCAGATCTTTTATCTTGGGTTTCACCTTCGTCTTCGGACCAATTAGTGTCTTCAGAAGACGAGGTGTTTGCGTCGCTCTCTTTATCTTCCTCTTTAATATAAGACAATATGTCTTTGATTACTTCGGGCGCAATAACGCCGGAGTCATCTCGAGGGATAAGGAATCGAGGACGTTTATAACTCTTTAGAAGTTCGAAGGTGTTCCACAGTGAGCGAAGTTCGCTGTTAAGCTCTAACACTTCGATATCTTCCATAAGAGGCAAAGCCTAAAAATGTGAAACAAGATTTTCATTGATAAATATTTACAAGCATCAGCTTTACATAATCAAAAAATCCTAAATAATCCTAAACCTGCGGGTTCGGAGGAGGCTGACTGCTCGAAGCTTGGCTTCGAACTTGCTTTTGGCGTTGGCCTTCATCAATCCAAGCCTTGATCGCAGATCGACCTTCGGCTCTCCATGAAGTTTGGAAGGCTCGCCAAGCAGCAGCTACACCTCCGGAAGGTTTTAGAAGTCGGTCGTCGTCGAAGATGATAGAGCCCTCTGCGCTCGGAGTGATTGTTCGGCCCAAATCCTCGTAGTAGCGAAGTATTCCAAGGGAAGACACTTGTCCGGAGAGTTCTCCATAACGTATGCCTGCCGTCTTCATTTGCTTCGCTGCTCCTTGGATCCTCTTTAGCCGGCGCAACAGAGTTACATTGTCATCCGAAGGTAGTGATCCAGTAGTACCAAAGTACTCCAAGACACCTAACATTTGTTCGATGACCTCCGAAGCCACCTTCTCGGACTTAAACTTTTCTTCAATAAGCACATCCTTGGCCGAAGTTGTTTCAGCCAAAACTCCGGAGATTCTAGCGTTCTCCATAGTCAAAGCATTCTTTTGAGTCCGGAGTTGGCCAGCCTCTTCTTGTAGCCTTACAAGTGCGGAGCCCTTCGCAGCATCCTCCGTCCGCAGTCTTTCAATCTCCGCTCGAAGCACAATTCTTTCTGCTTCGAGCTCTTTCTTTGCAGCCTCCAAGCTTTGCCTAGCCCTTCGCTCTGCTAAGATTACATTGTCCATTTGAGCTATTCGACCTTCGGAGAAGTTAAAATTCCTTTGAAGAGTTTCGTTCTCTTCCCGAAGTTGAGCAATTTCGTTTTCGCTCGATAAAGCTGCAGCGCGGGCTAAGACTGCTTGCTAAGAAAAAGAAAAAATGAAATAAGAAATTATTCATATGTAATTCGCTATTTGATTCGAAGATGCTTTATACCTGATAAGCTGCTCTTTCCACAGCAAGGTTAAGCTCCGAACTCTTCACTCTGCTTAAGCGGGCTACCAATTCTGTTTCCCCGACTTGGCGACTGGCTTCACCCAAAGGTTTAACCAAAGTCCCAAGTCCGGTTTTCTCCTCCAAAAAAGGAGTTATGAGAGGAAGCAGTTTTGAAGCTTTCTGGTCAGCCCTGCTTAGCGAAGGTCCGGAGAGCTCTTCCGAGGCCCTTGGAACTTCTGAAGATGGCCCTCCTTCAGTTGATTCACTTTCATCTGTTGAGTCAGATGAAGTCGATCCTTGAGTTGGAGGTTCTATG
>JAAALK010000081.1:52667963-52982271 GCA_019279435.1 Zizania palustris
CGAGGCCAGACATACAGTTTGTCGTAGGACTGTGTGCGCGCTTCCAGTCTTCACCATGCGCGTCTCATCGGCAGGCTGTCAAGCACATTTCAGGTATCTCACCTATGCGCCTGATCTAGGTCTTTATTATTCAGCATCATCATCTCTTGATTTATCTAGCTTTTCGGATGCTGACTTTGGTGGGTGCCGGTTGGATCGCAAGTCAACTTCTGGTACTTGCTAGTTTCTTGGTTCGTCTCTTGTTTCTTGGTCTTCTCGAAAGCAGTCTGGAGTTGCACTTTCGACCACTGAGGCTGAGTATGTAGCTGCTGCTAGCTGTTGCTCATAGTTGGTTTGGATGATTTCCACGTTGCGAGATTTTGGGTTGTTCTTTCCTACCAGAGTTCCTCTGTTTTGTGACAGCACCAGTGCAATTAGTGTAGGGAAAAACCCTTGTCTCCATTCAAAAACCAACACATTGATGTGCGCTTTCATTTTCTGCGGGATCAATATGAGAAAGATGTCATTGACCTTGTTCATGTTGATACCCATCATCAGTTAGCTGACATTTTCACCAAACCCCTAGATCAGTCTACCTTTGAGCGTTTACGAGGGGATTTGGGTGTTGTGTATCCTTTTTAGGATATTTTGAGTCAGTTTTTTCTTTATTCCTTACTCTTTTCTTGAGTCTTTTTGTGTGCGTCCATCTCATGCATATTCACATATCACACTTTGAGCCTGCTTCTGTTATATGATTGAACTGCTTTACTTATTCTAGCTGGTACATGCTTTTGATTACTTGTCGATGATCATGCTTTGCTTCAGTTCACATGATATGTCTGATATCTGTCATATGCATGGCTTTTATGCTTTAAAATTGAAAAACGATCACCATTGCTTCTGGTAACTAGCATGTTTAGGCTGAATGCTTTTGCTATCTGTTACATGCCTTGTAGCTAGTTCCTTACTTAGATGCAGATATGCAACTTGGACATCTATATTGCATTAACATGGAAAATGTGCTATAAAAATGATAAAAATCAAAAATGAATGAAAATTCCATGCCTTTTTATGCTTGAGTTGAAAAGATCCAGGTGGGTTTGCTTTGTCGCATTGCATTGTTCTGGACTGCTTACCATAGCACTTTGGTATGAACTAGAACAATGTAGTGTATGCCAAGACCAATGTCTTAAGCTTTTGATGGTCCAGTTCTGGCCTAGGCTTGACTTGGTCGGTCAGCATAAGGTTTGACATGCAAATAACCCCTGGCAAAAATGAAAAAGGAAAACGAAAAAGCCTGAAAACTTAAAAGGATAACAAGTTTGCTGAAGCACTTTGTTTGGACAATGCTTATCTTGGTAGATACCAGTTAGTTTTTGTATCTCATGCTTTACCTTGCTTGTCAACTGGAAAATGTGGTGATGCTTTTGTTTGCAAAAATTGAAAAATGCATGCTAATGACTTTCTTTAGATATCATTTGTTGCACTGATCATGCCATGTGTCTTAGATAGTATGTCTTTGCTGTACCTATTAGATGTTGTAATTGCAGTCAATCATATCTGAGAAGCATGCTTTCTTCACTCCACCTGCACCCCAGTTGCATTCATTGCATATTTTGAGGGGGAGTTGCATTTCGTGGGGAGTCTGTGTCTCTTTAGCGTGCATTTAGTCTCGCTTGATGAGTCCAATTGTCAACAAGGGGGAGAAATTTTGAGAGAAGAGTTTAAGGGGGAGTTTTGGCTTTCTTTGGGATTTGTTTTAGGGGGAGTTTTTGTCCCGGTTGTCCGTACTCTTTTGATATCCTTGTTGATAATTCTGAGATTGCACTCGTTTTGAGTCTTTACTTTTGGTTAACCATAATGACCGCTTTCTTGCTTTTGTTTGGCTTTGGTCATTAGGTTAAACTTTTATTTTACTTTCTTCTTCTCTGTTTTTCTTGTGCTTTGTTTTCGTGTTTCCACATGTGCTCGCAGATACTGGAGAGCTGATGAAGAGAAGTGTTGACAATGCACTCATCAAGGGGGAGATTGAGGAGACATGCTGAAGAGTGTGGGCCTCATGGCTCCAGATGTGATGAGTCATTGTCAACGGAAGTCAAAGAGGACACGAAGACAGAAGAAGACCTGCTGCGTCTGGGCCACGTGTGACTCAGGTACACGAGCAGCGAGCGACTGTCGGGCAGAGGGGCCGCGAAGTCGGGCTGGCCCAATCCGGGTACATGGGCTAGGAGCAGCAGAGGATCCATTGGGCTGTTGACCAGGATTGACTCAGTTACATGGGCGGCGAGCGATTGCCGGGCTGAGAGAGCTACGGAATCGGGACGGCCCAATCCGGGTACCTGGTGTAAAGTCGGTGGACGCTTTGTCAGTTTCGGTGCAAAACTGACGACCACTGATCTCGGATCGGACTGTTATAAGGCGAAGCCGTAGTCGCTACGAAAGCTCCACTTCTAGATAAGTCATCTGTAAATAGGAGTTTACTATTTTGTTCTTAGGCCCACAGTTAGTTAGTCGGCTCTGTAAAAATATCCTAAGGGCAGTTTGGTCTTTTCTATTTATATCAGCGTCTGTAAAAAAAACCCTAAGGGTATTTCGGTATTTTCCTAGGCTATTGGGCTGCCTATAAATAGGTCCCCAATCCCTAGGGTTAGGGTTACCCATTCCTAAATCCAGTTTAATTCCACTAAAAGTTTGGGTCACTTTCTGTGTTCGTCTTCTTGCTTGCACCACCAGCGTTTTGTTCTTTGCATTCTTATCTCTTCGCTGTTGTTCATCATTCTGTTCCTGAGCAATTGGTTTTCACAGCGAACTTATCAGTTGCATCGCTTTATGTGCCTAGCATTTTCGTTTCTGTGTGTGAAACTTTTCTCTGGTTGCCTTGGTTTATGTGCTGAGAACTGGTTTATTTTAATCTGGGCATAGTTTCTTGCATTGTGGCTGGTTCTTGTTCTGCGCAGCTGTACAAGTTGCTTTTGTAGTCCTGATCTTCATCTGTGCAGAGATCTCATGTATCAAGAATAGGCTGAACTGTCTAGTTGCTGTATAGATGCTAGTTTTCTTGCCTAGCTCCTGCTGATGTTAGGATAGGATTTTTCTCTCTCGAGTTCTGGTGCTTCCTTGTAGCTTGTCTGCCAGCATTCTGTTCGAAGTCCTGCTTTTTGGTCGAAGCTATTTCTGTTCGGAGTATAGGCTTTGCAGGGTTTGTGTTTTGAAGCTTCGTACATTTTATCCCTCTGGCTGAGCGAAGGCTACTGCTTCGTCATAGCTGTGTGACCTTTGCTGCGCAACAGACTTTGCTGTCTCTGGAATTAAACTTAAAGGCTTCGCTGGTGTTTTTGAGGGTCATGCAGTTTGAGGCATAGCTTCGAAGTATTGCTTGTTTTGGTTCTGTGTTTGTCTTGTTCGAAGTCCAATACGAAGGTACTTCGAAGCCGAAGCCTTTCCTTGAACCAAGCTCTAATAGACTTCGGCTTCTTCGAAGTAGGCCTCGACTGGTTCTTCCCTTGCATACTTCGGAAGTTTTCTCGCTGTTACCTAGCCTCGCCTTACATATTCCGAAGCACCACATGTGATTCCTGGTTGTTCACTGTACAAGCGAAGTTTGCGTTTCTAGACTTTGATTTTATGTGTTAAGCTCCTAATCTTCGAAGTGTGCTTTTTCGAAGCAGACTTCGACAGCAACATACTCCGGGTGTTTTTCTGTTGTCCCGGTTCGAAGGTAGCTTCGGTCCGTGTTTGTTCTGACTTCGAAGTTCTCATCTGCATCCTTCGCACGACTGCTCCAAATCAACTTCGACTCCGCCAGCCTTCGCACAAGGGTTTCGAAACCGGCTTCGACAACTACAGGCTTCACACTGCACATGCTTCGTCAAGTTTCGAACAGGAGACAAATTTCAAACAGTAACCCTTCATCTCATTTTACGTGCACTCATGTTAGAGCTTTGTGATGATCTATCTATGTGATGCTTGATCTACTCATGTTTTAAATGCTTTGATATTCTGCCTATTAGCACTGTGTTGGTGTCTTTTTGATTAGGACACCGGTTATTTTTAGGCTAGATCTTTTAAGGCCCTGGTGATCTGTTTGTCTTTCTTTGCTAAGTCTGTTGAGGTGCGTTGGGTGTTGGGAGCAGACCATTGATTCGAAAGAATTTTTAGGCGCCCATTCACCCCCCTCTGGTCGCTACTTTAGGTCCTACAACTTCTCAGCTTTCAGCTTGATCAACTCCAATCTAAGAGACAAGAAGTTCTCACAAACAATGGGTGGAACTGATAGTGTCTCGTGCTCCAGCCTAGTCTGCTCCAGCTCAGCTCTGACTCTCTCCAGCTCGGCCAACTGCTCATCACCCTTGGCTTTCATCTCAGCTAAACTAGCTAGATGGGATGGGCAGTCAACACAGGGCACAACAACAGTGGCATGAGCATCTTTCAGCTCCAGCTGAGCGCTCTCAAGCTCAGTGGCCAAAGTGTCCCTCTCATCTACCCTCTTTGTGTACCTGGACTTCAGAGTCATCAGGTCACACAGTAACACCTCATAGTTTGGGCACTCACTGCTACCACCCAAGCAAGGGAAGAAGATAGACTCTCAATCCTATCGTTGGCTACGACAAGCTCACTCTCAAGCTCATCTATCCTCTTCTTAGCCCCTCTAAGTAGTTTCTCCCGATATCTCAACTCCTGACGGTTCTCTTCAAGTAAATCAACGACTTCTTATTCATAGGAAGATACCTTTTCATCATCGTCGTCGTCAGAGTTGTCGGGGGAGCCCTTCTCTTCCTTATCCCCAAGAGCCATTGAGCAGAAGCTCTTGTGGGATCTTCGGCGGTGATGTGAGCGGCTCTTTGGGCTGTCCCCGAAGGCCATGAAGCAGAGGCCCGCCGGATCGTCCTTGTCCTTCCCCTTCCTGATCACGATCTCCTCATCGCTTGAGCTTGATAAAGAGGAAGAAGATCAAGCCCGCTTGAAGTAGCTTCTCTCCATCTAAGCGAAGAAGGCCTTCTCTCGCTTCTTGTTCTCACGCCTGTAGTCCTTCAGGGCCTTTTGGAAGAATCTTGTCTTGGGCTTGCCCTTGGTGAAGGAGGAGCTGTCGTGCTTGCCGGAGTCATATGAGCCACCACCGGTACCCTTCTTGTGACCATTGCACTTGGGGCAGTCGGCAATGAAATGTCCTGGATCACCACACTCAAAGCATCCGGATTTTGTGCCATGTCTTTTGAACATTCGCTTATCATAGACACGATGCACCCGGTTGTTAAACAAATAAAGATCATCGTCTCCTAATGACTCAAGCTGGTCCTCAGTGATAGACATCAAGGAGAACCCAGCACAACTCACAGAAGAGGAGTCAACAGAAGGTGTAGCAAGGGCCTGGGTTTTTTATCCAGAGCCAGTGAGATTTGATCTCAACTGGATATCAACTTCTGTGGCCTTGAGCTTGCTGAACAGCTCTGAAATTGTCAAGGTATCATAAGTGGTGCTCTCAATGATAGAGGATACCTTGATCTCCCAGATCTTAGGGTCCAATGAATGGAGAACCTTGAGCGCCTGCTCATGATCTGAGACCAGTTGAACTCCCTCAGCCTTGTCGGCCCGAAGCTTGTTGATGATCGATTGAAAACGACCGAACAAAGCTTCAACATATTCACCTAGCTTCTGTGTGAAATTTTCATATTCCCGTCGGTAGGTCTGATACAGCTGAGCCTTGACCTGGGCTGTCCCCTCATGGTGTGCCTGGAGCATAGCCCAGATCTCTCTAGCAGTGCTGAGATGGCTCACACACTCAAATTCAGTGGGACCTAAACTAGAAAACAAAATGTTCACCGCTTTGTTGTTCTTCTGATGTTGGGCAATTATATCAGGGGATGTACGCTTAGCAATAGGCAATATGGTGAAGGTAGTGTGAACACAAATGTCCCAAATGTCCAAGCTCTGGCTCATGAGATAGGCTCGCATGCGAGTCTTCCAATAAGTATAGCCAAAAGCTTCCAGGGACATGACCTTTCCAGAAGAAGTCATGATCACTACCTAAGTTTAGAATCGGTTAAGGTATGAAAAAACCCTAACCAGGCTCTGATACCACTTGTAGGACCAAAAGTAGCGACCAGAGGGGGGTGAATGGGTGCCTGAAAAAAATCTTGTGAATCAATGGCCTTCTCCCAACACCCAACGTGCCTCAAAAATATCCAGCAGAAACTAAAATGAAACATAGGTGATAAAATAATCCAGCCTAAAAATGATCGGTGTCCTAATCGAAAAGACACCAACACAGTGCTTAAAAGTAGATTAACAGAGCATTTAAAACATAAGTAGTTCACACATCATCAAAAGAAACATCTACTCAAAAACATGCAAAACGAGACAAAGTATTACTGTTCAAGAAGTCTCTAGTTCGAAGTCTTCATGGCAAACTTCCAAAGTCTGCAGGCTAAAGTGTCGGAGCCTTCACACTAGCTTTGCCAAAGAATCGATGCTAGCTTGAGCAGGCTTCGCTGCAGAAGCGGGCTTCGCAGCAATCGTGCTGCGGACTCCGATCCCGTGCACAAACAACATCGAAGGTTGTGCTACTGTGGGCCAACCGCTATGACTACGATCAGTGGGTTCTCCGCCCAAAAGACACGGCTTCCAGGATGCTTGCGTGAGGTGCCGAGCTGCTCGTGTAGCGCTGCGCCAAGCTCCTGTAGAAGCTAGGAACGAGACCTAGTTGTGTAGGATGCTATTAGTTGTACTGTCGTGCTGCTCTTGCACAAGGCACGCGCTAGATACCTAGCCTGATTACTAGCCTGCGGCACGGATCCCAGTGACCTGTAGCCCTGCACACGAAACGAAAGAAAAAACAGTCGAGACTAGTAGCGCTAGAAGACTGCCGAGAGCTAGCTAGAGATCCTAGGCGTATGCAACAGCAACAGCTATACACTAGCTATACTACCACAATCAAATGCACAATGCAGTCTGGCCACGCAAATAAAACCAAGCCAAGAGTAAAGGTCCTTCAGGCGCACAAAAACGAAATAGCAGAACTCGCACACAGATGATTGAAACAGACACGCATAACGAGGCATCATATAAATGAATCCACAACAATGCTCGATGGGAGAGACAGGAAGAATAAACCTAATTAAGCGATTTCTTGACGTGCGCGCGATGAGCAGTGGCGGCGGAGAAAAACACCAAGCGGATGAACACCAAAAAGTGACCCAATATTTGGAATTAGTAAAGTGATTTGTGAAAAGGGTAACCCTAACCCTAGGGTATTGGGGCCTTTTTATAGGCAGCCCAATAAATGGGAAATGCAAAAATACCCCTAGGGTTTTTACAAACGCGGGAATAAAAATGGAAAAGACCAAAATGCCCTTAGGATTTTTTACAGACTCGACTGACAGACTGTGGGCCTAAAGGCAAAATAGTAAAAACCTAAATAAAGTTAACTTGCCCTGATGCGGAGTTTTCGTAGCAGCTGCGGCTTCACCTCAGAATGGTCAGATCCGAGAGCAGCGGTCAGTTTTGCGCCGAAACTAACAAAGCATCCACCGTCTTCGCACCGGGTACCCGGATTGGGCCGGCCTGATTGCGCAGCTCCCTCAACCGGCAATCGCTAACCGCCCGTGTACCTGAGTCAATCCCGGTCAATAGCCTAATGGATACTCTGCTTCTCCTAGCCCATGTACCCAAATTGGGCCAGCCTGACTTCGCGGCCCCTCTGCCCGACAGTCGCTCGCTGCCCGTGTACCTGAGTCACATGTGGCCTAGACACATCAGGTCTTCTCTTCTCTTCATGTCCTCTTTGACTTCCGTTGACAATCACTCATCACATCTAGAGCCATGATGATGAGGACATCACTTCACATGATACACACATGGAGCCTCCACCTACAATACTACAAGGACCAATCACACGCGCCCGTGCCCGTCGCTTGAACGATGAGGTTAATTCTTTCTTTAGCAACTATTTCAATATTTGTTTGGATGGGATGCTACTGAATACTAGTGATATTTTGTTGCTTAGGAACATGGGAGATGGAATAGAAGAGTTGGACTTGAAGACAGAGCCGCACGGATGTTTGAAGTCAAGATTTCGTTGGTTCGGACTACATCGACCACCCTGCACCAAAATGGCCATAACTTCCTCATACGAAGTCCGATTGGCGCGTTCTTTGACTTTTTGGAAAGCTAAGGAGAAGACGGATCGTTTGCCGTTGGTTTCACATCATTTGGAGTCTCGAGTCGTTCTGTGTGACCGAAACCGTCCTGCGTGACAAAATTGGACCGTGTTGGCCCATAGTGCATGTCTGTTCGCCTTCTAGCCCACAGCCCATGTCTGTTCGCCTTCCACAGGCCGCCGCCCTATATATTCTCACACCAGCCACCTCTAGGGTCAGGTTTTGCTTTTCTGCATCTACACTGTTGTGTTTAGATCCCGCCTCTTGCGCCGGACCGATTGGCTGCCGCATTGGCGTTTGTGAAACCTCACCTTATCTTCGTTTGTCTGTGATTTGGCATTCGATTTGTATCCTTCCTGTTCTTGCTTGTGTTCTTGGGTTCGCTTGCAGGAATTAGCCTTCGTGGCGAGGTCAATCGCGTTCTGCGTGGTTGATAACCAACGGAGACAGTGGTGTAACGATTGCAAGGTTTTGATCCGCCGGACCGGAGCCTTGGATCGCCAACGTCGAGATTCTCCACCAACCCAAGTTTATCCTTTACCTATCGGAAGATCGGGACCACTCCCCCATCACATGAGGCCCATGCGATTCAACATGGCTCCTCACTACACACGCACTGATCTCTAGCACACTTCCCGAAAAACACCCCAGTGAACAAACCAAAACCAGGAAAAAGTGGAGCACTATGAAATCAAAACATGCGGTGCAAGGCAATCATACATGTTCAAGCAGAAGATGAAAACAAAATCAAAGTTTCCTTTCTTGAATAGGGAACACAAAATGAACTGACAGGATGAATACATGAGAATGGCGGCTAGCACAAGAGTTCTACAATGGCTGCTTAGAGTGTTCCTGTTGCCTAGCTAGACTCCACTATTTATAGGCACTATTCAGTCATGTGAATAGACTACTTTACCCCTAGGGTTTAAACTGATTTTGTCTCATTAGAATAGGGGGGTACATATGGTAGTATACTTTATTTGGAGGCTTCTTTTGTCAGCTTCGTAGAGGAGACACCATTAGCTTTTGTAGAGCACACACGATCAGCCTTTGCAGTTTTGGATTCTTCTGAAGCCCCCTTCGCACGCTAGGGGTGCGGTAGCTTCGGCGAGAAGCCTTGAGCCTGATGGCCTTCGCTTCACCGAAGTCAGCCTTCGATACAGTGACGGTTTTGAGCCAAAGTCGTCAAAGCCCTTGAGTCTTCGCGCCATTACCTTCGGAGTGGACCACCACGGCTTCGCAGCTCCTCCCAGCTCAAACTCCGTCAGTCCGTGTACCAAAGCCATGCATGGCCTAAGTACTTCAAGACAACCACACTCTGAAGCCCCACCTTTGGAGTACCACCCTTCGAAGTCCCATCTTCGTCCAAGTTCTTCGTATGAAGCATTCCATGAGCACTTCGTCGTAGTGTCTCTCCTTGAGCACACTCCTCGATGACCCTCATCCGGACCACGCTTTCGATGCACCTCGACTTCTAAGACCTCCGTTGGGTGAACCTTCGTGTGCTTCCATCCGGAGCACCCTTCGAAGTTCCTCGCCCCTGAGAACTTTGTCTCGGGGTACCTTGAGCTAGAGCCACGCTCCGCACTCTCTGCCTTCGCCTGGTGCACCTTGATGTGAGGACCAACCTTGACCCTACGCAGCCTTCGTGACTGAGCTCCTTGCTCGCCTGGCATCAAGCCTCCCGCTTGATCCAGGTTCACTTCCTGCGAACCATCCGTCGCCTCCGAAGTGACCTTCGCACCACAAACAAACAGACAAGTGTATCTAGTACCCCGGAGACCTCTCCGGGTAAACAACCTCTGGCACACACTCCGGTGTACCGCCCAAAGTACCAAACCCTTCGGTACACCTAGATCGTCGTGTACTGTCGGACCCCTCCATCAGTCACACTCCGCTGCAATAGCCGCAGTATCCGAACCCACCGAACCCTTCGGTGAAACAACCTCCGAATCCCTTCAGAGGTACCCTTCAAAATCAGAGGATAAAATGTGTCAATCACTCATGACAGACTCCGAAACAAATCCTTGGTTTCTCATATATATATGATTGTTGTTTTATTTTTTAATAATTTGTATATTCTAACAACAAGGAGCTAGATGTATCTTGATTGTTGTACTTGCAATGAATACTTCAGTGGGGTGAAGTATTTCATGAGTAGTGCTATAGTATACATGGAAGCTAGTGGAAAGACTGCAATGTAGTGTCCATTCTATGACTGTAAAAATGAGAAGAAGATTCCAAAATTAGAATATGTGTACGACCATTTGATAAGATGTGGATACAAGAAGGGATGTCATATATGGAACAATCATGGCGAAGAAAGAAGAAAACGATGGTGGAGTAGATCAGATTGGTAATAAAGATGAAGATGGGGATGGTGATATAGATTACATGAGTGACATTGATATTTTAGGAATTAATAAAGATAAGTATACTAATATAGCGTGATGCAGAGGAACAAGTTAAATATTCAAAAGGATAGTTTCCTAGTTCCAAAAACTTGTTTGAGACTTAAAAACACTAATATATCCTAGCTGTAAAGAGAAGAACATTGTCTTATACATTGTCTTGATATTGCTAGAAATGAAGACGACATACAAATTGTCCAATGTTAGTTTTAATGTATTACTAAATTTGTTGAGTGACATAGTGCTAGAAGAGAATAAGATGCCTACCACCGTGTATGGTGTGATGGGGGATTGGTCCCGATCTTTCGTTAGGTAAAGGATAAACTTGGGTTGGTGGAGAATCTCGACGTTGGCGATCCAAGGCTCTGGTCCGGCGGATCAAAACCTTGCAATCGTTACACCACTGTCTCCGTTGGTTATCAACCACGCAGGACGCGATTGACCTCGCCACGAAGGCTAATTCCTGCAAGCAAACCCAAGAACACAAGCAAGAACAGGAAGGATACAAGTCGAATGCCAAATCACAGACAAACGATGATAAGGTGAGGTTTCACAAACGCCAATGCAGCAGCCAATCGGTCCGGTGCAAGAGGCGGGATCTAAACACAACAGTGTAGATGCAAACAAAGCAAAACCTAACCCTAAAGGCGGCTGGAGTGAGTTATATAGGGCGTAGGAAGCCTGTGGAAGGCGAACAGACTCAGTAGAAGGTGAACAGACTCAGACTATGGCCCAACACGGCCCAGTTCTGTCACGCAAGACGATTTCAATCACACAGAATGACTCGAGACTCCAAATGAGGTGAAACTAATGGCAAACGATCCGTCTTCTCCTCAGCTTTCCAAAAAGTCAAAAACGTGCCAATCGGACTTCGTATGAGGAAGTTATGCCCATTTTAGTGCATGGTGGTCGATGTAGTCCGAACCAGCGAAATCTTGACTTCAAAACATCCGTGCAACTTCGTCTTCAACTCCAATTCTTCTATTCCATCTCCCATGTTCCTAAGAAACAAAATATCACTAGTATTCAGTAGCATCCCATCCAAACAAATATTAACATAGTTGCTAAGGAAAGAATTAACCTCATGGTTCAAGCGACGGGCGCGGGCGCGTGTGATTCGTCCTAGTAATTGAATTGTAGGTGGAGGCTCCATGTGTGTATCATGTGAAGTGATGTCCTCATCATCCTCCCCCTCTTGAATTAGAGTCGTCCTCGACTCAAGCTCATCGTCAGCTCCCAAATAGGGTTTTAAATCATCAGCACGGGGCATCAATTTAAACTTTCTCAAATCAGGAAAACGATCCTTGCGCAAGTACAACCAAACAAGATCTCCTGGTTTGAAAAACATCTTCTTTCTTCCTTTATTTGTCTTTTGAGCAAAATAGTGTGCCTTCTTTTCTATAACTTCCTTGGTCTTCAGATGCAAAGCTTTCACAAACTCTGCACGCTTAGTTGCCTCCATGTTTGCTCTCTCTTGAAAAGGAAGTGGCAGCAAATCAAGTGGTGTGATTGGCTTAAAACCATACACCACTTCAGACGGGCACAATTGTGTTGTTGAGTGAACAGCTCTATTGTATGCAAATTCAACATGTGGAAGGCAGTCCTCCCATTCCTTCAAGTTCTTCTTAATCATTGTTCGCAGCAACATGGACAGTGTACGGTTTACCACCTCTGTTGGATCATCAGTTTGCGGGTGACAAGTTGTTGAAAATAGCAATTTTGTGCCAAGCTTGACCCACATTGTCTTCCAAGAGTAACTCATAAACTTCACATCACGATCTGAAACAATGGCTCTAGGCATCCCGTGCAATCTCACAATTTCCCTGAAAAATAAATCAGCAATATGTGAAGCATCATTGGTCTTGTTAAAGGGAATAAAGTGTGCCATTTTAGAAAACCTATCCACTCTTACAAATATGGAGTCTCTCCCCCTCTTTGTCCTAGGCAATCCCACAATAAAGTCCATGCTAATATCTTCCCAAGGTGCACTAGAAACAGGAAGTGGAGTATACAAACCATATGGGTTAAGTTTGGACTTAGCTTTATGGTATGTGGCACAACGCTGCACAAATCGTTCAACATCTCTCCGCATCTTTAGCCAATAAAAATTATTGGACAGCAGGGCCAAAGTCTTTTCTCTCCCAAAATGTTCCATTAATCCACCGCCATGTGATGCCTGCAACAACAGCAAACGTACGGACGAATCTGGAACACATAGCTTGTTAGCATGGAACAAAAACCCATCATAAACATGAAATTTTTTCCAGCCTTTCCCATCATTACATTTAGTGTATGGTTCAGCAAATTCTTTATCTACAACATACAAATTTTTCAAACTTTTCAAATCTGGAACGTTAATATCAAGTTGAGATAAAAGAACAATCCTACGAGACAATGCATCAGCAACCACATTTTCTTTGCCATTCTTGTATTTCACAATGTATGGGAAAGGTTCAATAAATTCAACCCATTTAACATGTCTACGGTTCAGTTTAGCTTGCCCTCTCAAATATTTTAGTGCTTCATGATCAGAATGTATAATAAACTCCTTTGGCAGAAGGTAATGTTGCCAAGTTTCAAGCACACGCACCAAGGCATATAATTCCTTATCATAGGTAGAATAATTCAACTGTGGACCATGCAATTTCTCACTAAAATAGGTCACGGGTTTACCTCCTTGTAGCAGCACATCTCCTATTCCAAAATCACTAGCATCACATTCTAACTCAAAGGTCTTACTGAAGTCGGGTAGCTGAAGTAGAGGTGCATGTGTAAGGCGATCCTTGAGTGTGGCAAAAGCTTGTTCTTGTGCTGGCTCCCAAGTAAACGTAACTCCCTTCTTGGTCAACTCAGGTAAAGGACCGGCTATGGTGCCGAAATCTTTCACAAAACGCCGGTAGAAACCTGCAAGACCAAGAAAACTACGTACTGCAAGGTTAGTTTTAGTTGTATGCATGACACGTCCTTTCAGATTAATAACTTGCGATGAGGAAGGAGAAACAACTTTGTCTTTTTGTTGCCTCGAAAGTGTTTTAGGTACTTGCTGATTTTCAGAAAGTTGTTTGCTCTTTTGTGCGTCCCTAGCACGTTTTTCTTGTTCAAATTTCACAATTTCAGCAGGAGTCATAGGAAGCAATGTAACTTTCTTTCCTTTATACATAAATGTGTACTTATTGCTCCTACCATGGTGTGTAGCATCAGTATCATATACCCAAGGTCTACCAAGTAATAGAGAACATGCTTGCATTGGTACTACATCAAATTCAGCAACTCCGAAGTATGTACCAATAGAAAATTCGATGTGAGCAGTTTGTGTTACCATGACCTTACCGCTATTGTTGAACCATTGCACGTGGTAAGGGTGTGGATGTGCACGTGTGGGAAGTTAAAGCTTAGTTACCACGTCGAGGCTCACCAAATTGTTGCAACTACCGCTGTCGATGATGACACGTACACGGCGGTCATTGACGACGAAGAAGGTCTGAAACAGATTGTTCCGTTGTGTCTGATCGTCCTGGTCCATGTGAGTGCTCAAGTCACGTTGTACAATAAGTGCTGCCATGTTAGTGAAAAGAATAATCCTTATGAAAAACATCTAGGTAGGTGTGTGGTGGAAGCAATCCGTCAAGCGCCTTACCCACGCTTGCAAGTGTTCTTACCACGCCGCAGTGAGGTCACCGGCCTGCAGGTGATGAACCAAGTGGAGGGTGGTGTACAATTGCAAGAAATGAACCTGTCCTGACCAAGAGAAAGGTGTAGCTTGGAAGGCAAAGTGAGTAGCAAGGATTAGCGATAGTAATAACAGTTAAACCAAGTTCAATAAGTATTCCCTAGTACTCGTCAAAGTTGCTGGCCTTAGTGCTCCCAATGTGAAAATTCAAGCAATACAGGGAAACTATGTGCCCAAAACTCAAATGGAAGCAACAACAGGCCAAAATCAGCTCTCTGCAGATCGGACAAGAGATCGGACAAGGGATCGGACAAAGGATCTGTTACCGCCGCTGATAATTCTGTTACTACCGCTGATCGGACAAGAGTTCGGACAAGAGATCAGACAAGCAGAATCTGTTACTGCCGCTGATAACTCTGTTACTACCGCTGACCGGACAAGAGTTCGGACAAGAGATCAGACAAGCAGAAACTGTTACTGCCGCTGAGAAGCTGTTACTGCCGAATCTGTTACTGCCGCTGAGAATTCTGTTACTACCACTTCTTCTTTTTTTTTCTTTTTTTCTCTCTCTTTTTTTCACTCTATTTTTTTTAACAAGGATGACAAAAGCTGCAACCACAAAAATTGGCACCTACAACTGAGGTGGGATGTGGCTCACAGAAATTCAACAAGTTCGCTGACCGGCGAGCAAAAACTTTGACCAATTTTTATCATTATCTTCCTGATTGTTTTTGCGATTTTGGTGAGGGCTAACAGGGGAACCCTGTTAGGGTACCCACCCAAATTGGGTCAGGAACACGCTCAAAAAATGTCAGATTTTTCTGCCAAACGAGCAAAAAGTTATGCCTGTTTTACTGAAGGGGGGTCACAAAGACTCGATGTGGAAAAACGAAATAGGGTTGCGGAAGGGGGGTTTTTCGGTGGGGAATTTTTAAGACACAAGAACAACTACTACTCAAACGACACAAAGGGATTACTAAACCAGCAACAAGACTCGACCAAGAACACGAACTCAACAAAGTTAAAACTGAAATTAAAATCGCAAGGCACAAAGGGGTTATCGGTGGGATTTTTTTTTGGTGCGGTTTTCTGGACTCTAGGTAAAAACAAAAAGCAGATCGAGATTACCTAACAGGAAATCTAAGCTCTGATACCAACTGATGGGGGATTGGTCCCGATCTTCCGTTAGGTAAAGGATAAACTTGGGTTGGTGGAGAATCTCGACGTTGGTGATCCAAGGCTCCGGTCCGGCGGATCAAAACCTTGCAATCGTTACACCACTGTCTCCGTTGGTTATCAACCACGCAGGACGCGATTGACCTCGCCACGAAGGCTAATTCCTGCAAGCGAACCCAAGAACACAAGCAAGAACAGGAAGGATACAAGTCGAACGCCAAATCACAGACAAACGATGATAAGGTGAGGTTTCACAAACGCCAATGCAGCAGCCAATCAGTCCGGTGCAAGAGGCGGGATATAAACACAACAGTGTAGATGCAAACAAAGCAAAACCTAACCCTAAAGGCAGCTAGAGTGAGTTATATAGGGCGTAGGCAGCCTGTGGAAGGCGAACAGACTCAGTAGAAGGTGAACAGACTCAGACTATGGCCCAACACGGCCCAGTTCTGTCACGCAGGACGGTTTCAATCACACAGAACGACCCGAGACTCCAAATGAGGTGAAACCAACGGCAAACGATCCGTCTTCTCCTCAGCTTTCCAAAAAGTCAAAGAACGCACCAATCGGACTTCGTATGAGGAAGTTATACTCATTTTGGTGCATGGTGGTTGATGTAGTCCGAACGAGCGAAATCTTGACTTCAAAACATCCGTGCGACTCCGTCTTCAACTCCAACTCTTCTATTCCATCTCCCATGTTCCTAAGAAACAAAATATCACTAGTATTCAGTAGCATCCCGTCCAAACAAATATTAACATAGTTGCTAAGGAAAGAATTAACCTCATGGTTCAAGCGACGGGCACGGGCGCGTGTGATTCGTCCTAGTAATTGAATTGTAGGTGGAGGCTCCATGTGTGTATCATGTGAAGTGATGTCCTCATCATGGTGTTAAGAAGATTGTATGTCCTCTAGGGTTGGACATAGCGAAAATACATGCATGTAGGACTAATTGTGTTTTATTTCATGGAGATTATGCATACCTTGATAGCTGTCCAACTCGTGGGACACGCCAATTTAAGAATAGAAAAGGTGATGAATTGGACGATGGGTGCAAAAAAGGAAAATTCCGAGGAAGGTGATATGGTATTTCCCATAATCTCGTGTCTGAAGCAAATTTTTGCAAATGCCAACGAGTCTAAACGACTAAGGTGGCACAAAGAGGGCCGTAAGAATAACTCGATGATACGACACCTACCAGATTCTGCTTGGTACAGAACAATTAATGCCACATTTCGATAGTTTCAAATGATTGTAGGAATATTAGATTTGCCATGAGTATGGATGGAATGAACCCCTTTCGTAACATGAGCAATATGCATAGCATGTGGCCAGTTTTAATGTCCATATACAACCTTCTTCCACCTTGGCTTTGTAAGAAGTGTAAATATATCATGTTGTTGATCTTGATCTCTGGTCCTAAACAACCTGGTAATGACATTAACATGTACCTCAGATTCTTGGTAGATGATATGAAAACTCTATGGCACGTAGGTGTTGATGTTTGGGACGAGTACATCTAAGAGTACTTCCAACCACATGACATGTTGTTTGTCACAATAAATGGCATGCTAGCTCATCGTAACATATCTAGACAAAGCAAAAAAGGTGAATCTTGCCCACAATGCTTGGAGAAAACATCGAGCACATGGTTTAACCAATCTAAGAAAATGTTATACATGTGCCATCAATGTTTTCTTACAATGAAACACCCAAATAGAAGAATTAAGATCAAGTTTGATGGCTCCATAGAGAAAGGAGGTGATTCTAGGCATTTCAAAAGCACAATGGTATATGACCAGGTAAAGGACAAAACTATTATACCTGGCAAGTGAAAATGTCCTTCCAACAGTTGTGATGGAATGTGGAACAAGAAGTCAAATTTATGGCAGCTTGAATATTGTAAATACCTAAATGTTCACCATTCCATCAATACAATGTATGTCGAGAAAACATGTGTAACTGTCTCATTGGAACAATACTAAATATGACAAAAAAAACAAAAGATCATAAGAATGCTGGAGCGGATCTTCAGGAGATGGGTTTATGACCAAAGCTACATTCACAACACACATATAGAGGAAAGTTGTTGCTTCCATCTTGCATAACATTAAAGTTCTATTAGGTTACTCGTCGAATATCAGCAAAATTTTCAACCTAAAAGAGCTTAAGATGATTGATGGAATGAAGACTCACGATTGTCATATGATGCTGACTCAGATGATTGCTATTGGAATAAGAAATGTATTAATGGTGGGGATAAGAGAGACTATAATGACTCTGTGTTTTCTTCAATGCAATTGGTTAGGGAGTACTTGACCAAACAACACTAGTAGAACTAAAGAAAAAACAATTTTTGACTCTCTCTCTTCTTGAGATGTACTATTCTCCACCATTCTTGTTGTACTTCATTACAAGCTTTCGGTATCAGTCTTAGTACATCAAAGCAACGGAACGTCGACAGTTGGTGCATAAAACCACAATGCTAGTAAGTCTATAAATGTTTGCCCTTTCGAATTTAATGTGTCGTCCAAACTAATCGTGTATTTCCATAACAGTGTTACTGTCAACCTCTTGGAAACCAATGCGGGGTTTATGTCGCACATCATACGATGCTTGCCCTAAAGATAGCAGATTTTAAATCATCCAACATAAGATATTGTCATGTACTCCGTTTTTATGTTGAATTTATATTTCACATATGTAAACATCGACTAACTTCAGAAACTCAATTTATAGGAAGTTAACATATCTGAAGGCAATCTTAGCGAGACTAACTTGGGGAGATCTGTTCATGGCTAGCGGTGTTACTTGCGAAGCAAGATTTCATATCGACTGGCGCTTTCCAATATGAATTTTGTGTTGTATTCTATGATGAATTATGTGTTGTTTGCAATTTAATATGTTGGCTGCTAAATCCTGGCATTGATTTAGGATGAAGCCTAAAAAGTTATTTTTTACAATATGACCATAACAATCAAGATATGTGAACATGGTGACCCATCTCTAACGGTTCACAATAGTGATGGGTATTAGGTACTCCCCTTCGTTATAATGTGACCTTTAGTGATGAGTCACCATGTTCACCCGTCACTAAAAGGGGACATACCGAACACAACATGGACCTAAATGTATCCTTTAGTGATGGGTGTTTACACGTTACTAATGATAGGGCTTTACTGACGTGATAAGAATGATTGGGGACATGTCCATCACTAATATATGTTATTATCCATCACTAATATACATTTATGTGGTAGTGTCTATGAATGATGTCGCTTCATCCTATTTTGGCTCAATGGGTTGTATATCAAGTTGAGTCCATAAAAGACACGTCTTAAAGAAACCATTTTGTAACTGATCCGGATGCCCTCAAGTCATCATTCCCCCCTATATATTTATATGCCTTACAATAACTAGAAACAACGAGGTTTTAGATTAGATTAAAGTTAGTTGCCGCTACTTTTTCGAGAACACGTGTGTTGGCTAGACCACCTATTTCTCATTACAGGACCCAACATTGTATCGTGAGTTTATTTCTTATTTGCAATTTAAATTGATTTTATCTTGTTCTTGAATTACTTGTAGGAACATATATATCCTCGTGGTTAGGTTGATCTTGCTCTTGCTAGATCATGAAGAACTCAAAGAATTGGTGTGTCGATCACTAAGGTGCAACACAAACGTCTCTTACGGTTATAGTTAGATCATCAGCGTCGTCTCTTTCTAATCAAAGTTATCTTAACTCAACAAAAAAATTAGGCACACCGTGGTGATTATCACCATATATATGATAACTGAATTCAAAAAGCCACATATTGTACACCGCAAAATAGAAAATGTTATAACCTATGTAATCTACCCAGATTTACCACGAAAAACGCATTCACACAAACACAACGGCCACAAAATCAAAAAATGCCAACTAGCTAGCTAGAATGCAATTAATTGTGCTCATTAAACCGTATTAATTACCATCCTTTAATTTGTAAACCCATTCATGGAGGAGGATCATATCTCCAGCATCGCATAATAATCATTCTAGTTAACCCTTACTAAATCAATACAATCTTTGAGATTATAAGAGGAAGCCCCGATGGGTTAGCTTAATCTACCAACACCAGGACCCCTCCTGACCCTCACCGGCGCGTGCGGCGCACGTGCTCCGTGTTCTCTTCCCTCTCACAGGCTCTCAGCTCTGGCGAACGCGCCATTGCCGTTGGCCGTTGGGCAAGCTAGCTGCATGTACCAGGCTAGCTGTGTGTGGGTTCTTGTGGTGTTGGCTGCTGTCGGAGGGGTGAGGATGGCGGCGGAGGGCGGAGGGATGGAGCAGCAGACTGCAGGTGCGGCGGCGCCGTTGAGTAGCATCAGCAACAGCACCAACAGCAGCCGGAGCACGTCTGAGGGCCATCCGTTCTACTACGGCACCAACAACGCTGTAGCGACTACAATGCCGGCGCCGCCGTTGTTCATGGGGACGGTCTCTGTGGTAGCGGCTGATGCCCCGGGTGGCGCCGGGGGGCACGTCGTTCAACATGCTGCGGCTCTGCTGCCGTTGTCGTCGGAGAAGAAGGCGGTCGTGGCGGCGGTGGTGAAGCGGCCGAGCAAGGACCGGCACACCAAGGTGGAGGGGCGCGGGCGGCGGATACGGATGCCGACGCTGTGCGCGGCGCGCGTGTTCCAGCTCACGCGCGAACTCGGCCACAAGACCGACGGCGAGACCATCCAGTGGCTGCTCCGGCAGGCGGAGCCGGCCATCGTCGCGGCCACGGGCACCGGGACCATCCCTGCAAACTTCTCCTCCCTCGCCACATCCCTCCGCTCCACCGCCTCTCCCTCCTCCCCATGCACCGCGCCGTTCCATCACCCCCTCCAGCACGAGCGGCAACACGACGTCGCCGCCATGCTCCGGTTCCAGCAGCAGCAGCTTGTCCCTGTGCCGCAGCCGCACCGGGAGACACCCCAAGATCCTCGCGCCGGCGAGTTCATTAGGAAGCCCTACCGGGAAGCCGGTGTTGTCGCGACCGAGCAGGAGGCCTTGGCGGCAGCAGCGCCGCCGCCTACCGATCCGGCTTCAATGCTGGCCGTGGGGCCGAACAGTGTCGCTGCCTTCTGGAAGCAGTCGGCTTGGACGACGTTCGGCGGCGCCGGCGCCGCGAACACTGTCCAAGCGCCACTCCATTTCCCACCATCAGGCAGCAGCTTCCCAACCGGGGCAATGTTGGCGGACAACAACCTCGGCCTGCTCGCCGCGCTCAACGCCTACGGCCGCTCCGGCGGCGAACATCAGCAGGAGGGGCAGCCACAGGAGCAGCTCGATCATCGTCGCTAGAACGGCGACGGGGGCGGCGGCCGTGGCGCCGCCTAAGCTAAAGCTGCAATGGCAAATTAATGGGAGGTTGCAGAGGATGCATACGATGATTAGGGATATTAATTATTATATTAGGGTGTTTGGAACTAACTTGCTTGCCAATCTTGCGAATCATCAAAATCAAATCAAATCAAATCTCAGTTGTCTGTTTAGTTTATTTTTGGGAATTTTTCTTCTTTAGCCACACCATATTGAGAAAAAAATAAATGTAATCAATATATTGTTTGCCCACTTTAGCCTACGTCCTACACTAAAAATAAGTCTTGTATACATTCTAAAAGCTAGCTTATTATCAATTATCTTGCGACAATCAAGGTGAGATTGTTCCAATAATCTTTCACGTTACATATTGATATTTTTAATAGTAATCGCACCATACAGTCCACTAGTCATCAATATCTTAGTGCACTCTCAGATTGACCCCACGATACCACCGGACAAACACCAACGATTATGGACCCAACCCAAATACCAAGTTAACACAAACACACTGCAAGTTACTCATACTTTCGTTGACACAACAAAGACAAGAAAAGAATATGGAGCTAGCTACACTAGAGTACGACCGAGAGAATCCCTATTCTCTTGTACTACTAAGTTCTATGAAGATAAAACACAAGTTCTAGGTCGAAGATCCGTACATAATCTCTAGGTGGTATCATAGACTATTGGACTGAGCTAGGTGTGTAGGCTTAATATGTGATGGGGGAGATTATTAGGTTTAGTCCCACATCGAGAATCGATAGTAGGAAGCATAACTTCAATAGAGAACCAACTATCAACTATCAGGCTAGTTTTTTTGGTTGAGTAGGCTTAGAATTTCAGTTGTGCTTTAATTGGGCATGCGAGTGAGCAGACCCAACTTGTCCTATGCGAGCTAACCTGTGGTGTAACGGATCAGGCTCCTAGCTGAAAGCTCAGAGATTTAACATTAATTTATATTATTATCGGTCAATGATCGAGAACTATTTGTTACAACTCTAGCTTCAAGATTCATTTTGGATCTCTGTTTATATAGTATAATAAAGTAATTTAAATTTTTATTTTTATTCCAAAATAAAAAGTAGAGTGCTCAACTAAATTCCTTTGTATCCATAACTCTAGATCTAAAATTTATTAAAGTTAGGTTGGATCGGCTTCAAACAAATTCTAGATATATTGTACAAAATGAGGCCTTAAATAAGCTTGTGAAAAAAACAACCATTGCTATATATACAGGTGTCATTTTTAGTCACACGCGTGGCCTGGAAGATCTGCTTAGCTCTAGTGTAGATCCTAAAACTTGAGGTTCTGAGCGTGCTAATCAGTTTCACCCTGCAACTGATAAGGTTTAGAAAAAAAACGTCAGTATGGCCGCCCTTCGGCTGAGGAGACATATTGAAGATCATATGCCTTATGGCTCCGAGATGATGAGTGATTGTCAACGGATAAGAGAAGATGAGGAATCCCTCCGAGGGGAGACACTTCAAAGGGGCAGTCTTAAGAGAATCACTTCAGAGGAAGAGGAGACATGTTGTGTCTTGGACGTGTGACTAAGGTACATGGACGGGCGATCGCTAGACTGAGGGAGTCGCTGGGTTGTGTCGATCCAATCCGGGTACATGGTCTAGAATGGCAGGAGACTTCCTGTGGATTGACCGGGTTAGACTCAGCTAAACGGGCGGTGGGCTACTACCAGGCTAAGGGATCTGCGGAGTCGGGTCGGCATAATCCGGGAACCCGATGTGAAGGTGGGAAGCGCTTTGGCGGTTTCATCATAAAACTATCAACCACATCAAAACATACACGTAATGATCAACAGATCTGATATGAAGTCGTAGAAGTCACGAAAGCGGAGCATTAGACAAAATAAATAGATTAGGTAGTTTTACCTTTTTTCCCTTTGGGCCTTAAATTTGTAAAAAAAATACCCTTAAGGGCATTTATGTCTTTTCCTATTTGTTGGTGTAAATTATTACGCTAACAGGTTTTGAATAACCTTGAAGGGTTGATTGTATGAAAAGATTAACTGCAGACCGATCCGGCCCTCCGCTGGAGATAATATCCTTAGATTAGTTCGAAGTGTTTCTTCTTATTCTAGTATTCGATGTCCTTTTACAGTAGGAGGGGGTATTTATAGGCATAGATACAATAGGAAAAGACTGTCCTACCATTTAGTTACAACCGTCATAGCGGACACTATTCACGGGACTCCGTAGGGATAAAAAGGCCAGACGGCGTGTGAACACTTAGATAAAGCAAATGTATTATCCTGTTTGGTGGTGCCCCATCGGGCAGGAGGCACTGGGAAGCACCCTGGTAGCGAGGCTACTTCAACGGCTGCATGCTTTGAGGGCGAAGCCTGCTCTGGGTTATGCACTGGACCTAGACCTGGACTTGGCCTGGGGCTTCGAGTTCTTCCCGCCGGAGCATGGCGGTGGAGGCTTGAGGTTTCACACTCCTCATACTTTGGAATGTGCCTTTAGAGCAGTTCTTCGATCATCAGGCTTGACAGGATTATTTCCCCCCAATAGTAGCCCCTCGAATATGCCTTTTCTGAATGTCCTGCATAGTGGGGAAGGCAGTATGTGAAAGAAATAATTCTATGCTTTTGGACTCACTGAGCCAAAGGTACTTAAAAATAACTCAGAGTGGCCTTAAGCACGGATGGGGTGCTTCGGCTGGGGGCACTCGTTCATGGCTTCAGATGGCCATTAGCCGCGCCAGTGCCTCAAACATTCATTTTAAGATCTCTAGAAATTGTCTTGGGTAACCAATCGTCATTTCTAGCGAGACGTTACCTTCTCGGGTGTAACACCCCAAATTTTCCAAGGTAAATTAAAATGTGAAAAAGAAAAATTTCTGAAAATAAAAGGATTATTTAAATTAAAGTAAAGTAAAAGCACCTAAATAAATCAAAACATAGAGAAATAATTCAAATTCAGAGTTGAGAAAATTATGGTGGGTTTTTAAGCCAAGATAGATTTTTGTGAATTTTTAAAAAAATTTAGAAAATCTGCCCATAACTCAAAAGCCAAATACCAATTCTTGTAATTATTTTAATCAAAAAATGATTTTTAAAAGATTTTGGCCCGCCTCCCTCAATTCTCCCTCGGCCCGGCCCAGTCCAGCGCCCGCGTCGCTACAGGGTGGGACCCCACTATCGGCGCCAATATCTTCCTCTCTCTCCCGCCCGCACCCGCCTAGTCCCATCTGTCAGCCACTCGCGTCTTGCCTCAGTCGCTGTTGTGGGATCGGAATGGGGACTAGAGGGGAGGTGAATAGATGCCTCAACAAATTCTCGTGAATATGATGGCCTTTTCAACTCACCCAACACACCTCTAAAAGGAACAAAAACGAAAACTAATAATATTTCACAACAAAATCCCAAATAAAGCAAGTGCTATCACTCTCCTGTCAAATATGATGTGATATAACAGTTTGAGAGATCAAAAGAACTACTCTTATATCAAATAGACAAATCACCAAACATTTCAACAATTATTAGGCATTTCATCATGTTCATGGCAAGTATACGAATTTCACACATATTTAATCATAGCACAATAATCAAGTTAGATTAGACAGGCTCATAGATGAATTATACTAAACATCACACATTCATAGGTATATTATCAAAAGGACCACAAGTAAAGTGCATGATGCAATTTAATCTATCACAAAGTAATCATCCAGAAATAATTCATGTGCATGAGGATTGAAAATACTATACAGTTCTTAATCAGTTCTATCAACAAAAACCCAGCAGAGAGGTAATCAAATACAGAAACAATCTATTGGGAGTCTTTGAAAATACACCGAAGAAAATCACCAGAGTGTGCTGGCAGTGGTACAACTTCCAGATATTGCAGAAATTTCCGTTCCAAAATTCTCATCTAAAATCTCAATTTTTCAGAATCAATTAAGCATATTGTTGGACAGAAAAATATATGTAGCAGTAGTCAAAATCTTTTGCAAATTTCAAACATGGAATCCTTGCAACTTGTACAACAAAAGTTATGTAGCACTCAGGTCCAAAAGCAGTACCAAAATATATCAAAAATCGCCTCAAAGATTGAATCCAGACTAAAAAGAGAATTGTATTCACCTGAAATCTCAAGTTTTCAGAATCAGTTAAGCACTTTGTTGGACAGAAAAATATATGTAGTAGTGGTCAAAAACTCTTGGAAATTCCCAAAATGGAAACCCTGGAAACTTGATCTTCAAAGGCTATGAATAACATGGATCCAAAAATAGTACCAAAACAGATCAAATATTTCCTCAAAGATTGAATCCAGACTAAAAACAGAACACTACTCAACAGAAATTATAAGTGTTCAAAATCATTTAGGTACTTTGTTGGGCTGAAAAATACATGCAGAAGTGATCAAAAACTTTTGAGAAATTCACAAATGGAACCCTGGAAACTTGAACATCAAAAGCTATGAAGAACTCTGATCCAAAATCAGCACAAAAACTGCTCAAAAATTGTATTCAAAAGTGATCACACAAGAAAACTAATTTGGTATCAGAACTCTCTGCAGGAACAAAACAAAATGGTAGAAAAGATTAATTCTCAATTTCTGCAAAAAGGGTTATGGAATACCTTTGAATACCTTCAACCATAATATTACTCAAGAAACAATCCAAGAATCAGCCAAGATGCTGATGAAAAGTTGAAGCAACAATTCATCAAACATGTAGATGGCTACACAAACACAACCATTTCAGCTAGAGTTAAATTCCAGAACTATGATGCCTTGTTTGATCGGCAAAAGAATTAAGAAGGAATCATAGAAATCACTTGCAACTTTCAAAAATGGATCATTCAAAACATCCAATACAAAAGTTATATAGACTTCAACAACAAGTTCTGCACAGAAATCACCAAAAAATAACTGCACAAAATCGATCACATCCACAAAATCATACCTACGTCTGGAACAAACTTCCTTCGCTGCACCGTAGGGATTTTCGGATGATGAACAGTGTTGCGCTGGATTGAATAAAAGCTGCAGAAAATGTATGCAATTGATGTTTGGTTTAGTCAAAAGAACAGCCAAAAATCATAACATGCTCATGGATATGGTCCCCTATTTATAGGCCAACCATGGGGGGTATTTTCTAAAAAGAACCCTCTAGAATTGAAAATTACACAAAAGTCCTATTCCTTGTAATATATTTTCAAAATTAGAAAATTCTGAAAAATATACCAAAGGAGTACACTAACTCTAGACTCATAACCTTTTATTACACATTGACTCAAAAGAAAAAGACTCAAACTATTAAAATTAACAAAACTAGATATGCGACGGTTTCATCAAAAACCGACAAAGCCTCTCATCTTTTGTCTTCAACGCGTACGCCTGAAATCGCTTTTTGATTCCAACTAGTATCCTTGACCATCCGGCTCTTGACTCCCTGTCTCACCTTGGTCACCCACCATCGGCAGTCGACAAAGCATCTCCTCCGGTACACATAAGACAATTCCACGCAAACCATACATCCGTTCTTGCTCGATCTTTTCGTGCACTCTTGAGATCTTCTCCAACTTCACCCGGCCTCCCTGATCCTCCGGCATCAAGCTTCCTGCTTAACCCTCGATCACCCACCGTCGTCAATTGGTTAGCATCTCCTCCCTGCACATACAAGACAAGCCAAGACACGAATGCGACGCACCACCAAAACCTCGGCAACCAATCCTCCATTTCACATGGAACCCCTCGATGCACTCAAACCAACCTCAACCACTCAAACGCTCATCCTTGTCAATCACTCATCATCCAGACTAAAACCACCGTTGGTTTCACAATCTTCTCATCACGTTTTTGCTTACAGCTAGGGTCCTAGGCCATCACCACCGTCGCTATGAGCGTCGCCGTATTCTTCCATCGCTGGAGAAGAACCCCTCACCGGTATTTTAGTGCGTGTCGTGCCGGACGGGATCCCAGCCGTCGGATCTAAGACAGACGGTTGAGATTAGATCACCCTCGGTTCAAATCTGAACCCTCCGATCTCGCCGAACCGGTATCCTTTAATCTGGAGCATTGGATTTCATTTAAAACCCCAGATTAATCTCATGCGTCCACGTGGTACGCCTTCGCGTGTTATGATCTCAACCATTCCTTTTCATTAACGCCTCCCGCCTCGCCGCCAGTCCTTAGATCTGGATCAGACGGCTCAGGGCGATTCGGTCCACACGAATAGTGGCCAGTGCACGGTGGGCTCGGTCCACCGTAGACCAGAGGCTGATTTCTATTTAAATAAAATCCAGAAATTCAGTTTAAACTTCAAAAATTCAGATCTCACTCATTTTAACTCCAAATTTCACCACTCAAATTTCAGAAAATTCTAAATTTAATTCTCTACAACCTTAGGCCATTTAATCCATATGTTTTGTACTGCTATTTTCATGTTATTAATTGTTTGCTCTCTTTGATTTTGGTACCGAGAAGATTACGCCGCCGTCGAGGATTCGGAGTATTATCCAGAGGTCCCCCCATCACCCTTTGCTGATCAAGGCCAGTCACGACCCCCATTTTAATCATAATTGAGCCCATTTTTAATAATTACCGCTATAACTCATAGGATTATAATTGCATTAGTCTAATCAAAAGCCTTACACTATATTTATTAGATCAATGTCCGTGTTGTGCAAACCCAAGCCATGCTTATTGAGCCTAAAACTCCTTGTCATAAGTAAAGTATAAATATTAGATAGTGTCCAATGTATTGACACAACTGCTATAGGGTAAAAATGAGTCGTAGTCAGTTGGATTCTATTATATGATTTCCCCATTATATCTCTCATCCCTGGAATTCTGTTAGCTATGGAGTTTTGGTTAAGTTGTAAGCATGGTGGGTTTCTGGTGCAAGCTAGGGCATTGGTCGGTAGCACCCGGGGCACTATAAGGACCGGTCTGCGGGATCTGTTGCAAAACATTTCGTACTAACCATAAGTCTAGTGGGTAAGTCCTAACTGGAGGTATGATGCATTCCAACTTAAAGCACCATAGTGGAGGGGGCATGTGATACCTGCGGGTGGATTGTACCAACGAAGCTCAAGGGGGGTATGTCGTTGGCCCAACGTGTTGGGGCGCCGTATGAAACCTATAAGAGGGTGTTATTGAGTTGGTGCGTTCCATGCTAAAGTTTTTGGCATGAGTTCCTTCGGGGTGACGTGGTGTCATCATGACACACTTTGGTGTGTGGGAATGAGTGCCTTGTGGGTACAGTAGTACACCTCTGATCATAGTATAATATTTTTGAAAATCCGTGCCCACGGTCATGGGCGGGTTGGGCAATGTTCACCACAATTAATTTTTTTTTACATGAATGATTGCATGATGGAATGGCATGTGAGGACTGTTGAGCGAGGGTGGGCTGACTGTACCCCTTGAGGTAAAAGATGATGCATTTACTCATGTTTTAATTTCTGTACTAATAACCGGATCACATTAACTACTTTACAAACGTACTTTTCCACAAACATGAGCCACTACCTTCCTTTGTTATTACCTTGCATTATATTTTCATTTCGGTGGCTTGCTGAGTACGATTGTACTCACCCCTGTTGGCTCACCACATCAGAGGTAACGTACTACGAGGAGGAGGATGGTCTGGAGTAGCGAACCAGTCAAGGCGGGAGACAGGAAGAAGGCATTCCTCTCGAGGATTTATTTTCATAGTTTCTCTTTCTTTTAACCCTTATGTAATAATGTGGTCTACGAACCACTATATGCGGTCGTGTGATGAACGTCTTGTATTTATTGTTTTTCCTTAGAAATTCAATAAAGTCTGGAATTATTATATCTCGGGCATTACATCGGGATACCAACTACCGTGAATATCCCGTGATCTCGCATTTAGACATTTTATGATGATGGTCCCACTTGTTAGTGGCAGGGATTTGTCATAGGATGGGTGAAAATAGTCGTTGCGCTCTAGGACTTGCGGTGTAATCCACCGACCCCATATAAAAGGGAGACAATGTGCCCCATTGTCATGAAGTCTTTTGGCTTTCTTCAAAAACTCTCTGCAAATGGCCAAAACTAGCTCCAAGGTATGCGTCTCGGGCTCTTCTCTAGTTCAGCAATAGCAGCCGCGGCGACGACGGCATTGTCGGGGGCTTCTGGGGCTCCCCGGGTTTACGCTCCTCGGGATCTCTGGTCTTTCTCCGAGAAATACCCTGATCCGACCTTCATCATTGATCGGTCCACCTACACTGAAGAGAAAATAAAGGAGGTGGTGTTCGAGAGCTTAGGACCGGGAGTTGCAGTTAGGATTCCAGGGGATGAGGTCATTCCCATGCCGCGCGAAGGAGAATTGGTGGTCTTCGAGGCCTTTTTCGATAGTGGACTTGGGATACCGTCATTGGAGTTTCTAGCTGAAGTCCGCTAGTTATATCATGTGGAGCTCCCACATCTTTCTGCGAACGCTATCGCTCGATTGGCTATCTTCGACTGGGCCATGCGGGCTGAGGGATGTGAAGTGAGGGAAATAGTCTTCGCGGTGATGCACAAAGCTAGTTGCCAGCCAAAGAAGTGGTTCGGCATCGACGGCTCAACGATGCTACTGGCCTTTAAGAGCATCAACTTCCAACTCTGAAAGAAGTTTCAGAATAATTTCCCCATGAAGGCCACCAATGAGCGATGGTACTCTGACTATATCCTTCGCTAGTTCTACACCGAGGTAGGGGTAGACTCTAGCCTAGCTGGGCCCCTCGGGAGATCTTGTATCGGAGGGAGGCAGAGGTCTCCATGAATGTGAGCACTATTTGGGTTCGTGTCCGACTCATGGACCTTTTTTCCCATCGTATGAGCATGCAGGATTTGGCGGAGGAGTTTATATCCCTCTGCATTTCTCCCTTTAAGGCCAGCTGGCCTATTGCTTTCCGAGGGTCCCAAGAGGGGAGTCTTCGGGAAATTCCCCTCGACTCCACAGTAATACTTCCCGGTTTTCCTGCGACTTTTAATATTTTGTGCGAATGTTTCTTTCATATTTTCTTAATAAAAATGATACCTTGGCTCGCATAGGTTCGCGAATAACAATGACTCCAAATCAAATAGTCTGGGCGGCTGAGAAGGTAGTCGGAGCCCCTACTCCCACAGAGAAGAAGTAGAGGCTTGAGCTAGTGGGAGTATGGGAGAGGTTTAACAGGGTATGGGACGTTCTCGAGGCCGAGCCCCATCCTCTCTCGGACCTAGATGTCCCCGACCCCATTCCGAGGAAGAGGAAGGCAGACCCAGGGCACGCTGGCACCCTAAAGCCCCCTTCAAAGAGGATGACTCATAAGCTGAAGAGTCCAGCCATTCTAGAATCTCCTTCACCTCCTTCGGCTTCGAACCCGCTACCAACACCAGCCGTAGTGGAACATGTAGCAGAAGAGGTCCTAGCGGGGGGAGCTAGGGACCTCGGTGTCAGTCGGTGTCAAAGGGGTCTAGACGACAGAGTCGAAAGGCCCTAGGCAGGCAAATGTTGTGTGAAACCAAGTGAGGTGGCACTATGGTTTTTGTCTATGTGATGAGTGATTGACAAGGTTGCTCGAGCTAGTGTGATGAGTAAGTGATGGTTTGATTGCATCGATGGGATCGATGTGTGGATATGGATTATGCCGAGGGGATCAGTGTGCGTTGCGTCTCTTGTTTTGGCTTGTCTCATGTGTGCAGGGTGGAGATGCTAACCAACTATCAATGGCGGGTGATCTAGGGTCGAGTGGGGAGCTTGATGCTAGAGGATCAATGATGCCAGATGAAGTTGGAGATGATCTCAGGAGTGCATGAGGAGATAGAGCAAGACATGGACGGACAGATGGTCGAGACAATGTGACGGTCAAGTTAGCGAAAGGGAGGCCACTGCAAGTGATCAGGCGGCTCGAGGGGATCGAGAGCGAGAGAGACTTGCTGGTGGTCGAGTTCGCGGATTGGCGTCACATGTCGGCGATCGAGGAGGGTTTGTCGGTTTTTGCTGAAAACCATCGCATCAGAAAATGTTTTTAATTCGAGTAATTAGGAGTTTATTTTCTCTATTTTGTCATCTAGATTAAGTGTAATCTTTTAGTACTTTTCGGAATTCTTAATTCTGAAAAAATATTAAACGAATAGGATCAATGATGTAATAAATTAGGAGTTTGCATTAATGGATTTTTCAGAATTTGTAATTCTAAAAATTCATTATGGAAATTAGGTAAATACCTAGAACTTTTACACTATTGACATTTTGGAGATTTCCTTAATGGGCTTGCATATATAAAGGACCCAAAGGCCTAGGGTTTAGGGGACTCTTTCATCTGAACATTTTGGGGGCTACCAACCATAATTTCTATTTTGTTCTAGCCTTTTTGATATTCTTAATTTCGTGCTTATTGTTCATCATTCGGATCAAGCAAGAACAACATCCAATAGCTTTCAGCGTAGGTACTGTTCATCCTTGTGTGATTCACTTTTGGAGCCAAATTTTGAACTGTTTTGATGCTATTTTTGGACCTGAGTTTTTCATGACTTTTGTTGTACAAGTTTGCAGGGTTCCATTTTTGAAGTTTGCAAAAGTTTTTGACCACTGCTTCATATTTTTGTCTATCCAACAAAGTGCCTAAAAAGTTCTAGAAACTTGTGATTTCTGCTGTGTTGAGTTCTGTTTTCAGTCTGGATTCAATCTTTGTGGTATTTTTGATCTGTTTTGATACTATTTTTGGACCTGAGTTCTACATAACTTTTGTTGTCCAAGTTTGAAGGGTTCCATGTTTTAAATTTTCCAATGGTTTTGACCACTTCTGCATATATATTTTGGTCCAACAAAGTGCCTAATAGTTCTGAAAACATCTGATTTCTGCCAAGTTGTGTTCTGTTTTCAGTCTAGATTCAATATTTGAGGCGATTTTTGATCTATTTTGGTTATGTTTTTGGACCTGAGTTCTGCATAACTCTTGTTGTCAAAGTTACAAGGGTTATGTGTTTGAAGTTTGCAAAAGGTTATGAACACAACTACATATAGTTTGTGGGTCATCTATATGATATAAAAATTCTAGAGGCGGTCATTTGCTGAAAATCTTGAAGGCTGAAAGTTGAATCTAGAAACATTTTTCTCCCTTCTTTTTATTTCCCAGCTTGCCGATCATGTGCTGCTGTATGCAGTGATGCTTTTCTCCATTAACAACTGCATGTACTGCCGAGCACATGTTCCACCAAGCCCATTCTGAAATTGTTTTTATGTGAGTCTTGTATAGAACAGAAAAAGTTTCAAAGCTATTTTTAAAGTGCAGTCTTTGTGTGTACAAATTCAGTGTTGGCGATCCCTCAATCTATTATTTGACGTAATATCAGATAGGAGGGTGATAGCATGTGTTTTTATTAGAGTCTTTACATCTGCTTCTGCTTGTTCATTTAGAGGTGAGTTGGGTGATTTGAAAAGGCCATCATATTTGCAAGAATTTGTCGAGGCGCCTATTCACCTCCCTCTAGTCACCATTCCGATCCCACATGCCGAAGGAGCTTAGACGATGGAGTTGGAGGCCTTTAGCCAGGCAGATATCGAGGGGGCCCAGGCGATGGAGCTAGAGGCCTCGATCCTTGTAGGGGCCGAAGCGGTCACAGTGGAAGATACGAGGCCCCATATGGCCGGTTCCCCCCTCGGGACCTCGGAAGATTCTAGTGAGGACTTCCTCTGGATGTTCGAGCATACGAACAGTCCGTATCAATCTTCGACCGATGAAGGAAGGGGTACGTCCCTCTTCTAATTAAACTTCGGACCTGTTATTTTTGCCTGAATTACTTTAGTTAGCCACTCATTCATACCTAAATTTGTCTCCGTTATACCGGCGGGGGTCCTTCAATAGTCCCTTTGCCTGCGATGAAGAGGGCCGAACCAAAATGGAAGGCCCTCGCTCGGGTGGTGACCTTGTCTTCTTGAACAATGGGGGCCAATCGGTGGAGGCTTCGGAGGGGCTTCTCATTGCTTAGAGCCTTCTCCCACCATAGATGACCGAAGGGCGTTGGCGAAGCTCCCTCTGCTAGCTCCTTTCCTAGATCCGAGGGCCGGTCTTCACGACTTGCTTGAGCCTTTGGCCAGGGTTTGCCGAGAGGTGGGCGGCACCGACTTGGTTGCCGATGTAAGTCAGGCCGAAGGGGCAAAATTGGGCATCACCCTCGAGTGGGAGGCATACTAGGTACGATGGCCTCCTCAGTTCTATCTGCTACATTCATTCATTAAGGTCATGTTTCACACTCACCTTCTTTTTTGCAGTTTGTTGTCTTGGCTTGCTTGGCTATGACTTCTTATGATAGCGAGTACGGCTGGCTCGACGAGAAGGCAGCAGCCCTCCGGAATCATCTTGCCGACTCGGAGGAAAAAACATTGACCCTGTGGACGAACTCCAGGAGGTGCAGCGGAAGAGGGCAGCCTTTGAGGTTGAAGTTGAGAACCTTCGGGCCAAACGGGTAACTTATGAGGTCGAGGCTAAAAAGCTTCGGGCTGACCGAAGTGCCTTGCCGGCCGAGGTGTAGAGACTGCGTGCTCAAAGGGTCATCCTCAAAATGAGGGCATCTGAGCTGACTACTTCGGCCGCCAAGATGAAGTCTTCAATGGAGGTATTGCTTGCGGAGCAGGCGAAGTACGATGGGGTGGCGGTCGAAACCATGGACGTCCTTTGGGGCATCTTGGAATGTTTTAGCATGTCTTGCCCTCAATCTTCTATCATTGCAAACGAGCCCCTAGATCATCGATTGAAACTTATCTAGGTAGTGGTGAACATGTTGGAGACCACGATAGATAGATACGGAGAAATCTCTGGGAGGGTGGCTGCTCTTGGCGTCCTCCATCATCTCAAGGATGTTGGGGGCACCGTCTTATCGGCGACGGAGGTAGTGCTCGTTATCTTCAGGGACGAGCGCCTGTTGTCTCCTTCTTTTGGTGCTACTACCGCTTGGAAGGCTTTCTAGGTGGCCTAGAAGGTTGAGGGCCAAGAGGCGACCAAGGCTTGGATCAACGAGGTCCATCACCAGAAGCATGTGCCGACACAGCCTCCTCCGATGCCTTCCCCAGGCCATCCTCCGGCGGACCCAAAGTTGTAGTCTCCTTAGGGCCCTGCATGTAAAGTCTTGTAAAGTTTCTTAGCATATGAATAAAAATGACTTATTTTTTGGAATGTTCATATTCAGGGCCTATCTTGCACTTTGCTTTGTGACCTCGAAGTACTCGAAGCTACTGAAGGACTTCGTCATCAGTGGGCCATTTTCGAAGCCTTAAGACCTGATAGGTGCCCTCGCTTTTCTATTCCTCATGATGACTTAGGGAAAATTGCGCCTGATATGCTTAGTGAAGTGCTTTCCTTTATAAAAGAGGAGGAAGAGGGCGAGAAAATAGTGGAGATATCTTCTTCATCGTCTGAGAATGTAGACTAGTCTGACATAGACTGGTCTGACGAAGAACAAGGGCCAGTTGCTGCGGAGCCTAGCCCTCAAAGTCTTTGTACCTGGGCAAAGATTCAAGAGGAGTAGAGGGCCTAACAGATTTCAAGGAAGGGGAAGTGATCCAGGACCAAGGCTATGAAGGGGTTAAGAAGATTTTGACTACTTTGAGGGCTTAGGTGTCTAGAGGGAACCAGTCTAGCCTTTGGGACCGAAGGTATTTTCGGTTCCTCCTTGGGCTGGATACTAATTTTGTGTAGTATATAGACTTTAATTATTGATCTGTATTTGCAAAACATTTATTTTCCGAAGTAATAAAATCTACGAGGTGTTGATTGATCGACTTACGACAAGTTATCCAATTGTGCTTGTACCCCTTGCCCCTCTTTGTGGGAGGGGGGCGACATCCTCTTTTTTTAAAAAAAATAGGTGTGGGTCATGCTCAATGTTTAGTACACTTGGAATTACGTTTCGTAGATTGCGGTGGGGTTCATCCATGAAGGAAGTCGTTAGGGACTTTGTTAGGATGCTTCAGGACGGTGGCATGGTAGACTTTTGTTTGGTCGCTTTGGACTCTTGTTAGGACGCTTTGGGCCGGTGGCTCGAAATCCTTTTATTTGGTCACTTCGGACTCTTTTTAGGATGCTTCAGGCCGATGGCCCCGAATTCTTTTCTTTGGCCGCTTCAGACTCTTTTAGGATGCTTTGGGCCGGTGGCCTAGAATCCTTTTATTTGGTCGCTTCAGACTCTTTTTAGGATGCTTCGGGCCAGTGGCTGTTATCCCTAGGTATTCACATGCTTTTAGATCGTCGAATCGGCGTTGGTGTGTTGGTACTTTGATCGTCGGATTTTAGCGTCAACACACTTCTTGGCATCTCCACTGGGGAAAAACATGCCAAGTACTACAACATCAACGACGAATACATCTACTACATCTACATCAACGAGACCCTCGATGCCGATGGGGAGCGCGGAGATCGGCGATAGCAACATTATCCTCCCTACCCTCGATGACCTCTCTAAGGAAGATAGGGCAGAGATCGAGGCCAAGATGAAGTTGCTACACGCTCTCCTACATGGGCATTTCACCAAGACCAACGGGTGCTTCATCAAGCATGATATCGACATCCCCGACCTCTCTGAGAGTAAGGTAACACCATCATCACCTCCAATATCCTCCCTGGACATCAAGCAAAAGATATCCACCACAGTAGATCAAGCCATTATTGCCACTTTTGCAAATCATATAGGGCTCAAAGTTAATGCTAGGATGGAGGCGATGTTTAGAAGATTCGGTTTTTCTGAGGCCACTTCTCCAAATATGATTGCTAGTGTACCCCTTGTTCATCACATACACGTTAGAACAAACTGGAGTACCGAAAAAACCATCGCGTCTCCGACCTTGTTATCTATGGCCAAGACCGCGTTTAACCCTATCGGTCAGATCATCCCTTGGGCTGGTCAAACCAACATGTGCCAGCATCTGCAGCCGACAACAGTCGGTCTGACCGGCCATCGGGCCAGTCTGACCCTCCATTATACCATCGGTCAGACCGACCCTATGGCCAGTCAGACCGTCCCTGCCACCTATTACGCGCCGCCTTTGCCCGCACCTATACTACCCTTTCTCGCGTCGCCCGCGTTTATTGCTCCCGCGCACCCATGTAAACCTGAGCACGTCCCTTACCACGAGCTGGCATGAGAGGAGGAGCCGCACGACCGACACACCGAGATACCACCATGTCTCATGCCCCCACATGAGACACGCACGCAGGCAAGAGGCGTATATGACATAGAAGAGCGAATCTGCACACTGTTTAGGGAATGCACAGGTTTCACACCTCAGGATCAGGCTAGGGTTTACCACAAGCCATAGCCTGACCACTTCGAGACTATCCCGTACCCACGCAATTTTAGGAAAGTTCACTAAATTTTACGGTGAAGGTAGTAAAACCACCCTAGTGCACATAGGCCAATTCCTAGCATAGTGTGGTGAAGCTAGTAGGCTAGATGCGCTGAAGTCTAGATTATTTTCTCTATCGCTTTTCGGCACCGCTTTCACCTAGTTTTCGGCATTGCCACCGAACTCCGTACAAACTTGGGCCCAGTTAGAACAGAAGTTCCTCGGCTACTTTTATACTAGGGAAACTAAACTTAGTCTCTCACACATTACATTGGTTAGACAGAAGGCTAGCGAGAGTGTCTTCGACTACATTAGGCGCTTTAGGGACACTAAAAACCGATGTTTTAGCCTGAACATTTCTGAGAGAGACTTGGCCGACCTAGCTTTTAATGTCTTACACTCCAAACTTAAGGAGAAGATAGATGGCCAGTATTTCCTCGAGGTTAGTCAAGTCCTACAAAAGGTTCTAGTTCACGAAAGCCGAGCCAAAAGTAAGAAATTCACCAAGACATTTAACAAACCCAAGGCTGAGGTGCACGTTATGGAGCACTTCGATGAGGAATCATCGGAGAGCGAGGATGACTCAGCCGACATGTATACTATAGAGTGGACTTGGTCCAACAAGTCCAAACCCGTTACCTACTCTATGTTACTACCGTCTCCCACTAAGAGTCAGCCCAGTGAAGTGAAGTATGCATTTGACATGACCAAGTGCGACAAAATATTTTATTTTGTGTTGAAGAACAAGCTCATCAGATTACCGAAGGGTCGCGTCATTCCGACTGCCGACGACTTGAAGAAATCAGCTTACTATAAGTGGCATGATTCACATTCTCATTCTACTAATGACTGCAATGTTTTTCATCGGCAGGTTCAATCGGCCATAGACGAAGGACGATTGAAGTTGGATACCAACCCTAAGATGAAGCTTGACTAGGACCCTTCCCCATGAACACCATTGATCTCTACGAGAAGAAGGGGCTGATTTGGCCCGAGCAGGTCGGGTCAGCTAAGGGGAAGGAGGTTGTGATCGGAGAGCCTCACACACACACTCGTGCCGAAGAATCCCAAGGTAGGAGTGTGGAAAGTGAACACCAATGCGTTGTCTTCGGCTGGTGCCCGCAAGATGGAGGCGAGCCGCAAAAGGCGGCCGAATAGGAGCCCGTCAGTTTGACCAGCCTACTGTGACCAGTCCGACCGCCCACAACACCCCGGTCTAACCGGCCTACTATAAGTGGCATGATTCGCATTCCCATTATAATAACGATTGCAATGTTTTCCATCCGCAGGTTCAATCGTCCATAGAAGCAGGACTATTGAAAATAGATTCTAATCTGAAGATGAAGTTGGACAAAGACTCATGTGACACCCCGATTTAACAAATCGAAACATTATTGAATTTCCAAAGAAAAACAATAATACAAGAGGTTCATCATGCGACACGTACATACGAGGAATCATCCGTGGTACGCAGACCTCACTATTACAAAAGAGTAAAATTAAAATAAGTAAATAAAAGCATGACAAACGCCCTCTTTAGGATCTTCCTCTTGACTGGGTCGCTACTCCAGACCATCTTCCTCGTAGTAGGCATCTTCTGAATGGTGTGTCCAACGGGTATGAGTACAAAAAGTACTCAACAAGCCACCGCAAATGCAATAGTAATGCAAGGTAATAACAAAGGAAGGATACTGGCTGAAAGTGCGGAAACGTACATTTTTTCAGTTATTGCATTTAGTGTAGTCAAATTTAATCATCCAGAATAATAAGCATGAACATCATAATAACATCTAACTCGAGGAGTACGTTTTCCCTCCTCGCACAACGGTCCTTACATGTCAAATCATCATGCACATTCATTTAAAAGTAAACTAATTGTGGGATGTCACGCAACCCGCCCTTGACCATGGGCTCGGCTTTTCGAAAAGATTTATGACTCTGATCAGAGATGTACTACTGTACCCACAAGGCACGCATTTATCCCAAACACCAAAGTGTAATGAGATGACCCATACCACGGGAACTCATGCCAAAACATCAGCATGAAGTGCTCCAAGCGATAACCACTCGCTCTACGGTTCGCCGGCGCGCCGGGCCGCATCCCAGCTAACGTCGCATCCCCTTTTGCGCCACATAGGTACAAGCCACCCGCAGGTGCTGCTTGACCCATCTCCAAGTGGTGGCCTCGGTTTGGAACACTCCATACCTTAGTTAGGACTTACCCACTAGACTTGTGGTTAGTACGGAAGTGTATTGCCACGGATCCCGCAGACCGGTCCTTATAGTGCCCCGGGTGCTACCGACCAATGCCCTAGCTTGCACCCGGAACCCACCATGCATACACTCACAACCAAAACTCTATCACCAACAGCATTCCAAAGATGAGAATAACGGGGATCATATAGTAGATTCCAATCGCTACGACTCATTTTTAATCCTATAGCAATCATGTCGATACATTGGACACTAGCTAATAGTACTAATAATATGGTGACAAGGAGTTTAGGCTAGATAGCATGGCTTGGGTTGCACATCAAGGTTGGGGGATCCTAATAAATATATTGTAAGGGTTTCATTTGACTAATGCATGTATATCCTATGTGTTTTAGCGATAGTTTAGTAAAACATGGGTTCAATATGCTCAAAACATTGGTTTGGTGACTTGCCTTGTTCAGCGAAAGCAGAGGGAGGGACGTCGGGAAAGTACTCTGACTCCTCGGTGGCGTCGTAGTCTTTTCGACAAAAGTAATAAACATAACATTCAATAAACATTCCAAAATCACACAATAAGCATATGGGTTTTGATTAGATTTAAATTAAGAAAAATAAGTTATTAAGTTTCTAAAAATTATTATATGAATTCTTAATATGGGCTTTTGATGGAGTTAGAGATTTCTAAAAAGGAAATAAAAATGTTTACTAATGTATTTTAAACTTCCAATTGTTTTAAAATAAAAGGTTCAGAGTAAACCTAGTGTTTCCATCATACTAGCGTGAAAAGAATAAAAGATAATTTTTTCCAAAGGTGAAATGGACAATTTTCATTTTACCCTAAAGTGCATTTGAATACTTTATTAAACAAAAATAAAATACTCAATATAAACCTACTGTTTTTATTGCATTAACATGTAGAGAATAAAATTATAAATTTTCTGGAATTGAAATGGTAATTTTTGGAGTTAAAATGCGCAAGATATGAATTTTATAAGTTTAAAACTATTTCTGGAAATTAATTTTAAATTCAGAAACAGGCGTCGGTCCACGATGAACCGGATTCACCATGAACCCGCGCACTGTGCGCGTGCACCGGATCTAGATCCACCGTTGAATCGTGATCTGGCGGCCACAGGCGAGGCAAGAGGTTTAAATGAAAATGGACGCGTGAGATTAAAAGGCCGAACCAGTATGCAATGAATGACCCAGATTCATCTCGGGTTTTAAATAGTAATGGACGCACGAGATTACACCATACCGCTTCGCTCAGATCTGACGGCGTGGATTAAATCGAGGGATCGATTTAATCTCGGCCGTCGGATCACGATCGCGCGGTCGGGGATGAATCTGACACGGCACGTGTATTTTACCCGCGCCGGTCGTCTTCTCCGGCGATGGCGAGCAGGCCAGGGGCCACGGCGAGCGGTGGCGGCCGGATCTAAGGGCTAAAACAGAAAGGAGACACTACGGGGATCATGAGGGTACCGTTAGCGGGACGAATGGTCGTTGGAGCGTGGCCGGCGATGAGCGGGGGCGGCGAAGGCGTTCGGGTCCTCGTCGGCGATGGCGTTCCGGCGGGGTTCGTCGCCGGTGGAGGGGTGGCCGAGGTCGGGGAGGTGTCGACGGTAACGTTGGAGCGATCGTCGAGGGTGGAGGAGTACTCCGGCGATGGCGAGCGGCGGCTGGAGCGAAGGTGGCGGGGTGGCGTTAAAGTGGGCGCCTCAGGAGTTCCGTTCGTTCTCAATGTGATCGGCGTGCGGGCTCGACGCGGTGGAGGCGTAGGGTTTAAATAGAGGCACTGGTGGGGGCAGGGGGGTGTAATCGGGGGAGACTGGGGTAAACGCTGTTTTAAACGCTGGCGAGCTCGGTCGCAAGGGATTCATCAAACCTGGACGCGAATCGGCCGGAATTGAAGAGGGGAAATAGTCGCCGGGGATCGGGCGACGTAATGGCGGGCTCAATTCGGGGAGAGGGGGTCAGGAGCAGCGGATCCGAAGTGCGTTAAGGCATCGGCCTGTGAGGGGGGGGGATTTGGGGCAAATCTCGCGGGGATGACGAATCTGACAGACGGGCGCCACCGGGCAGCGGGCGCTAGCGTACGGGTGTGACGACTGACGGGTGGGGTCAGGCGGTCGGGCGCGCACGCGAAGGGAGAGGGGGTCACTGACCAAAGGGGCCCAGGTGTTAGTACGGGCGCGGGGAAGGGAGCGGGATGGGCCGGCCGGTTGAGGGAGAATGGGGGAAAAGGGGTCGTTACTGTTTCAATTCTTTTCTGAATAAATTTAATTGCTGAAATTGGTTTAAAATATTTGGGCTACTTCCAAGGGTGATAAAAATTTGTAAAACTTCTCAAAAATATATCTTGTCCTTGGGATCATACACAAAATTTTCTAGCCGCTGGTTTGAATGTTTCATCTAGGTTCTAGTTCAATTAAGCTTAGAAGGGTATTTAAGGTATTTCAAAATAAATTATTTCCAGAAAAATATTTTAAATGGTATTTTTATTTCTCTGAAAATTTAGGGTATTACAAACCCATCCCCCTTACAAAGAATCTCGTTCTCGAGATTGGAACATTACTCGAATAGCTCGGGGTATTGGGCTTTCAACTCGTCTTCTTTTTCCCATGTGGCTTCTTCAACGGGGTGGTTGTCCCACTGAACCTTGCAGAAGCGAACCACGCGGCTCTTGGTTACTCTTTCCTTAGTCTCCAGGATCTTGACGGGTTTCTCAATGTAGGTCAAGTCTTCTTGGACGTTGAGCTGTTGGAGGTCGGTCTGTTAGGTGGGCACACGGAGACACTTCTTCAGTTGCGAGACGTGGAACACGTCATGGACTCCTACCAAGGATGGAGGCAGTTCTAGTTGATATGCCACTTCTCCTTGCCGTCGGAGTATCTGAAAAGGTCCGACATAGCGGGGTGCTAGCTTGCCTCTCATGTTAAACCTTTGAGTGCCACAGAGGGGAGTGACTCGGAGATAGACATAATCGCCCTCCTCAAAGGTTAGGTCTCTCCGGCAGTAGTCGGCATAGCTCTTTTGTCGGGACTGGGCTATCTTCAATCTGTCCCTGATAATCTTGACTTTCTCTTCAGCTTCTCACAATATATCTGTCCTGAACAGTTGTGACTCTCCGGTCTGATCCCAAAGTAGTGGCGTGTAGGACCGAAAGTAGCGACTAGAGGGGGGGTGAATGGGCGCTTAAAAATTTCTTGCTAAACTATATTTCAGACCCAACACCCAAACGAGCTGACCCAGACAAATAATATTGGCAAAGCAAATTACTGGAATTAAAATTGTCTAGCCTAAAAATGATCAGTATCTTAATCTAAAAGATATTAAAGATAAACTAAATAAAATACTACAGTAAATAAAAAAACACCTAGATAAATCATGAGATATTTATTTTTCAATCTAAAAAACAAAATACTAATTAAATGAATAAAACATGTAACATCCAGAAATTAATATAGAAATAAAACTTAAAATATTTCAAGTAAATCTAGAATAAAAATATTACTGCCACTATTAATAAATTTTTCTTTTTATACAAGCAGATTAAAGTATATTAAAATAAAAAATATACGACTACTAAAAAGATTTAAGCAGATTAAATTACCGCGAAATTTCTAAACAAATTTTCAGTTAATTAACTAATAGATAATTATCTCTAAAAAATGATCTACTAAAAAATAGTAGATTAAACACTAACCTGCTTCGTTGACGTCGCCAACGCAGAAGGCTTTCCCTGTGACGCCGACTGCACCTTGGCCAGCGCTCCTGTTCTTAATCATCCGCAGGTAATCAAAGAGCCATCGGATGAACACAAAACACAGGAGAAAGCAAAACTAAAATTGAGTTTCACTCCCACGAAAGTTCTGGATGTGTGTCTCTAGATATATGGCTCCAAAAGCTGTGGCTAGAAATCACACGGCACTGTTCTCCCTTGGGGCTGCAGCCTGCTTGCAGTGATCTGAGTTGCCGTGCGCCGTGGGCCCACTGCACTCCGGCCGAAGAAAGAAAACGCAGGCACCGTTGCAAATTGCGGCTAGCCGAATCGCCGGCGAAGTGAAAAGAAAACGAAAATTTCTCGTGGAAGATGGGAAACAAAAACTGAGCGATTGGACTGTAGTAGATTGATCTATTAGAAAACAGTCATCTATCCCCAAAGGGATAGGGGCCTATTTATAGGCAAATCCTAATACATAAAAAGACTAATTTACCCTCGGGTAAAACTAACTCTAAAATAAATTCCAAAAAATACTAAAATATTCATATAAAAATTACCTGACTCAAATAAAATATTCTAAACTTAAAAACTAAATATTAATATCCTATAAATGAATTTAAACATAGATTGCCAGTTTTATGCCGAAACTGACAAAGCGTCCACCGTCTTCGCACCGGGTAGCCGGATTGGGCCGACCCGACCCCGCAGCTTCCTTAGCGCAGCAATCGCTCGCCGCCCGTGTACCTGAGTCAAACCCAGTCAACAGACCAGTGGATCATCTGCCGCTCCTAGCCATGTACCCGGATTAGGCCAATCCGACTCCGCGGCTCCTCTGCCTGGCCGTCGCTCACTGCCCGTGTACCTGAGTCACATGCGCCTCAGACTCGGCAGGTCTTCATCTCTCCCTTCCATTAACATCCGTTGACAATCACTCATCACATCTGGAATATCAAAGCCATATTCTTCAACATGGTTTCTAATGGCGTCCAGCATTTACGCCCATAAAGTGCTTCAAACGGGGACATTTGCAGGCTAACTTGATAGATGTTGTTGTAGGAGAACTCCGCATAAGGCAAGATCTTGTCCCACATTTTGCTAAAGTCTAGAGCGCAAGCTCTAAGCATATCCTCCAATACCTAGTTGACCCTTTCGGTTTGACCATCGGTCTGTGGATGATAGGTGGTGCTAAAGTTTAGCCAGGAGTCGAGTTCCTCTTGAAGGTTCTTCCAAAACATAGAGGTAAACTGACTCCCACGGTCAGATACAATCTTCTTTGGCACTCCGTGCAGGCACACAATCCGAGTCATATACAACTCAGCCAACCTTGCGACGATGTAAGTTGTCTTGACGGGGATGAAGTGATCCACTTTGGTGAGTCGGTCGACGATCACCTAGATAGAATCATGACCAGCTTGGGTCCTAGGCAGTCCCATGATGAAGTCCATTCCTATTTCTTCCCACTTCCATTCGGGGACCTTGAGGCGTTGCAACAGTCCGGCAGGTCTCTGGTGCTTTGCCTAGACTCGCCAGCATGTGTCGCACTTGGCCATATACTCAGCTATTTCCCTCTTCATGCTGACCCACCAATATTTCTCCTTTAGGTCTTGATACATCTTTGTACTCCCGGGATGTATGGAGTATAGAGTATCGTGGGCTTCTTGAAGGATGAGGGCCTTTAACTCAGGCTTGTCGGGTACGCATATCCTATTCCCGAACCAGATGGTACCGTGCTCATCCTCGAAGAATCCAGGGGCTTTACCTTTCCTCATGTTCTGCTGGATCTCCAAGATGTCCGGATCTTCCTTCTGTGTCTGCCGGATCTGGTCTATTAAGACAGGTCTAGTCCCTAAAGCAATGAGATATGCTCGGGTCGCGATCCCTAGGTTCAACCTTTCCATCTCCTTGTATAGCAAAGGGGCCTGGTCCTGTATTATGATGGCGTTACAGTATCCTTTTCGACTTAGGGCGTCAGCCACTACATTTTCCTTGCCTGGATGAAAATGGATGCCCAAGTCATAATCCTTGATCAACTCCAACCACCTCCTCTGCTTAAGGTTCAGGTTCAGTTGGGTGAATATATACTTGAGGCTCTTGTGGTCGGTGAAGACCTCGCACCAATTTCCCACAAGGTAATGTCTCCATATCTTCAAGGAATGAACCACGACTGCCAATTCCAGGTCGTGGGTCGGGTAATTCAGCTCATGTGGTCTCAACTGTCAAGAGGCATAAGATATCACCTTCCCATCTTGCATCAAGACACATCCCAACCCTTGGCGAGAGGCATCATAGTAGACGTGGAAGTCCTTCCGGATGTCTGGCAGAGTCAGAATTGGGGCTGACATGAGCTTCTTCTTAAGGGTCTGGAAGCATTCTTCATAGTCTAGAGTCCACTCAAATTTTACCTCCTTCTGCAATAATCTGGTCATGGGCTTGGCTATCTTTGAAAAATTCTCGATGAACCAGCGGTAGTACCTGGCCAATCCGAGAAAACTCCGGATCTCGGTCACGTTCGTGGGTTGTAGCCAATTGGTCACTGCTTCTACGGTGGTTAGGTCCATTGCTATTCCTCCGACAGATATGACATGACCGAGGAACTTCACCTCTGACGACCAAAACTCGCACTTGCTGTATTTGGCGTACAATTGATGTTCCCTTAGCTTTCCGAGGGTCAGACGGAGGTGTGTCTCATGTTCTCCCTTGGTCTTTGAGTAGACGAGGATATCGTCGATGAATACCACGATGAACTTATCCAAGAACTCCATGAATACATTGTTCATCATGTTCATGAAAATGGCCGGGGCATTCGTGAGTCCGAACGACATCATAGTATACTCGTAGAGTCCATAGCGGGAGGTGAAGGCAGTCTTGGGGATGTCTTCTTCTCTAATCCTCAATTGGTGATAACCTGACCTGAGGTCAATCTCGGAAAACACTGAGGATCCTTTCAGTTGATCGAACAGGTCGTCGATCCGAGGCAGTGGGTACTTGTTCTTGATGGTTACGTCGTTTAGGGCCCTATAGTCCATGCACATCCTTTTAGTCTTGTCCTTCTTCATGGCGAAGATGACCGATGCACCCTAGGGTGAGGTACTCGGTCAGATGTACCCTTTTTGTTCCAGGTCTTCGATGTTGCTCTTGACTTCGGCTAGTTCATTGGTGGCCATCCAGTATGGGTGCTTGGAGATTGGAGTGGTCCCGGGGACAAGATCGATTCTGAATTCGATGTCCCGCTAGGGAGGCATCCCTGGTAGGTCCTCTGGGAAGACGTCCATGTACTCCTTGACTACGGGCACTTCCTCTAGGCCTAGTGAGTGGAGAGACACCTCACGAGGTTTGCGGTTGGTCATCCGAAAAGTGACGGCTTCGCCTTCGGGGTTGGTCACAGTTACGGACTTGCTGGCATAGTCGATCACTCCCTTGTGCTTCATCAACCAATCCATCCCTAGGATGAGGTCGAGTCCGGTACACTTAATGAGGACTGGCTCGACCTGGAATAATATTCCTCGAATCTCTATTTTTACCTTAGGGCTGAATAGGTGGGCAAAGGTTTTATTGCCTAGGGTGGCAATCATCATGGGGGCTGGTAGAGGGAGCACTTCCAAGTTGTTGGTTTTCACAAAGTCCTCCGAGACGAAAGAGTGTGTTGCCCCAGAGTCGAACAATATTATAGCTGGTATGGAATTGGCGGTAAACGTACTGAGTATGACTTCAGGAGCTTCCTGATCTTCCTCCGCGCTGATGTGGTTGATGCGGGCACGAACCACTAGGTTGGGGGCCGCACCTTGATGCTAGTTGGGGTGAGGACACTGATGCGCGTAGTGCCCTTCCTTCCGGCAGTTGAAGCAGACGACCGGCTTCCCTTGGTGGTCCCTCATGATTGGGGCCTTGGCGGCGGCACTCGGCTGAGCGGCTGGAGCTGGTGGAGCGGGGCGAGAATGTGCGGCGTTGGAACCACTGGCGGCGTGAGGTGGCCTGTAGACGGGCCAAGGATGGTAGGCAGGTGCTGGTGGTGGAGGGACGAAGCGGGGCCTCTGGGAGTTCGCCTGATGATGCTTGAACGCAATCATCTTCCTCTTCTTGAGGTCCAACTTATTTTGGTCACTCTCTTGGATGAGCGCTTTATTCACCAACCGTTGAAAGTCGGCGTAGTCGGTGGCGACGAGCTGTATGGACAGCTCATCCTTAAGTCCCTGGAGGAACTTGGCCTAGCGGAGGGCGTTGGTTTGCACCTCTTCTGGCGCGTAGCGTGCTAGACGGTTGAACTCATGGAGATACTCCATGACGGTCCGGCTGCCTTGTTGCTGTAGGACCGAAAGTAGCGACCAGAGGGGGGGTGAATGGGCGCCTTAAAAATTCTTTCGAATATATGGCCTGTTCCCAACACCCAACGCACCTCAAAAGACTAAGCAGCAGAAAAACAAATAGATAGCCTAAGTCTAAAGGTATCTAGCCTAGAAGCAACTGATGTTAAACAGAGAACTACCAAAGCAGGTTAAACTTCTCAAAGAAATGATCTAAGTATATATAAAGTGAGATGAGAAGTTACTGTTCAGATTTGTCTCCTGTTCGGAACTCGGCGAAGCCTGCTCCACTGTGTCGAAGCCTGCTTCGCTGTGTCAAAGCCTGCTTCGGAGGTCAGTGACGAAGCCTACTTTGCAGATCAGTGACAAAGCCTGCTTCGGAGGTCAGTGTCGAAGCCTGTCGAAGGCTGGTTCGGAGGTGGTAGTCGAAGTCTGTCGAAGGTGTTGTCTATCCTATGTCGAGTGTGAATGAGAGCGAAGTATGACAGAGTCGGAGCCTGCTTCGAAGAGTGAACTTCGAAGGCAAGGCTTCGAACACAACTTCAAACAAGCACACAGAGCAAACAACCTTTGAAAGGGTAGCGAGGCCTGACACGCAACAAACAATCTAAAATCGAAGCCTACACTCTACCTTCGAACAAAACACATCAAGGCCTTCGAAAATGACAGCAGACAGGAACTCTCGTCGAGCGAAGTTTAACAGAAAGATAAGCTTCGAAGCCAACTTCGAAACCTGTCGAAGTATGAGTTTTGAAGAGCTCAAGTCGGAGTACCTTCGCACAGACGTTCGAAGTATGATACTCTGACAGTTCAAAAAGTACTTCGAAGCTAGCAACTCAGGACACAAAATGAAGTTCGAAGTTCAAGCGAAGCCCTCGAGGATATCAGATCGAAGCCTGCCTCACGGAGTTGAGGGGCTTCGATCAGAGAAGGGGCTTCGCCAGAGAACTGCCAGAAAAGGGACTTTAGTCCTGTCAACTCGATCAAAAAACTGTGCAGTAAAAGCAAGGCTAGAGTACTAGTGTACTGTTGCTACAGTGTAGTAGTACTACTTGCAACAGCAAGAACTAGTACTACTTGCGTGAAGAACCAACGCAACCGAGGCACATTCTGAGGAATAAATTCAACACCGCACAAACTAATCGAAGCTTCTGAACCAGAGAAATCTATGCACGCATCCCAACAAGAACAGAAGATTTAATCTCACTGAGAAAGAGTAAATGCAAGGCAAAATGCAATGAACAAGTGCATGGCGGCGCACAGCAAGAGAGAGAGAGAGAGATAAAATGACCCAAAGGAGTAGTATTGATTTCAGCCAAAAAGGGTAGTCCAGCCCTAGGGATTGGGGCCCTATTTATAGGCTGCCCAATGGCCTAGAATATTCCACCAGCCCCTTAGGATTTTTTACAGACGCTGAAATAAAGGAAAATACTCTACTGCCCTTAGGAATTTTTACAGACACGACTGACTGACTGTGGGCCTAGAGATACAGATGACTTGTCCATAAGCTAAACTTTCGTAGCAACTACGGCTTCTCTTCTAGACAGTCCGATACAAGATCAATGGTTGTCAGTTTTGCGCCGAAACTGACAAAGCCTCCACCGACTTTGCACCAGGTACCCGGATTGGGCCGGCCCGATTCCGCAGCTCTCTCAGCCCGGCAATCACTCACCGTCCGTGTACCTGAGTCAACACTGGTCAACAGCCCAGTGGGTCTTCTGCTGCTCCTGGCCCATGTACCCGGATTGGGCCAGCCCGACTTCGCAGCCTCCTCTGCCCGACAGTCGCTCGCTGCCCGTGTACCTGAGTCACACGCGGCCCATGAAACAACAGATCTTCACTCTTCATCTGTCCTCTTTTGACTATCGTTGACAATGACTCATCACATCTAGAGCCATGAGGCCCACGCTATTCAGCATGGCTCCTCAGTGCAGGTCACAGAATTCTTGTTGTTTCACCGCGATGACTCCGGCGCGATGAGTCACCACGTGGTCCTCCGGTTGGGACTCACAGTAGTTGTCCCACCATTCTGTGGTGGGACCCTAGAGCTAATGAGTGGCGAACGCCACTCTCTCCCGGTCGGTGTAGGGGAGGAGATCCAACTTCTTCCCGATGGTGCGAAGCCAATCTCCGGCCTCCATAGGGTTTGTGGTGCTAGAGAAGATCGAGGGACGCACGCGCAGGAACTGTGAGAGTTGAGGCACGGTTGCGAAAGCTGGTGCACGAGGGGCGGGCTCCACATTCTGCAGCCGATCCAACTGCGCCTGTTGATGCTGCATCTGGGTGAGGAGGGCGGTAATCAGCTGGTTTTGATTAGCCATCATTTACGCCAAGGTGGGGTGGTTAGCAGAGGGTGGCCCAATCTGATGTTGGCTCGTTGCACCCTAGTTGGGTACAACACTTCCAGGCAAACCGTTGCTTGCTCCTTCTCCATTGTTGGACCCTGTGTTCTGGTTATCGACCATATTTTGAACATACAAAATTGTTGGTCACAAAAGAAACTTAAAGTAAGCTTTACCGAGAAAAACAACCCAGAGGGGCTCATACATATATATAGGTGGCATAAAATGTTCATTACATCAAAGTTTTTATTTTAGTCTACCTACAACACAAGTTGTTGCAGGTAGCGCCACACTCACGAAATTTATTCATACATCAATCAATGATGGCTATTGTCTACTCGCCATCGGAGGTGGTCTCCATGCTCTCGGGACGACGAGGGTCCTGAGGGATGGTGAGCTCGAGAAAATTCTCGGTGATGGGATCGGAGATGATGGCGGGGCGCGAGGCAGGAGCGCTGGAGCTGGATGGTCCGGTGGTCGTGGGGTGTGGCGAGATCCTCTTGGGGCGAGGGGTGGGCTCGCGGATGGGCTTCTTCCTCCTCGGGATGAGGGGGGCCATCTCTGCTATGTCCTTCTGCAGCTGAATAATCTTACGCTACAGCTCGCCATTTTTTTGTATCAAGTTCTTCATCTCCTGGCGAAGGAACTCGACCACCTCGTGGTGCTCTTCGGCGTCAAGCACGGCCTCAGTATGGAGATTGTACATGGCCTGAAGAAGACGCATCTTCTGGGCCATGACCAGATCGCGATCGGAGTGAACCCCGATGTAGATGTTGCAGTGGGCATAGGTAGTGCGCTTCGGAACGAGCCGGAAGGACGTGTTCTAAAGACGATCATCATAGATCATCCTCAGCTCCATGAGGGCTTGGAGGGCGACGCATTGGCACGCGACGTCGAAGGTTGGGGCCCCAAGTGATGCCGTGAAGAACGGTAGGTGCTCGTCGGATCCATGGATGGTAAGGGAGACGTCGCACGGTCCTGTGAACTCTTCCATGTACACCCCATGGAACTCGGGCTCAAAGAGGAACCCAAGGACGGTGACTATCATTCGGAGCACCCTGACGAAGCCCTCGAAGTGGCGGCGGAAGTTGTGCACTTGGTAGACCAGAGCTGAGGCATGGGAGGAACTGAAAAAGGAGCGGCGGGGGCTCGGGAACGTGTGGCGAACGACAAAGGAGTGAGGCCTAGGCTGCGGTGAGCACCCGGGTACTTATAGGGGTCGCCGGCGGTGAAGATGGTAGGCTAAAAGAGGGAAACCCGAGGAGGGTTCCTATTTTGCTCCGGTGAAGGTTTCCTTTAGCTCGGCTAGCTTCCATAAGGGGTTAATCCGCGTGGCAAAAGAGGGAAAGCGATCGCCGGGGGTCGGGGAAAAGGAATCATAGGGCAATTTGACGGATAGAGGTGGCCGGCGGCGGATTTGGAAGGTGGTGGTAGCCGGTGATGGAAAGGGGTTCCATCGGGGAAGACGATCCTGACAGGTGACCCCCACCTATCGGCAGGTGAGCAAAAAAGGAAGGGCCGACAAGCGGGCCCAGGCGATCAGTGGCCGAACGTGGTGAAGGGAGAGGCTGACGCGTGGGGCCGAGGCGGGGTGCGGGCGGGAGAGGGAGGAGGGGAGCGGCGCTGAGACCTGGGTCCCACATGTCAGCGTCACGAGGCTTCGGGCTGGGCTGGGCCGAGGGACATTGGGGGTTTGCGGCCCATTAGGAATTAAAATGCTTTTTGAATTAAAATAATTCTAGTAATTCATTTATTTATTTAAGAGTTGAATCATTGTTGATAAAAATTTGTAAAAATTCCTAAAATTATATCTTGGCCTCTAGATTCCACCATAAATTTTCCAAGTTAAACATTGAAGTGTTTCTTCCTGTTTGGCTTTATTAGGTATCTTTTAGTATTTTCTTTATTTTCATAAATCACTTATATTCCTAGAAAATTCATTTTTCTTTATTTTATTTATTTTTAAATCTTGGGATGTTACAATCCTATCCCCCTTACAGAGAATCTCGTCCTCGAGATTCGGATCAATCCTCGAATAGCTCTAGATGCTGTGCTTTTAGTTGTTCCTCTTTTTCCCATGTAGCTTCTTATACGGGACGATTGTCCGCATAGCTCTTCTGTCGAGATTGGGCTGTCTTGAGTTGGTCTCTGATAATCCGTACTTTCTCTTCAGCTTCCCGAAGGATGTCTGTTCCAAACACTTGGGACTCACCGGTCTGATCCCAAAGTAAAGGCGTTCTGCACTTGCGTCCATATAAAGCTTCGAACGGGGACATCTGAAGGCTGGCTTGATAACTGATGTTGTACAGAAATTCGACGTACGGTAAACTCTTGTCCCAAGTTCCTCCAAAATCCAAGGCACATGCTCGGAGCATATCCTCTAATATCTTATTTACCCTTTCAGTTTGTCCATCTGTTTGAGGGTGGTACGCTGTGCTAAAGTTTAGTCTCGTTCCCATTTCCTCTTGATGGTTTTTCCAGAATCGAGACGTAAACTGACTCCCTCTATCGGAGACTATTTTCTTAGGTACTCCATGAAGACATACTATGCGGGCCATATACAACTCTGCTAGTTTACGGCCATTGAAGGTCGTCTTGATGGCTATGAAGTGAGCTACCTTCATTAGTCGATCGATGATTACCCATATAGAATAATACCCAAGTTGGGTCTTCAGGAGTCCGGTGATAAAGTCCATACCGATTTCTTCCCATTTCCATTCATGCACTTTAAGTGGCTGTAACAGTCCTGCGGGTCTATGATGCTCTACCTTCACTCGTCGGCAGGTGTCACATTCTGCGATGAACTGAGCAATCTCCTTTTTCATGCTAACCCAACAATATCGTTCCTTCAGGTCTGGGTACATCTTTGTACTCCCGGGATGGATGGAGTACAGAGTATCATGGGCCTCCCTTAAAATAAGGGTCTTTGTCTCTAGTTTATCGGGTACATAGATCCTGGTCCCGAACCATACGGTGCCATTCTCATCCTCTGAAAATCCTGGGGCCTTGCCCTGCCTCATGTTCTTCTTAATTGCTTCTATGTCTGGGTCTTCTAACTGAGCTTCATGGATCTGCTCGAACAGGACTAGTCGGGTCTCAAGGGTGGCTAGATAGGCTCCTGTGGTTATCTAGAGGTTTAACTTTTCCATCTCCTTATACAACAATGGTGCGTGATCCTGAATCACGGTGGCGGTGCAATATCCTTTACGACTTAATGCATCAGCTACCATGTTTGCTTTGCCGGGATGGTAGTGAATGCCTAGGTCATAGTCCTTTATCAATTCTAACCATCGCCTTTGCCTAAGGTTGAGGTCCGGCGGCGTGAAGATATACTTCAAACTCTTGTGGTTTGTAAAAACTTCACAACGGTTTCCGAACAAATAGTGCCTCCATATTTTCAGGGCGTGCACTACCGCTGCCAATTCTATGTCGTGTGTAGGGTAGTTTAGCTCATGGGGTCTCAATTGCCGAGAGGCGTACGAGACAACCTTCCCATCTTGCATAAGAACACATCCCAATCCCTGGCGAGATGAGTCGCAATAGACATGGAAGTCCTTCCTTATGTCTGGTAGGGTCAGTATGGGTGCTGACACCAGTCGGGTCTTGAGGGTGCGAACACTTTCCTCACATTCGGGAGTCCATTCAAACTTCTCTCCCTTCTACAACAACTTGGTCATAGGCTTGGCTATCTTGGAGAAGTTCTCGATAAATCGTCGGTAGTATCCCGCCAAACCAAGAAAGCTTCGTATCTCTGATATGTTGGTAGGTGGCAGCCAATCAGTAACTTCTTCTACGGTAGCAGGGTCTACTGCGATACCTTGTGCAGAAATGATGTGTCCTAGGAACTTTACTTCCGTCGTCCAAAATTTACACTTGCTGTACTTGGCATATAACTGATGTTCCCTTAGTTTTCCTAGGGTCAATCGGATGTGGGTCTCGTGCTCCTCTTTATCCTTGGAATAGATGAGAATGTCATCTATAAACACCACGATAAACTTGTCCAAGTATTCCATAAACACCTTATTCATCATATTCATGAAGAAGGTCGGGGCGTTGGTCAAACCAAAGGACATGACGGTGCACTCATAAAGTCCATAGCGAGAGGTGAATGTCGTCTTGGGTATGTATTCCTCTCGAATCCTCAGCTGATGATAACCGGACCGTAGGTCGATCTTGGAGAACACAGTGGCTCCTTTCAGCTGATCAAATAGATCATCGATCCTATGTAATGGGTACTTATTTTTGATGGTTACCTCATTCAAGGCTCAATAATCTACGCACATACGCTTAGCCTTGTCCTCCTTCTTCTCAATGAAGATGACAGGGGCTCCCCACGGGGATGTGCTCGGTCTGATGTATCCCTTCTTCTCAAGGTCTTCAAGCCACTGCTTCATCTCAGCTAGCTCATTGGCGGCCATATGATATGGTCGCTTGTAGATGGGAGTGGTCCTGGGTACTAGATCAATCCGGAACTCGATGTCCCTTTTGGGTGGCATCCCTAGTAAATCCTCCGGAAATACATCTGGGTATTCGCAAACTACTGGTATCTCTTCCAAGGTAATCTGGTGTTGACGAGGTCTACCGGGCTTCTGATTCGGCATCTGAAATGTGACGACAGTCCCTTCTTCACTGGTCACGGTCACTTGCCTTCGGGCACATCTTATCACTCCTTGATGTTTGTTGAGCCAGTCCATTCCTAGAATCAGATCCAAACCTTGACATTCTATTAGAATGGGGTCGGCCCAGAATATTGTACCTTGGATATCTACACATACCCTTGGAATATAAGAGTGGGCTTGGGTTTGTTTGCCAGGGGTGGCTATCAATACTGGTCTTGCTAATTCGCATTTGTTCAGATTATATTTTTCCACAAAAGTTGTTGAAATGAAGGAGTATGTAGCTCCAGTATCAAATAAGACCACTGCAGGTGTTGATTGTATGGTGAACTTACCCATGACAATCTCTGGTGCAGCCTAGGCTTCCTCGGTGGAGACATGGTTGACTCGGGCGCGGACGACAGGGTTGGCTGTGACTGCTTGCGGATGCTTGGGGTGGGGGCACTGGTGGGAGTAATGCCCTTCCTAGCGACAGTTGAAACAAATCAAGGGCTTGCCGTGCTTGTCATGCATAACCTCTACTTTCTTGGCAGGGGCGGTTGGAGCAGCTGGTGCGGCGGGAGCGGGGCGAGGATGTCCTACTCCTGGGTTGGCGGCGGGTGGTGCGGGACGGTACACTAGGCGTGGGTGATATTGAGGCGCTGGTGGGGGAGGTGCAAAACGTGGCCTCTACGCCATTCCTTGATTCTAGCGGAAGGCAATCATCCTCTTCTTTTTCAGGTCAACCTTATTCTGCTCGGTCTCCTGAATAATCGCCTTGTTGACCAACTTTTGAAAGTTGGCGTAGTCTCCAGAGACCAGCTAATGGGAAAGCTCGTCCTTCAGCCCTCGGAGAAACTTGGACTACCGGGCCGTATCCGTACGGACTTCCTCCGGTGCATACCAGGCCAGCCGGTTGAATTCATGCAGATATTCGGTCACGGACCTGCTTCCTTGTTGCAGGTCGGGGACGTGGGCTACGCGAAAAGCGGCGGAGAATTCCGCCCAATTGTGGACGTGTCCTTCCGGCACGTCTCTCGTAGGTTATCCCACCATTCCGCGGCGGGTCCCTCGATTTAGTGGGCAGCGAAGGCTACCCTCTCCTACTCAGTGTAGGCCAGGAGGTCCAACTTTTTCCCAATCGTTCTTAGCTAGTAACCAGCCTCCGTGGTGTTGCTGGTGCTAGAGAACGTGGGAGGGTGGACTCGGAGGAATTCTGACAGCTGTGAAACAGGTGCCGAAACAGGAATGGCGGGACGTGGGATCTCGGGCTGCTGTTGGTGCAGACAGAAAAGCCGAGCCTGTTGCTCATGCATATGGTTTTGTTGTTGTTGCATCTGGTTCAACAGCGCGGCTATCAGTTGGTTCTGATTGGCCATCATTTCGGCCAGGGTGGGGTGATTGGCGACTGGGGCCTGCCTCTGCCCCGTTGCTCCCCATTGGGGCAAATTTCCGTTGTCCCCTCCATTTTGGGGAGCATCGGATCCCTAAGTGTTGGTCATCCTGGAGTTTCCAAAAAAGACATAAACTTTAGGGGGAATGTGGCTATGTTTTATTTCCAAAATGTGTTATACTTAGACTATTACATATAGATCTATTATTTAGTCTTCACCCATGCCTTATATTTGACATGTGTGGCAATACAATCAAAACAACAAAAATTAAACAAACAACCGTAAAACTACATCTAAGGCAGCTCGGGGGACGACTCGATCATGGGCTCGGCGGAGAGGGTCGGTGCAGGGGTGGTGGAGCTGGAGGGCCCGGCGGGAGGGGCACTGCGGGAGATCCTCTTGGGCCTAACTGTGGGGATCCGGAGTGACTTCCGCTTGCGGGGCGGAAGGGGAGCGAACTCCTCTAGATCCTTCTGCAACTCTCGGATCTGGTGGCGAAGCTGGGTGGTGTCAGCGACACTCTGGCATAGGAGCTCATTCTGGCGCCTCAACTCCTCCACCTCGGCGGTCAAGTGATGGTTCTGCTGAACCTGGCAACGAAGATCGGCGTTCTCGCGGTTCAGATTCTCCGACGAATGATGGTAGAAGTCGATGGTGGCGTGCTGACTATCTGCATCGAGGATGGCCTCAGTGTGAAGATTGTCCATGGCCTCCAATAATCTCATGGTGCGGGTGATGGCGGAGTTGCGCAGAGTGAGGGAGCTGATGTACATGCTGCGGTGACTCCCAGGGGTACGCATGGGGATGAAGCGGTACACGGTGTGGTGGAGCTGACCGTCATAGACCAATCGAAGCTCAGCGAGGGCCTGGAGAGCAGCGCGCTGGCTGGCCACTATGAATGAAGGTCCTCCGACTCCATGGGTGTAGAATGCAGGCTGCGTGGGGGAGGGTTGGGTGATGACTGTGACCTCGCAGTAGCTCTCGTTCGCATCGAGAAAGATCCCGTGGAACGCGGGCTCATGCACGAATCCGAGGAAGTCAACGAGCATGCGAAGCTCGCGGATGAATCCGGTGTCATCGCGGAGAGTCCCACTCATGGTATGGACCGGCATCTACAAAAGAGAGAAAATTTTTGTAAAATTCTAGAAGATTAGAGGGTAAGTAGTTTTGTATGAAAATATGGTTAATATAAGTCCTAGGGTCAGGTCTGTTTGGCTCCCTATAGTCAAGTCGGCTATGATACAATCTTGTAACGCCCAAATTTAATAAATCCAGACCTTTATTGAAATTCCATAGAAAATCAATAAAAACAAGACATTCATCACACGACCACGTACAATATGGCAATCATTCATGGTTCGTAGACCATATTAGTACAAAAGTGAATAAAGTGAAGAGAAACTAATAAAACAATGGTCCTAGATGAACGCCTCCTCCAGTCTCGCCTTGACTAGGTCGCTACTCCAGACCTTCATCCTCCTCGTAGTAGAGGTGCTCTAGTGGTGTAAGTCAATGGGGGTGAGTACAATCGTACTGAGCAAGCCACCTGATGAAAATATAATGCAGAGTAATAACAAGGAAGGTAGTGGCTAATTTTGCGGAAAAGCATATTTGTAAAGCAAATAAATGTGATCAAGTTATTAATACAGAAATGTAAACATATGTATGCATCATCTTCTAACTCGAGGGGTACAGTCAGCCCACCCTCGCTCAACATTCCTTACATGCCATGAATAACTCAACCATTCAAGCAATAGTAAACTAACTGGAAGAAGTCACACAACCCGCCCTTGACCGTGGGCTCGGCTTTTCGAAAAGATTTAAAACTATGATCAGAGGTGTACCACTATACCCACAAGGCACGCACTCATCCCATACACCGAAGTGTAGCGAGATGACCCATACCACGGGAACTCGTGCCAAAACCTTCCATATGGACCGCCTCGACCCGATAGCACCCTCTTATGGGTTTCATATGGTGCCCCGACGCGTCGAGCCAACACCATACCCCCCTTGAGCCATGTCGGTACAAGTCACCCGTAGGTTGCCCCTTGCCCCCTCCACTATGGTGCATCGATTCGGTTTGTTCCATACTTCCAGTTAGGACTTACCCATTAGACTTGTGGTTAGTACAGAAGTGCTTTGCAATAGATCCCGCAGATTGGTCGTTATAGTGCCCCGGGTGCGATCAACCAATGCCCTAGCTTGCACCCGGAACCCACCATACTTATAACATAGCCAACTCCAACAGAGTCCAGAGACAAGAATAATGGGGAAATACATATAGTAGAATCCGTTTATCTACGACTCATTCTTTTATCCTATAGCAGTTGTGTCGATACATTGGACACTAGCTAATATATTATAGTAGAGTGACAAGGAGTAAAGGCTCAATAAGCATGGATTGGGTTTACACACAAGGACGGGGATCTAATAAATATAGTGTAAGGCTTGAGATTAGACTAATGCAATATTATCCTATGAGTTATAGCGATAATTTATTAAAACATGGGCTCAATGATGATCAAAATGGGGGTTGTGACTTGCCTTGCTCAGCAAATGGTGATGGTGGAACCTCGGGGTAAAACTCCGGCTCCTCAATGATCTCATAGTCTTCTCGATACGGAAAAATTAAACATAACATTTAATAAACAATCAAAATATCACAAAACATAGGCATACAAGTTTTATCATTTTAAATATGTGAAATTAAGCTTTATTATTCTGAAGTTAGATTGAAAAATATTAAAGGTTAAATTTTGGGGTTTTTCTGATTTATTTTATGAATTATCAATTTATCCCTAAGGGGTTTTTATTCATTTAATTAATAAGAATATTTTGTGCTAAAGTAACGTACTGTTTTTATGGCATAAACATGTAGAGAATAAAAACAGGAATTTAACAAAATTTGAATGGTGAAATTTGGAGTTAAAACGAGCAAGTTATGAATTTTCAAAGTTTAAACAATTTTCTGGAATTTTATTTAAATAGAAAAAGTCCCTGGTTCACGGTGAACTAGGTTAACCATGAACCGTTGACCGAGCGCGTGAGCCGGACGCGTGGCAGCGGTCGGATCCAGATCCAACGGACGGCGTGCGTGTGGGATTGTTAAGTGAAAACCAATGGCCCACAACGCTCCGTACCGTTTCAGTATGGATCAAGGGCTCAGATTAAATCCCCTCGGGATCTAATCTGCGCCGCTCGCTCGGGATCGTACGGCTCGGATGGAATCCGGCATGACACGCGCTAAGGAGTTTTTTGCCCCCTTCGTTCCCGACTCCGGCGAGGCAACGGCGACGAATTCCAGCGACGACGAGGGTTAATCGGCCAAGCTAAGGGCTAAAACGGGACCAGTGGGGCTAGGGGAACTCGGGCATACCGGCGGTGGCGGTAGCGGCGAGCTGACGATGACTGGCGATGAAGAGAGGCGGCGAGGCTTCTCGGATTCCACGGCGGCTAGGCGATCCGATGGAGTTCGTGCCCAACGAAGACGATGCCGAGGACGGGCGGTCGACGACGGTCTCGTGGGTGGCGGTGGAGTGGACTACGGGGGCCTGTGGCACCGGCGAGGGGCTGCTGGAGCCGAGGCAGGGGCGGAACTAAAAAAGGAGCGGCGAGGGCTCGGGAACGTGTGGCTAACGGCAAAGGAGTGAGGCCTGGGATGCGGTGAGCGCCGGGGTACTTATAGGGGTCGCCGGCAGTGGATATGGTAGGCTAAAAGAGGGAAACCCGAGGAGTGTTCCTATTTTGCTCCGGCGAGGGTTTCATTTATCTCGGCTAGCTTCCATAAGGGGTGAATCCGCGTGGCAAAAGATGGAAAGCGATCGCCGGGGGTCGGGGAAAAGGAATCTGGGGGCAATTTGACGGATAGAGGCGGCGGTCGGTGGATTTGGAAGGTGGGGGTCGCCGTTGATGGAAAGGGGATCCCTTTCCATCGGGGAAGACGATCTCGATAGGTGGCCCCCACCTGTCGGTGGGTGAGCGAAAAAGGAAGGGCCGACAGGCGGGCCCGGGTGATCAGTGGCCGAACGCGGGGAAGGGAGAGGCTGACGCATGGGGCCGAGGCGGGGTGCGTGCGGGAGAGTGAGGAGGGGAGCGGCACCGACACCTGGGTCCCATATGTCAGCGTCACCAGGCTTCGGGCTGGGCTGGGCCGAGGGAGATTGGGGGTTTGCGGCCCATTATGAATTAAAATGCTTTTCTGCATTAAAATAATTCTAGTAATTCATTTATTTATTTAAGAGTTGAATCACTATTGATAAAAATTTGTAAAAATTCCTAAAATTATATCTTTGCCTCTAGATTCCACCATAAATTTTCCATGTTAAACTTTGAAGTATTTCTTCCTGTTTGGCTTTATTAGGTCTCTTTTAGTATTTTCTTTATTTTCATAAATCACTTATATTCCTAGAAAATTCATTTTTCTTTATTTTATTTATTTTTAAATCATGGGATGTGACAACAAGCCACCGCAAATGCAATAGTAATGCAAGGTAATAACAAAGGAAGGATAATGGCTAAAAGTGCGGAAACGTACATTTTTTCAGTTATTGCATTTATTGTAGTCAAATTTAATCATGCGGAATAATAAACATGAACATCATAATAACATCTAACTCGAGGAGTACGTTTTCCCTCCTCACACAACGGTCCTTACATGTCAAATCATCATGCACATTCATTTAAAAGTAAACTAACTGTGGGATGTCACGCAACCCGCCCTTGACCGTGGGCTCAGCTTTTCGAAAAGATTTATGACTCTGATCAGAGGTGTACTACTGTACCCACAAGGCACGCACTCATCCCAAACACCAATGTGTAACGAGATGACCCATACAATGGGAACTCGTGCCAAAACCTCAGCATGAAGTGCTCCAAGCGATAACCACCCGCTCTACGTTTCGCCGGCGCGCCGGGCAGCATCCCGGCTAACGTCGCACCCTCTTTTGCGCCACGTCGGTACAAGCCACCCGTAGGTTCTGCTTGACCCATCTCCAAGTGGTGGCCTCGGTTTGGAACACCCCATACCTTAGTTAGGACTTACCCACTAGACTTGTGGTTAGTACAAAAGTGTATTGCAACGGATCCCGCAGACCAGTCCTTATAGTGCCCCGGGTGCTACCGACTAATGCCCTAGCTTGAACCCAGAACCCACCATGCATACACTCACAACCAAAAACTCTATCACCAACAACATTCCATAGATGAGAATAACGGGGATCATATAGTAGATTCCAATCGCTACGACTCATTTTTAATCCTATAGCAATCATGTTGATACATTGGACACTAGCTAATAGTACTAATAATATGGTGACAAGGAGTTTAGGCTAGATACCATGGCATGGGTTGCACATCAAGGTCGGGGGATCCTAATAAATATATTGTAATGGTTTCATTTGACTAATGCATGTATATCCTATGTGTTTTAGCGATAGTTTAGTAAAACATGGGTTCAATATGCTCAAAAGATTGTTTTGGTGACTTGCCTTGTTTAGCGAAAGGAGAGGGAGGGACTTCGGGAAAGTACTCCGGCTCCTCGGCGACGTCGTATTCTTTTCGACAAAAGTAATAAGCATAACATTCAATAAACATTCCAAAATCACACAATAAGCATATGGGTTTGATTAGATTTAAATTAAGAAAAATAAGTTATTAAGTTTCTGAAAATTATTATATGAATTCTTAATATGGGCTTTTGATGGAGTTAGAGATTTCTAAAAAGGAAATAAAAATGTTAACTAATGTATTTTAAACTTCCAATTGTTTTAAAATAAATGGTTCAGAGTAAACCTAGTGTTTCCATCATACAAGCGTGAAAAGAATAAACGATAAATTTTTCCAAAGGTGAAATGGACAATTTTGAGTTTACCCTAAAGTGCATTTGAATACTTTAATAAACAAAAATAAAATACTCAATATAAACATATTGTTTTTATTGCATTAACATGTAGAGAATAAAATTATAATTTTCTGGAATTGAAATGGTAATTTTTGGAGTTAAAATGCACAGGATATGAATTTTATAAGTTTAAAAATATTTATGGAAATTAATTTTAAATCTAGAAACAGGCGTCGGTCCACGGTGATCCGGATTCACCGTGAACCCGCGCACTGTGCGCGTGCGCCGGATCCAGATCCACCGTTGGATCGCGATCGGGCGGCCACGGGCGAGGCGGGAGGTTTAAATGAAAATGGACGCGCGAGATTAATAGGTCGAACCGGTATGCGATGAATGGCCCAGATTCATCTCAGGTTTTAAATACTAATGGACACACGAGATTACACCATACCGTTTTTCTCAGATCTAACAGCGTGGATTAAACCGAGGGATCGATTTAATCTCAGCCGTCGGATCACGATCGTGCGGTCGGGGATGAATTCGACATGGCATGGAAATTTTGCCCATGCCGGTCGTCTTCTCCGGTGACGGCGAGCAGGCCACGGGCCACGGCGAGCGGTGGTGGCCGGATCTAAGGGCTAAAATGTTAAGGAGACACTACGGGGATCACGAGGGTACCGTTAGCGGGACGAATGGTCGTCGGAGCATGGCCGGCGACGAGCGGGGGCGGTGAAGGCGTTCGGGTCCTCATCGGCGATGGCGTTCCGGTGGGGTTCATCACCGGTGGAGGGGTGCCCAAGGTCAGGGAGGTGTCTACGGTCATGTTGGTTTGGTCGCCAAGGGTGGAGGAGTACTCCAGCGACGGCGAGCGGCGGCTGGAGCAAAGGTGGCAGGGTGGCGTTAAAGTGGGCGCCTCAGGCATTCCGTTCGTTCTCAATGCGAATCGGCGTGCAGGCTGGACGCGGTGGAGGCGTAGGGTTTAAATAGAGGCACTGGCGGGGGCTGGAGGGGGGGGGGTAATCAGGGGAGACCGGGGTAAACGTGGTTTTAAACGCCGGCGAGCTCGGTCGCAAGGGATTCATCGAACCTGAATGCGAATCGGCCGGAATTGAAGAGGGGAAATGGTCGCCAGGGATCGGGCGACGTAATGGTGGGCTCAATTCGGGGAGAGGGGGTAGGGAGCAGCGGATCCGAGCCGCGTTAAGGCATTGGCCGGCGACGGGGGGGATTTGGGGCGGATCTCACGGGGACGACGAATCTGACAGATGGGGGCACCGGGCAGCGGGCGCGAGCGTACGGGTGTGACGACTGACGGTTGGGGTCGGGCGGTCGGGCGCGCGTGAAGGGAGAGGGGGTCACTGACCAAAGGGGCCCAGGTGTCAATACGGGCGTGGCGAAGGGAGCGGGCTGGGCCGGCCGGTTGAGGGAGAATGGGCGAAAAGGGGCCGTTACTGTTTCAATTCTTTTCTGAATAAATTTAATTGCTGAAATTGGTTTAAAATATTTGGGCTACTTCCAAGGGTGATAAAATTTGTAAAAATTCTCAAAAATATATCTTGGCCTTGGGATCATACACAAAATTTTCTAGCCCATGGTTTGAATGTTTCATCTAGGTTCTAGTTCAATTTAGCTTAGAAGGGTATTTAAGGTATTTCAAAATAAATTATTTCCAGAAAAATATTTTAAATGGTATTTTTATTTCTCTGAAAATTTGGGGTGTTACAACTCCTTTCCGATGAACACCGTCCACCTCGACGAGAAGAAGGTGTTGATTTGGCCGGAGGAGGCTGAGTCATCTAAAGGGAAAGCGGTCATTATTGGAGAGACCCGCACATGCACATTCGTGCTGAAGAATCCTAAAGTGGGAGTGTGGAAAAAGAACATCAACATGTCATCTTTGTCTTTGACTCGCAAGAAGCCAAAGGTAACATACTAGATGCTGTTGAATAAACACTAGAAGAGTGCCGAGAAAGCAAACACTTGGCCAAAGGTGCTGAAACGACTAAACCCACCAAGGAGGTCGAGCCCTTCGCATCGACCAAACTCACCTTCGCAATGGTCGTGGCCTCCGTCCTGGTGGGACCTTTCGCTGATATGGTCTGACATCCCATTGACCTGGCCAAACCTCTTTCCGAGTGAAGGGTTCGTCCCACAATGGACGAAGCCACTAGAGGCCCCAATGCCTCCGCCATACCATTAGATAGTGTCTCAGTGGGCTCCGAGTTATGCTTCACCGTCGGAGTACCCTTCGCAGTATGGTGTCACCCCCTTTGTTACTTTGGAGTAATCTGATTGGCAGGGGCAGATAGATGTGGCAAAGGGGTACTGTTGGCGTAAAAGATTACGCTAACAGGTTTCTGAAGATTAGAAACTAACAAACGAAGTGTTTGCGAAGTAAACTATTCCAAGCCTCCGAAAGGATAATAGCTTAAAATAGTTCAAAAGTGTGTATTGAATAACTTGTATTCGGTCCCTATTACAGGGTAAAACGGGGGGTATTTATAGGCCCAAACATTAAGAAAAAGACCCTTTTACCCCTCTATTACAACCGACATAGTGGAAACTATTCGGTACCCTTAATAGTGCTAAAATGGTAAAAGACTAATCTAATGAGAAAGAAGATAAGTCTTCCATCTTAGCTGGCAAAGAAGCTCTCGGAAGAGTCCAAGTTCGAAGATATACTCCGAACTAAAGTCTGTCATCATACTTCGAACTTGATTCAATGCATCCCCGGAGTTATATGCTGGAAATCTTGGACTTAATCACTAGCCTTTGTCCTGTTACTGCAATAACCCTGAAGATGGAATATTTTCCCCCAACAGTAGCCCCTCGAATACGCTTCGCCGCTAAATCTGTAATATTAGGAGAGCAGTATACGTAAGAAAAATAATCATGCGTAGGGGTTAGCAGATTTAAACCACCTCCGAAATACGTGGAGATGCAAAACTTCGAATCAGTTTCTAAGAAAATTACATTCAAACCATCTTAGAACTAACTCGAGAAGCCCGAAAGCATTTTTAGACTTGGAAGAAATAGCCGTTGTCTTCTTTCTTCTAACGGAAGTTACGCGATGCGTTAATTCCGCAACAAAGTAACGGTTAAGAATGCAAAACGGCAGATGCAAATGGTAAAAAATCGTGGTCTGGGCTATAAATAGAGGGCCCAGACCCTTCTGGAGTACCTTTCCACCGCTTTCGTGCAACAAACCATCAGACAAGCCCTAACCTCCGTTTTTCCTCTGAAGCAACCCGTGCGATCCCATGGCGAAAACCAGTTTCAAGGGTCCTGGAGCGGCTTCAACCTTAGCTCGGCAGCAGTCCACGGCAGCAGCAGCGGCTGCGACATCGACGACGGCAACTCCGACACCAGCAATGGCAGCAATGGCGGTGGCGGGGAGAAATCCCCAAAATGTTGGCTCTCAGGACTTCTTCCCGGCATCGACGAGGTACACGGATCCGTCCTATCAATTGGGGCCCTCAACCTGCAAAAGGGAATCACTCGCGGCCACAATAGAAGGCAAAATCAGTTCTGGAGTCATGATTCGCAAACCCGGGAAAGAGGTCATTCTGTCGCCAAGGGCCGGAGAAGTGGTTGTCTTCGAAGCTGGCTTGGGGCTTCCAGCAGTTGACTTCTTGGCTGAGGTATTGGACTTGTTCCACGTTACTCTCCCCCAGCTTTCTCCAAATGCAGTAGCACATCTTGCCATCTTCGAATGGCGTTACGAGCCGAAGGTTGCGAAGGAAGGGCTGAGATCTTCGCAGCGCTGCACAGAGCTTCGTGCCAACCAAAGACCTTCGTAGGCCCCAGAGGTGAAAAGATGGTGGTGGCCTTCGGAAGCATCAACTTCAGGCTTCGAGACGAGTATTCTCTCCGGTTTCCCACCAAGGCCATCAATGCCAGATGGTATACAGACTGGATCTTGAAGTGGTTTTATGCCGAAGTTGGGGTGAGCAGTCGTCTAGCTGGACCCTTGCAAGATATCAACTTCCAAAAGGAAGCTCTTGTTTATCCGGATCCGGGCCAGCTCGAAGCTCGCCTCAGCCTGCTCCAAAAAATCAGTCGCCGCCTGAGTATGCAGGACTTAGCCGAAGAATTCCCCGGGCTTCAAATCCCTCCTCTGATGGCCAACTAGCCGATCACCTTTGAGGAAGATTCGGAGGGCGGTCTTCGCAAAATTTCTTCGAACTCGAGCCCTGTAGGTAACTTCGAAAACAACATATATCATGTATATTTATTCGAAGAAATAACCAACTTAACTTATTTTTTAGCTTCTTCGGCCCCTATAACTTCGGAGCAGATCGTACGAGCTTCGAAGAAGATTCTGGGCGTCCCAACTCCCACCGAGAAGGAATGGAGAATTAAATTGGTTGGTACTTGGGAATGGTCCAACCGAGTATGGGGACTACTCGAAGTTGTTCTGCCCCCTCTTGTGGATTGGGTGCCTTCGGAGAAAAGGCCCAAAAAGAGAAAAGCTGAAGTCGGAGCCTCGAGCTCTGCCAAGACTCCACTGAAGAAGGTAGCTCGAAAGCCAAGAGTTGCTGCGCCTTCAAGCCCAAGAGCTTCGGTCTCCGATTCCTTGGAGGATGAAGGCAGGATGCTTGTTGACCTAATCGACAAAGATGCAGCCCAAACAGAAGCAAATATCGATGAAGCTATGAGCATGCCGGAGTCTCAAGACAACCTTGAGCAAGTGAGGACTCCGGCTGCTCAAGAAAATTTACTGCAAGACGAAGCCCCCGTGAACGAAGGCAGAGTCGAAGCTGCTGTAGAATCGACTTCGCTTCCGGGTGAAGTAACAACGACCGCTCCCGAAGATGCTCCAACAGTCGAAGATTTGACTGTTGACTCCGACGAGGACTTTGGAGTAGCCTTCGACCCACCAAGCAGTCCAATGCTCACCTGTCGCCAAGACGTCGGAGGTAAACTTCGAATAATTTTTGTATTCTTTTTTCCTGCGAAATTATACAATGTATAATACCTTTGTTTCAAAAGGATCTACTCCCATGGAAGAGGTCCGTCTCGAAGATATAATTCCTGGGCCTTCGACAACATCGGAGCCGATTCCGGAAGTCGCTCAAATGGGACCTAGAAAAGGCAAAGGCAAGATGGACCACCTTCCTGCTCCGAGCTCAGGATCAACTCCGTCTGAGTCAACAGACGAAAGCCAATCTACGGAGGGGGATCAGTCTACCGGAGCTCCAAAAGACACAGCTCAGCACTCCGGGCCTTCACCAAATGAAGATGACCAGCAGGCCTTGAGTATGCTCCCTCTTCTAGCTCCTTTCTTGGAGCGAAGAACTGGACTTCGGACTTTGCTCGAGCCTTTGGATCGAGCTAGCCGCAAAGTGGGGGAGATGGACTTGGTGGCCATCTTAAGCGAGGCGGAGAGTTCGGAGCTTAACGCTGCCATGGAACGTGCAGCATACCAGGAATGAAGTATCTACAAAACAAAATCAAACTTATATACAAATAATTTCTTACCTTGGTTTTTTCTCTTCGCAGCAAATAGTCTTAGCCCGAGCTGCGAACATTTCAAATGAGCGTGGAAGCCTTCGCCTTCGAGAGGAAAATACAACTCTTCAACGAAATCTTACTATCTCCGAAGGTCAGGTTTCCCACTTAGACAACATGGTTTCAACAGAGCGCAGGGCCAGACAAAGCTTGGAAGCTGTGAACAAAGAGCTCGAAGCAGAACAAATTGTGCTTCGAGCGGAAATTGAAAAGATGCGGGCGGAGCACGCTACGGCGGGAGCTGAGCTTGTCAGGCTCCAAGAAGAAAAAACCAAAGCTGCCGAAGAAGCTAGCCAGCTACTCAACCAGAAAAATTCTTTAGCTACGGAGGCAGCTAGGCTCTCTAGAGTGGTAAGAGAATTAACTTCGGTGAAGGATGCCTTAGTTAAAGACAAGCTGAAGTCGGAGAAGGTAGCTGCGGAGGTCATGAACCAACTGCTAGGCGTTCTAGAGTACTTTTGTACTACTGGGACGCTTCCTTCAGATGACAACATCCCCCTGCTGCGACGACTGAAGAGGATCCAAGGAGCAGTGAAGCAAAAGAAGACAGTAGGCATTCGGTACGGAGAAATCTCCGGACATGTGGCTGCTATCGGCATACTTCGTTACTACGAAGATCTGGGCCAATTGATAACTCTAAAAGCAGGGGCGGCTCCCATTACCTTTGACGACAATCAGCTTCTTACGCCTTCCGAAGGTGTGGCCACTGCTTGGCAAGCCTTTCAAACTTCATGGAGAGCCGAAGGTCGCTCTGCGATCAAGGCTTGGATTGATGAAGGGCAACGCCAGAAGCAAGCTCGGTCCCAAGCTTCGAGCAGTCAACCCCCGCCAAACCCGCAGGTTTAGAAATATCTTAGGATCTACAACTATGTAAAGCATCATGCTTTTGTACATTTATGAATGAAAATTTGCTTATCGTGTTTTTAGGCTTTGCCTCGTATGGAAGATGTCAAAGTGTTAGACGTTAACGAAGAACTCCGCCTACTATGGGCTACCTTCGATATTTTAAAACTTCACAAGCGCCCTCGATTTTTAGTTCCTCAGGATAGCTCCGGTGCGATTACGCCCGAAGTAAGCAAAGACATACTGTCTTATATTAAAGAGGAAGAAAAAGAAGTTAACTTGGAAACTTCATCTTCCGAAGACATTGCATGGTCCAAAAATGAAGATGAAGCTCAAGGTAAAAATCCTGAAGAACTTGGAAGCTGGGAAAGGAGCCCTGAATGACTTCGAACTTGGGCCAAGCTTCCACAAGAACAGAAAGACTTTAGATCTTCGAAGGGAGGTAGGAGAGTTAAACGCAAAGTTATTAGAACTCCCGGCTCTAGAACTAGTCGTTCCAACCTTAGCTCTAGAGATCGAAGGGGTCTTCGATTCCCTCTTGGTATAGATACCGATTTTTCATGATGTAATCATATTTGTTCGAATAACAAATATCGATTTAAAATTGTCTCCCTATTTACTAGCCCCTCTTTGGGCGTAAGCAACTTCGAACTATATTCAAAGATCGTTAGGCGCAAAGAAAAACTTAGGAGTACAATTTTGGGGGTTCGGAGCCCCTCAGCAATTTAAAGAATGATTAAAATCTTATAAAATGTCTTCGACTATTTGGAGTCTGAAGATTAGTAACTTAGTACCTTATGTTTTGAAAGAAATCACTTTGGAAAACTTTCCGGACACTTTAGTGTCCTAAATGATTTGTCACTTTGGACTTTTTTTAACAGACATTCGAAGCTCATGGCCTCAAACTCTGTTTTGTTTTGGCCTCCTTCGGCTCATTTTGCGAATTCTGTCAAACCAGTGGTTTGGAGTTCGCAGTGGTCTCCTTGGACGCTTTTTACGGATGCCTACAAGCCGGTGGCTTGGACACCGCATCAATTGGTCTCCTTGGAATCTTTTTACGGATGTCTACCAGCCGTTGGCTTGGACTCCGCATTCTATGGTCTCGGGCTCTTTTACGGATGCCTACAAGCCGGTGGCTTGGACTCCGGATTATTTCAGCCCACCACGTCGGAAACTTCGGACCAGTGGTCCGAAGTCCGAAAATATGATTCAAATTAATGACACTTCCCTCTCGGTCAACTCCGCTATTCCAGTGCGTCCACTTGGAAGTGGGAAGTTTATGAGGGGTAGGCATTATCTGAACCATATGCTTTATTGATTCGGAAGTGCTTACAAATGATTACAAGGAGCCCCTATGCGAAGTATCGCTTTAGGTGCTCCACATGCCATGTATGCGCTAACTCTTCACCTTCCAAATTAGCTAACTTAAAAGAACCATGACACCTTGAGCGAACAATTAAGTATGGACCTTCCCATTTATTTCCTAATTTTCCTGGTGCTATGATACTTCGCAAAACGAGATGACCCGTCCTAAGTTCATTAATCTTGACCTTCGGGTCGAACCAACTCTTCGTCTGCTGTTGATACTTTGACAAATTTGCCACAACTCGAAGTCTTGTCTCCTCTGTTAAATCCAGCGAAGTTTGTCTTTCTCCTTCTATTTCAGGTTCGGTGCTGCGAAGTGATCCTCCTTTGAGCTCTGTTGGTGTCATAGCTTCATCTCCGAATAATAGTCTAAAAGGAGTGAAGCCGGTAGACCTTGTCTGAGTTGTCCGGATGGACCATAGGATCTTTGGGAGCTCTTCGGTCCACAATCCTTTTGCCAATCCTACTATTCTTCGATTCAGCCCTGACAAGATATTACCATTGGCTCTTTCAACAGCTCCATTAGATTAAGGATGTCTTACTGCAGCAAAACATAGTTGAATGCCTAGGTATTCACAGAATTTCCTGAAAGGTTCTACATCAAACTGTGTTCCATTATCCACTGTCAGCTGTTGAGGCACTCCGAACCGGCATATGATATTCTTCCAGAAAATTTCTTGAACATTATTCGAAGTGATAGCTGTTAGGGGCTCTGCTTTGACCCACTTTGAAAAGTATTCGATTGCTACTACTGCGAACTTCAAATTTCCTTTTGCTGCTGGGAAGGGACCAATAAGATCCATACCCCATCTGGCCATGGGCCATACTGGGGCAATGACTTGAAGAGCTGTTGGTGGGCGATGACTTCTTCGTCCCATCCACTAACATCCTTGGCAAGTGCGGACCAAGCTCTCCGCATAAGCTACTATTGTAGGCCAATAAAGCCCCTGGCGAAGTGTTTTTCCTACCAAAGCTCGAGGGGCCAGATGGCTACCGCAAAGTCCTTCATGAATTTCTCGAAGAATTTATTGACCTTCGGCTTGAGATATACATCGGAGCAGAGGGGAACATACTCCGGCCTTGTATAAAATACCGTTGATTATTTCATAATTCCGAGTTCTAAGCTTTAACCTCGAAAGTTGTGGCCCTTCGGACATATTTGCTTCTCCTTGCAACACTTCCATGATTGAACTTCGCCAATCTGTACTTGGAATGCAAAGGACTTCCGCAACAGGAATTTGTGGCACCGAAGGTATACTGAGTTCTTCATAAAAAGCTTCTTCGGGTATATCCATAGCTCCGGCTACAGCTTTTGCTAAGATGTCAGCTTGTATATTTTCTGCTCTATGTATACTCCGAATGGAAATCCCTTTAAATGCTGCTTCGATCTTTCGGATTTCTTCTAAGTACTTTGCAAGCTGCGGATGTCGGAGTTAGAAACTCTTGTCTACGTGCCCTGCTACAATTTGAGAATCTGTTTTAACAACAACTCTTGTAGCGCCTAGAGCACGTGCCTTTCGGAGTCCCAATAAAATTCCCTCATACTCCGCTATATTATTGGTAGACTTAAAGTTGAGTCTTGCGGAGTACATTGCCTTTTGCCCTGAAGGCGAAATTATCATAGCTCCGACACCTGCTCCAGATGCTTGGAAAGCTCCATCAGAGTAAATAGTCCAAATCCCTTCACTTGGCTTCTCCGGAGCCCATGCTGCAAGGGGAGTCCATTCTGCCACGAAGTCCGCCAACACTTGCGACTTAATTGTTGTTCTTGTCACAAAAGATATGCCGAAGGGTGCTAACTCAACAGCCCACTTCCCAATTCTTCCAGTGGAATCCTTACTTCGGAGCATATCTCCCAAAGGATACGAAGTTGGTACAATTACATTATATGCCAAGAAATAATGCCTTAGGTTTCTCGAAGCCATTATCAGAGCATAAGTGAATTTCTCAAGCTCAGAATATCTTGTTTTTGCTCCGGACAATGCTTCGGACACAAAATAAACTGGATTCTGTACCAACTTCCCGTTGAAATCAACCTCTCTGACAAGGACTGCACTGACAACAGAGCCAGTAGCTGCAAGGTAGAGGAGTAGGGTTTTGTCCGCAACAGGCACCGTGAGTGTAGCAAGGTTACTGAGATAATTTTTAATATCTTCGAAGCTCTTTTGACACTCTGGTGTCCATGCAAAATCTTCGGACCCTTTCAATGCTTTGAAAATGGGCAAACTTCTCTCCACAGACCTTGCCAGGAATCTGCTAAGTGCTGCGAGACGACCGGTCAGCTTTTGCACTTGCTTTAAATTCTCTGGGGGAGCCATCCTCTGCAACGCAGTTATCTGAGTGGGGCTAGCTTCGATCCCTCTGCTTGAAACTAGATGCCCTAACAATTTTCTGGCCTGCGCCCCGAAGATACATTTTTCGGGGTTGAGACGGATCCCACATGCCCTAAGGCTATTGAATGTTTCTGCTAAGTCTAGGCTATGTCGGTGCTTTAAAGCACTCTTTATTACAATATCATCCATATAGGCCTCTACATTACGGCCTAATTGATGACCTAGAGCCTTAGCAATTAACCTCGAAAAAGTAGCCCCGGCGTTTCTTAAGCCAAAGGGCATTCTTACATAACAAAAGACTCCTGAAGGAGTTACAAAGCTTGTCTTGATTTCATCTTCGCGCTTTAACCAGATTTGATGATAGCCAGAATACGCATCGAGGAAGCTTAATAACTCCAAACTGGCAGTGGAGTTGACCAATTGATCAATTCGGGGCATGGGGTAGGGGTCGCGGGGGCATGCTTTATTCAGGGATGTAAATTCAATACACATGCGCCACTTCCTGGAAGATTTCTTCCTAACGAAGACTGGGTTGGCTAACCACTCCGTATGAGCCACTTCTCTGATAATCCCAGCCTTCAGCAACTTTTCAACTTCATCTTTAGCAAGGATAGCTCTCTCCGTAGACAACTTCCGGAGTCCTTGCCGAACAGGCCGAGCCTTCGGGATCACAAGTAGGCTGTGTTCAATAATGTCCCGACTGACTCCGGTGATGTCTTCATCAGACCAAGCAAAGACATCTAAATTCTCCTCAACTACTTTCTCTAAGGAGGTAGCAACTTCTGGAGGCAAGTCTTTACCAAATTGAAATGAATATTCCTTGCCATCTTTGACAATAACCTTCGTTGCAATCTCTCCTTCGGGACTTGGTCTTGGGGAGGATTTCTTCGGAGATTCGCTAGGAGCAGAAAAATTTTTCGGATTATCTTGCACACTGTTCACCTGTCTCAGGTCAATAGGAGGGCCATGACCATACTCCACTCTTCGCGCAATGGCCTGATCTCTGAAAACAGTGAGCACTACCGCCTGTGTGAGCATCTTCATACATAAGTAATTATGATGCGCCATAGCTCCGAGTTGATTTAACATGCCTTTTCTGAAGATGACATTGTATTCATATGGAGCATCCACAACATCGAAGATCACTTCCTCTGTCCTGGCCAGTGGCCCCTCTCCAAAAGTAACTTCCATGCCAATTTGGCCGAGGGCATCAATAGGGGGTCCTGCAAATCCTTGCAAAGGACGGGCTGCTGGGAGAGGATGCTTTCTGGAGATGCAGAGTTGATCAAAAGCTTGGACAAAAATAATATCCGCCGAACTCCCTCCGTTAATTAGCACTCTCCGAACCTTAGTTCCTGCTATGTCGGCAGTGATGACAAGTGGGTCTGCATGTAGAAATTTAACACCAGCTGCATCATCTGCGGAAAAAGATATTGGCACATGGGACCATTCGGGCATAGCAGCTGTAGACGAAGAGGTTCCAATATGGCCCACTTCTCTGACATATTCTCTTCTCTGCCTCTTTGACATACTCCCGAGGGTCCCTCCTCCGGAGATGGGGAGGACTACTCTTTTTACTCGATCTTGCCCCTCTTCTTGCTTCGGAGGTGGCATAATATTGACCATCGGAGGGTGTCTTGCCGAATCGAAGTTCTCTATCCGCGCCACAGCCTGTACAGGCTCCGAACGTTCTTCAGCCGAAACTCGGTCAGTAGTGCCTCGACCCGAAGTTCTTTCCAGATATTCTCCGGTTTTCACCATGGATATAGCAGAAAAAGGTCTGGCCTTTGCCAGCCGGTTTCCCTGGCAGCCTCCAGCCGCTGGTCTTGCTTCCTGAGGGTTGTGGAGCCCTTTGGGCAAACTTCTGCGGGGGTGCAATGTTCAGAACTTCTGAACGAGGATGCTTTTGCCCCCGACACCTGTCATGCTGAGCTTCGAAGCTAGGCCCTTGCGGCTGTGCTGAGGTTTTCACTTCCAATTTAACTTCTTGCAGTATCGACGGGGTTGCAGTAGTTCTCCGAAGCCATCCCTCTTTTGACCTTGCATACTCTTCGAAATAAGACATCAACTGAGAAACAAAAGATATGCTTTTCCGGTGAAGTTTATCAAGGAGGCCTGGATGAATAACTCCCTCTCGAGCTGCGTCAACTAGAGAAGACATAGTTAACCCTCGAATTTGCGACTTCGTATGAGTGAAGCGCTTGAAATACTGTCTTAAGGTCTCTCCAGGAAGCTGCTTTACCTGGAAAAGACTTCCTGTTGACATAGGGGGTACGAAGGTACCCTGAAAGTTACTTACAAACTTCTTCTTTAATTGCCCCTATGAACTGATTGATCCTGGCTTCAGGGACCAGAACCACCGCAATGCAACTCCTTGAAGAGCTAGGGGGAAACATTTTGCCATAGTGTCCCGCACTCCTCCACTGGGTTCAATTGCTAAAGCATAAGAACAGACGAATTCTCCAGGATCTTCATCTCCGACATACTTGCAAAGCTTCAAAGTTTTGAACTTAGGGTCGAAGCGTACTTTCTGCAACTCAGGATGCAGCGGAGACTCGGTGTCGAAGGAAGCGTTCTCCGAGGCTTCGGTATAAATAAGTTCATCATCTTCGGGCACTTCAGGGATGACCGGTGTAGGTTGAGAACGAAGCCTATCTGCGGCTTCTTGCCGCCACCTTGCTACTTCAGCTTGGAGACTGGCCATTTGAGCGGCCATATCACCAAGACCATCTTCATCTCCTCTAGAAGGATCTTCCGGGTCTTGAGAACTGTAGGGGTCGGTTCGAAGTGGAACTTGAGGTGGAAGAGGGACTCCGGTTGGCCGAAGTATGGATGGAGTTGGCGCAGGAACTCCGTATGCTCGAGGAAGGGGAATCCCTTCCGGAGTTTGAGGAGGAGGAAACGTCGAAGGTCCTCCAACCTCAACTGTGTCTGAAGATCTTGCTCCGAAGGTCCGAGGAGACCTTCGAACAGGATTACCACCTGCACTCCGCTTAGGAGGCATGGTTTGAGAACTTTGTAAAGAACGAAGTTTTTTGGACTAGGTTCCCCACGGACAGCGCCAACTGTTGGCGTAAAAGATTACACTAACAGGTTTCTGAAGATTAGAAACTAACAAACGAAGTGTTTGTGAAGTAAACTATTCCAAGCCTCCGAAAGGATAATAGCTTAAAATAGTTCAAAAGTGTGTATTGAATAACTTGTATTCGGTCCCTATTACAGGGTAAAACGGGGGGTATTTATAGGCCCAAACATTAAGGAAAAGACCCTTTTACCCCTCTATTACAAACGACATAGTGGAAACTATTCGGTACCCTTAATAGGGCTAAAATGGTAAAAGACTAATCTAATGAGAAAGAAGATAAGTCTTCCATCTTAGCTGGCAAAGAAGCTCTCGGAAGAGTCCAAGTTCGAAGATATACTCCGAACTAAAGTCCGTCATCATACTTCGAACTTGATTCAATGCATCCCCGGAGTTATATGCTGGAAATCTTGGACTTAATCACCAGCCTTTGTCCGGTTACTGCAATAACCTTGAAGATGGAATATTTTCCCCCAACAGGTACATTTTTCACCGGCTGTATGTGGTACCTAAAAGATGACTCGCGTAGAACGAAGCCAAAGAAGATGGTCACAAAGGGGCAATGGAGAGAGACACCAAAGCTATCACTTTCAAGGTAGGTTCTCAGGAGGCCCCAATCCCGAAGGCCCCCTTACCTGAGAATGATGCAGGTAAGCCCCCGGGGCCAACCGAAGCCACCTTCGATGCTCGGTCAAACATGCCTACTCTGGCTGGTCCGACCGACCCATCCCAGACGACCGACACTGAGTGGTCCGACTGCCCGCCATGGCCGGTCCGACCGACACAGTCTGATCCCACCAGCCTAGTGAGGCTGGTCTGAACAACAAGATGCAGAAGTGTGTTTTTCCCAAGCGCAAAAAGGCCGAGGCCGATACGGGCAATAACCGCTTGGCCAAAAATCCCAGAAGCAAGCTTGTGGCGCCTAGTACCAAGCCACAACCATCTAGGCAACTCCGGGTATGTCCAAATCACAGAAGAGGTGTCTACAACGTCTGCGATCATAGGAGATGCGTGAGAAAAAGGCCGAGGATGAGCGATACACCATCTTCGAGGAAATCCACCCTCGCCTAGTCGTGAAGCAAGTCTAGAAGCCCAAGCCGTTTGAGGCGAACAACTCAGCTCCCATTCCGAGCGACGATGAAGACATGCTCGATGATGACTACACGCTCGTCTCTGAGGGACCCATGCCTTAGGCAATGAACATAAATGTCGTCATGCTTCCCAATGAGTCCACGCTACCGCAAGATGAGGCCGAGGTCGCTCAGTTGAGCCTCGGCCCACAAGATGTTGTTTTCGAGAAGCCCGAGGATACGACTCATCACTTGAAGCCTCTTTATGTCAAGGGGCACATTGACGGGAAGCCGATCTCTAGGATGTTGGTCGACGGAGGTTCTACCGTCAACTTGATGATGTACTCTCTCTTGAAGATGCTCGGGAAAGACGAAGAATAATTGAAGAGGACCAACTTGATGCTCAATGGCTTCAATGGTGAGAGCTCAGAGGCCAAGGGCATACTTTCGTTGGAGCTGACGGTGTGCAACAAGACGTTGCCAATGTCATTCTTTGTCATCGATGTGCAAGGTAACTACAGCGTATTACTTGGGCGTGATTGGATTCACGCAAATTGTTGCATTCCATCTATCTTGCACCAATGCCTCATTTAGTGGGATGGCGATGATGTGGAGGTTGTACCAGCGGACACTTCGGCCCAGGTTGCTTTGTACGATGTGTCTATCGATGCCGTCCACGATAAAGTAGAGAGTCTATCAGGTAGATACCTCTCTGATTATGACTTTGCTAGCGTATCTGAGGGACGTTTTGTTCTAGTGTATGTTTTGTCGGCTGGTGTAGCACGACTATCGTTGAATTAGTGGTCATGACTGGTCAGAGTAATCTTGATTGGTTAAAGTCTCGTTTAGAGCAATATCGGTCTTCTAAAGACGGTATTGTTGAAGCCATTGAAGATTTTAGCAAAGTAGAAAAGTTAGGCCAAGGTTTTGCGCCGGCCGGCCCTTTAGAAGACGTTGATATAGGTGATGGTAGTATTCCAAGGCCGACTTTTGTAAACAATAATTTGGAGGCTAATGAAAAGGTTGAAGTAATAAAGTTGCTTCGGTCATATGTCGATTGTTTTGCATGGGAGTACAGTGAAATGCCCGGACTAAGCCGCGAGCTCGTGGAGCATCGGCTGCCCATCAAACCCGGGTTTAGGCCTTATAAACAGTCCCCTCATCGCTTTAATTCGGCCATGTATGACCTAGTTAAAGAGGAGATAGAACGATTACTTAAGGCTGGACTTATTAGGCCATGTAGGTATGCTGAATGGTTTGCTAACATTGTGCCTGTAGAGAAGAAAGGGAGTGGCAAAATACGCGTTTGTATTGATTTCATGGATCTGAACAAGGCCACTCTGAAGGATGAGTACCCCATGTCGATAGCCGACATGCTGATCAATGATGCTTCAGGACACAAGGTGTAACACCCCAAATTTTCAATGAAATAAAAATACCATTTATTATATTTTTCTAGAATTATTTAATTTGGAATTACCTTCAATGCCCTTCTTAGCTTATTTGAACTAGAACCTTGGTGCAATGACCAAACCAGAGGCTAGAAAATTTTGTATATGAACCCTAGGCCAAGATATATTTTTGAGAATTTTTCCAAATTTTTATCACCTTTGGAGGTAGCCCTAATATTTTAAATCAATTTTTGTAATTATTTTTATTCAGAAAATAACTGAAACAGTAACGGGCTTTCCCCCCTCAATCCCCCTCAATCGGCCGACCCAGCCCACTCCTCCCCACGCCCCCGACTGACAAACGGACCCCACCCGTCAGTGACCCCCTCTCGCTACGCACGCGCGCCCGACAACCTGACCCCACCTGTCGGCGCTAACCGAATCCCTCACGCTCGACTGCCCGACCCAACCCGTTAGTCACCATGCCCGTACGCTCGCGCCCGCTGACCGCCTTGGCCCACCTATCAGGTCCGTCATCCACCTCACGCCACCACCCCCAAATCGCGCCGGACGACGACCTCGCCCTCGGATTCGCCTCGCCGACCCCTCCCCCATTAAATTGACGCCATTAATTGGTCCCCCGCGCCTGGCTGACCGTTTCCACTCATTAATCCTCGCGATTACAACCCAGGATCACGCTGCGCGTGCATGGCCGAGCCTCACCAGCGCCATTGAAGACCCTCCTCCTCTTTCCATGTATACACCGCCCGTTTTCCCCCGCCAGCGTCTCTATTTAAACCCCTGGTGTGTCCGCGTTAGACTCCCCACGCTCACACGCTGCGAGAACGAACAGAACGCCCACGCTCTGGTTTTTAACACTCCTCCACCTCCCGCACTCCAGCCGTCGTTCGTCGTCGCCGGAGACCTCCTCCACCCTCGGCGACCGCACCCGTGTGATCACCGATGTCACCCCGGACTCGTCCACCCCATCATCACCAACGAACCCCACCGGAACACCGTCGCCGACGAGGACCCGAACACCTTCGCCGCCCGCGCTCGTCGCCGGCCACGCTCCGACGACCATTCTTCCCGCTAACGGTACCCTCGTGATCCCCGTAGTGTCCCCTTTTCATTTTAGCCCTTAGGACCCCTCGCCGTCGCTCGCCGTGGCCCCTGGCCCGCTCGCCGTCGCCAGAGAAGATGACCGGGATGGGTCGAGTACCCGTGCCGTGTCGGATTCAATCGCGACCGTTCGATTTGGATCCGACAGTGGCGATTAAATCCCTCGTGCGGTTTAATCGGATCCATTAGATCTCGGCGAAGCGTTATGTTCTAATCTGAGCCGTTTGTTTATATATAAAACCCGCGATGAATCTGGGCCATCCATCGCGTACCGGTTCGGCCTTTTAATCTCGTGCGTCCATTTTCACTTAAGCCTCCTGCCTCGCCCCCGTGCGTTGGATCTGGATCGAACGGTCCAGGATGGGCCGGACCACGCGCACAGTGCGCGGGTTCATGGTGGATCTGGTTCACCATGGACCCGAGGCCATTTTTGATTTAAATTAAATTCCAAAAACTGTTTTAAACTTATAAAATTCATATCTAGCACATTTTACCTTCAAAAATTATCATTTCAATTCCAGAAAATTTATAATTTTATTCTCTAAATGTTAATGCAATAAAAACAGTATGTTTACCTTGAATATTTCATGCTTATTTAATAAAGTATTCAAATGAACTTTAGGGTAAATTACAAATTGGCTCATTTCAATTTTAGAAAAATTTATCTTTTATTCTTTTCATGTTATTATAATAAAACCACATGTTTACACTGAACCTCTTATTTTGAATTAGTTGGAAAATTTAAAATACAATTGTTTACATTATTATGTCTTCTAGAAAGGACATTATTTCATTAAAATTAATTTTAAAATATTCATAAAATGAATTTCAGAAACATAACAACTTTATTCTCCTTGGTTCGAACCAATCAAAACTTATATACCTATTTTGTGGTTTTTGGATTGTTTAATTGAATGCTACGTTTAATTTGTTTATATCGAGAAGACTACGACGCCGCCGAGGAGCCGGAATACTTTCCCGAAGTTCCTCCCTCCCCTTTAGCTGAACAAGGCAAATCACCAAACCAATCTTTTGAGCATATTGAACCCATGTTTTACTAATCTATCGCTAAAACACATATGGTATAAATGCATTAGTCAAATGAAACCCTTACAATATATTTATTAGGATCCCCCGACCTTGATGTGCAACCCAAGCCATGCTATCTAGCCTAAACTCCTTGTCACCATATTATTAGTACTATTAGCTAGTGTCCAATGTATCGACACAATTTCTATAAGATTAAAAATGAGTCGTAGTAACTTGGTTCTGCTATATGATCCCCGTTATCCTTATCTCTGGATTTCTGTTGGTGATAGAGTTTTGGTTATGAGTGTATGCATGGTGGGTTCCGGGTGCAAGCTAGGGCATTGGTCGGTAGCACCCGGGGCACTATAAGGACCGGTCTGAGGGATCCGTTGCAATACACTTCCGTACTAACCACAAGTCTAATGGGTAAGTCCTAACTAAGGTATGGAGTGTTCCAAACTGAGGCCACCATTTGGAGATGGATCAAGCTGCACCTGCATGTGGCTTGTACCGACGTGTCGCAAAAGGGGGTGCGACGTTAGCCGGGATGTGGCCCAGCGCGCCGGCGAAACATAGAGCGGGTGGTTATCGCTTGGAGCATTTCATGCTAAGGTTTTGGCATGAGTTCCCGTGGTATGGGTCATTTCGTTACACTTTGGTGTATGGGATGAGTGCGTGCCTTGTGGGTACAGTAGTACACCACTGATCAGAGTCATAAATGTTTTTGAAAAGCCGAGCCCACGGTCAAGGGCGGGTTGCGTGACATCCCACGGTTAGTCTACTTTTAAATGAATGTGCATGATTGATTTGACATGTAAGGACTGTTGAACGAGGGTGGGCTGACTGTACCCCTCGAGGTAGAAGATGATGCATTCACATGTTTACATTTCTATATCAATAAATTGATCACATTTAACTGCTTTACCAATACGCTTTTCCGCAAAATTAGCCATTATCCTTCCTTTGTTATTCCCCTGCATTACTATTGCATTTGCGGTGGCTCGTTGAGTACTTTTTTGTACTCATACCCGTTGGACACACAATTCAGAGGATGCCTACTACGAGGATGGTCTGGAGTAGCGACCCAGTCAAGAAGAAGATCCTAAAGGGGGCGTTCGTCATGCTTTTATTTACTTATTTTTAATTTTACTCTTTTGTAATAATGTGGTCTGCGTACCACGGATGATTGCTCGTATGTACGTGTCGCATGATGAACCTCTTGTATTATTGTTTTTCTATGGAAATTCAATAATGTTCCGATTTGTTAAATCGGGGCGTCAGACAAGGTACTAAGTTTTCTTGACGGCAACACTGGCTATGTTCAACTTTTTATGGCCAAAGAGGACGTCTACAAGACAACCTTTCGATGACATGATTTTGTCGGCTTGTTTGAGTGGGTTGTTATGACTTTTGGTTTAAAGAATGCTAGCGCTACATATCAACGTGCTATGAACTTGATCTTTCATGACTTGCTAAGAGTTATGCTAGAGGTATATATAGATGATATTGTAGTCAAATCGGATGATATGGGGAACAATTTAGCCGATTTGAGAGTTGCTTTTGATAGAATGCGTCAGTATGGCTTAAAAATGAATCCTCTCAAGTGTGCTTTTGACGTATCAGCGGGCAAGTTCTTAGGATTCATGATTCATGAAAGAGGTATTGAAATTGATCCTATGAGGCTTGAGAAGATTGAAAACTTTGAAGCGCCGACATGCAAGAGAGATGTGCAAAAGTTGCTAGGCAAGATGAATTATTTGTGTCGCGTTATATCTAACTTGTCTGGCAAGATTGATGCATTTGTCCCCATACTTTGGCTAAAGAACGAGGCCACATTCACTTAGGGGGCAAGTCAGCAACATGCCTTCGAAAAGAACAAAGAATGCTTATCATCACCGCTAGTAGTGAGGACGCCCAAGGACACGATGCCATTTTGGCTGTATATCACCACGGAGGAGAGCGCGGTAGGAGCTACGTTGACTCAAGAGGTGGAGGTAAAAGATTACATAATCACATTCTTGAGTCATCGCTTGTTGGACGCCGAAAAAAGGTACGTGTTTGTGGAGCGTTTATGTTTATCACTTTACTATGCATGTACCAAATTACATCACTATCTTCTCCTTAGCACATGTATCGTCCCTTGTCAAACTGATGTTGTAAAATACATGTTGCAAAAGCCGATTCTAAGTGGTAGAATCGGCAAGTGGGCTTATGCTTTAATTGAATACGATTTGGCTTATGAACCGTTAAAAGCTATGAAAGGCCAAATTGTCACTAACTTTATAGTTGACCACCATGTAGATGTCAATTGGAGCGATAATTTCCCTTTAATTGAGGTAGTACCATGGAAACTTTACTTTGATGGTTTGGCTTGCAAGAATGTCCAAGGTGTTGGAGTGGTTCTCATATACCCTAGTGGTAAGCGCTTTGAAACCTCGACCCATCTAGAATTTCGTTGCACCAATAATCAAACCGAATATGAAGCCTTATTGTTAGGACTTGATCTTTTAAATTCCATGGGTATTAAACACATTCATGCGTATGATGATTCTCTGTTAGTTGTACAAAAATTAGCTAAATTGGCTCAATGCTTCAATGGTTTGTTAAATATCTACTTGGATAATTGTCTAGACATAATTGCTGCTTTCGATGACTTAAAAATTTCTCACGTGTCTAGAGAAGCCAATTCAATTGCAAATGATCTGGCTAAGCAAGCATCTGGCTATCAAGTCAAAAAAGGCAAATTTTTTGTACAAGGGATGTTGATGTTTGAAGTCTCTACGACAGCTGAAGCCAGGAGCTTCGAGCCGATGTGCTACGTACCAAACCCTCCAGGCCAGATCCCTTCACCCGATAGAGGTGTTGCATGTCTGAGCCCCTGTGCCTAAGCCCTTCATCCACCGAAGAATTATGCGCACCGGGATCCTCATGCCGAAGGCTTCCATGCGTTGGGGGCCTTCGCGTGCTAGACCCCTCTGTCGTAGAGCTTTGGTCTAATCGGCTCCGCACGGCCGATCTGACCGACCTTCTATAGGAACAGGGAGGGCTCGAGGGGCATTTTGAGATTTGCGAATTAGATGCCACTTTGGGTAAAGAATTGGCGAACCCTCCGGGAAACCGAGTTGATGATTGGAGGGCCTCAATTGTCCAATATTTGAGAGACCCTAGCATGAGGGTTGATCAGAAGATTCGGCGTCAAGCATTTAAGTTTGTTTTGCTTTATGAAACATTGTATCGCCGACTATTGATGGAGTGCTTTTAAACTACTTGGATGTTGATCAATCCAAAGTTGCTATAGGTGAAGTACATGAAGGTCTTTGTGGCACTCATCAGTCGGCTCACAAGATGAGTTGGATGCTCAAAAGAGTAGGTTTTTATTAGCCGACTATGACTGAAGACTGTTTCAAGTACTTTAGAGGGTGCGAGGCTTGTCAAAGGATTGGTAATATTTAGCTTGCTCCTACATCAATATTTACTCCTATTATCAAACCATGGCCGTTCCGAGGTTGGGGTTTAGACTTCATCGGCCAAATTCATCCTCCCTCGTCAAAAGGACATCGGTTCGTGTTGATGGCGATAGACTACTTCACCAAATGGACCGAGGTCGTGCCTCTAAAGAACATGACTCATAACAAGGTAATTGATTTCATCTTGAAGCACATTATACATAGATTCGGTATTCCCCAAACTCTCACTACGGATCAAGGTACTTCATTTATTGCTAAAGAAGTTAAAGACTTGGCCGAATTCTATGGTATTAAGTTGATAAACTCTTTGCCATACTATGCTCAGGCCAATGGTCAGGCCGAGTCTAGTAATAAAACTGTGATTAAGCTTATCAAGAAGAAAATTGAAGAGCTTCCTAAAAGGTTGCATGAAGTACTTTTTGAAGCATTATGGGCTTGTAGAATTGCAAAGCATGGTGCCACCAAAGTTAGTCCATATGAGTTAGTATATGGACAAGAAGTCATTCTACCGATGGAGGTAGATCTAGGACCTTTGAGATTTCTTGAGCAAGATGGCCCATAAGTGGTTGAGGGCTCTAGAAGCAATAGAAAGAGACAAGAGGAGAGTAGCCAGAGCCTACAACAAAAAGGTCAAAGAGAAATCGTTTTAGGTTGGTGACTTGGTTTGGAAGACGATTTTGCCATTAGGCACTAAGAGCCCACAATTTAGTAAATGGTCACCTAGTTGGAAGGTCCTTTTAGGGTTGTTGAAATCATTCTAGGTAATGCATATTTGCTAGTATTCTTGCAAGGAGAGTGATTTCCAAGAATTTTAAATGGTAGGCATTTGAAAAAAGCACTTCCAAAGTGTGTGGCAAAGCACTTAAAGTGTCGAAAGGCCGATATGTAGTATATCGCCCTTAGCCCATTGTGCTTTTAGCTCACTAAGTTTGCTAAAAGGAAGGGGCATGTGTTGACAGTAGAAAATGGCATTAACGACTGAGATTATCAAGATATTAAAATTAGTAATTTTGGGTAGAAAATATGCTTTTTTTGGCACAAGCCGAAGCCTTGAAGTGTGAAAGGCCCATCCCGCATTGGGTTTTAGATTTACCTTCGGTGGCCTGCTTCATAGGAAGGCCTCGGCCTGATGGGCCTCTTTGGTGACATGCCCCGCGAGCAGCCTTCGGCCTGACAGACTAGCTTTGACGAGGCCTGCGGAGGCCCACTCTGGTAGACAAGCTCCGAATCTACTAGTTATATTTCGGCTATTTTTGATCTCTAATCAAATCCTAACTATTTTGGCCGAATTCTAATCAGATTAGAATTAGAGATAGAAGACTAGCCGCTATAAATATAGGGGTGAGGCCGGTTCATAGAGTAGTCTCCACAGATCAACTCAAAACCCTAGTTTTGAATCGCATTAATTTCAATCTACTTTTCCAGCCCTAGGAGTAGCTCTACAGTACATCTTTGTGAGTTTACACCATAAACTCTCCATGCATCATGTCAAAACCATGGTAAGTCCTTGTTGATTTGCTTGGGAATCATCCATTAATCTATGTACCAGATTGCTATCGCCTTATTAGCTCGCCTGTGAACCATCTGTTAATCTACGTAACAGTTTACTACATTCATTTTGTCAATTTTCCATTATTTTACTTGATAATTTGGTCTCCAGGCCGAATTGGTGTTTAATATTCATGTTTTGCAGAAGTTTACACTTAGATTACCCTCGCCAAGAGTCTCTGTCTTCATTCAATCTCCGCAAGGTGATCTCTGGAGCTAGGAAGCTAATTTCGGAGGCTGCGAGAGCAACCTCCAGCAAGTTTTTGCTTCCTCCGTTCGTGCCAGATCCGTCGCACCATTGTTAGTCTGGTTGGTTCCGTGCACCGGAGTCACTTCGCGTCGAAGCTGCTTCGCGCCAGAGTCGTGCTAGAACACTTCGCGTCGGACCTCGAAACGCTAGAAGCTTCGCACTGAACCTGTCATTTGGAGGTGATTTTGCGTCGTGATCTGTTCGGAGTCTGTCTTTGGTCGGATCGATCTGAACGCCAAAGGTTACCTTCGGCGCATACTTCACACCAGATGCTGAAGGCCTCCCTTCGGTGACCCTTTGCACGGTATACTCCGAACTAGTCAGGCTTCCTTCGGCTGATTGGGTTATTTTTCTACTCACTCAAACTAATTGGATAATTTATGTACAATCTAATTGCCTGGCAACTCCACCCCCTTGCCACTGTTAAGGGTAGTCAGAACGCAACATCAGTGATGTGTTACGCTTAGGCTTGTCCTTAAGTATCCGCATGCTTTTGGATTGTTGAACCGGCCTGAGTGCGGGAACCTGTTTTTGTGTCAATAGTATCGAAACCTGCTTCGTGGCAGATCGGAGATGGATTTCCTCAAAAACGATGTCCCACTCGTCCTCAGCCTTCTCTCATCTCTTGGGCCGGAAGACATAGTAGATGCCTCTTTTGTGATTTTGATATGCCCGGAGGTGCCCACGATGGTTGTGGCTTAGTGCCGGGTATCACAAACTTGCTTATAGAATTTTTGGCCGAACAGGGAATGCTCGGATCAACATCGGCAATTTTGCACTTGATGGGGTCATTTTCTTGCTTCCCGTCGGTCGAACCGGCCTTATTGGGCTGGTCGGACCGACTGGTGTCGGTAGACTGAGATGGGTTGGTCGAACCGGCCCCAGCAAGCCGGTCAGACCAAAGTGGTGCTGGCGGTCAAACCGGCCCTAGGGCGGCGGTCAAACTGAAGGTATCCCTTTCGGCTCCCCTTTTTATGTCGCCTCCGTTTTGCTTCGAGGGAGCCCCCTTAGGGATTGAGATGTCCTAGGACCCCACCTTGACCGTGATGATTTCAGGAAATTCCTTTGGACACCTACGCCGTGGGCCGGATAAGCAAGTGAAGACATTACCCCTCAACGCGTCCATTTGCCCCTACATGTTATGAAGTCTGGGATCACAAAAGGAGCAATGTAATAAGGAGTAGGGTACCTGGGAGGTGGAAAGTAACACAGAGGCCACTGTGCCATCGGTAGGTGATATGGCAGTAGAGGAAACGGTGGTTCCAGTGGTCTATTCCATTGCGGACCGAACACACCCCTCTACGGACACTACAACAATCCAAGCAACTTCCGTCGGCCAAAGCCGACGTCCCTAGGGTTTGGACTACCCTTTTAGAAATCACTTTTTCAATCATCCCTTGGGTCATTTTGTTCCTGCGTGCTTTTTCTCTCTCCCTGTGTGCGCCGCCAGGCAACCTCCTATTCTTCCTGAGATTCATTTGGCTCTTTACTATTTGGAAGCTTTTATTCCTATTGATTCTCATGCGCAGCACTTCATTTAAGGTTCTGTTGGTTCGGTTTGCACACAACTAAATTATTCCTAAGCAGAAGCTTCTCCGTGGCTTCTGTTTGTTCTTCACAAGAATACTAGTTCTTGTGGCTGGTAGCAAGTAGTACTATTTTCCTGTAGCTACAGTATGCTAGTACATTAGCATTGCTTTTCCTGTGTTGCTTTTTGATTGAGTTGGCAGGGCCAAAGTCCCTTTTCTTGTGTGAAGTCCAACTCTGTGAAGCAGACTTCGAATCTACAAGCTTCGAATCTGCATACTTCGAATCTGCATACTTCGAATTTGCAGGCTTCGAATCTGCATACTTCGAATCTGCATACTTCGAATCTGCAGGCTTCAAATCTGCAACCTTCGAATCTGCAACCGTCGAATCCACAGACTTCGAATCAGCAGACTTCGAAATCAGCAGACATCGAATCTGCAACCTCCGAATCTGCAACCTTCGAATCTGCAACCTCCGAATCTGCAACCTTCGAATCTGCAACCTCCGAATCTGCAACCTTCGAATCTGCAACCTCCGAATCTGCAACCTTCGAATCTGCAACCTCTGAATCAGCAGACTTCGAATCTGCAGACTTAGTCAATCTGTTCTCGCTTTGCTGTTTAGTTTTTTAAATGCGTTGGGTTTTGGGAGCAGGCCATTGATTCGAAAGAATTTTTTAGGCGCCCATTCACCCCCCTCTGGTCGCTACTTTCGGTCCTACAGCGTCTGGCCCCGCTCGAATCCAGCCGCGTCCCTACCGGCGGCCCTACGCGCCTAGGTGGCGAGTAGCATAGCGATCCCCAAGCGCTGTTGTCCTCGGGAGCTCCTCCCACTCCACATCCAGCACCGACACGCGTCGATCTTGGCTCCTGGTCCCACGTCGAGCTGCAGGCTTAGAAGCCACAAGCCAGCTCCCAAGATGAAAAGACCGGCCAGCAGCTTCCAATACCGAAAGCAGGCACAAGAACCAGGCTACAGCACCTTCGGTTCTTGAGAGAAGAAACAAACCAGGAGAAAAAATCGATCGGCCGAAGGCAGTGGAGAAAATGACTACTGGAACCGGGAAACAGTGGTGAATGGTGAGCTAAGGAAGAATACAAGTTCAAATAAAAGTGAACTCTAATTTTTCAATTTTGATGAGTTGGTGAAATCCTAAGGTATACATGGCCTTTTATAGGCAATTTACAAACTGGAAAAAATACATTTACCCCTAGAATAAATTATACACAGACACAAGAATAAAACTACGGACCCAACTGACAAAATAGTAATATGCTATTTACAGATAGCTTATTCTGATGCAGAGCTTTCGTAGCAGCTACGGTTTCACTTTGGGACTGTTAGATCTCCGATCAACACTCTAGATTGGGTGTGTCAGTTTTGCGCCAAAACCGACAAAGTATCTGCTATCTTCGTACCAGGTACCCAGATTGAGCCGGCTCGATTCTGTGGCTCCCGTAGCCCAATAATCGCTCGCCGCTCATTTACCTGAGTCAAATCCGGCCAACAAACCAGAGGATCCCCTACCATTCATGGCGCATATACCTGGATTGGGCCAGTCCAACTCCGCAATCTCTCTACTCGGTAGTCACTCGCCGCCCGTGTACCTGAATCACACGCGGTCAAGACACGACATGTCTCTTCTCCTCTTCATCTCCTCTCTTTAATTTTCTTTGACAATCACTCATTACTTCTGGAGCCATATATGAGGCACATGATCTTCAACATGGCTCCTCAATCTCCCCCTTGATGAGTGTATTGTCAACACCCTCTTCATCAATGCTCCGGAACCTGCAAAACACGTGAAAACACAAAAACAAAATACAAGAGAAAGAAAGAAGTAAATAAAATAAAAGGTTTATCCTTAATGACCAAAAAGCAAACAAAAGCTAGAAAACGATCATTATAGTTAAACAGAAAAGAAGTCAATCAAAGACTTCAAATAAAAACTCAAATGAGTGCAATCTCTAAATTATCAACAATGATATCCAAAGAATAGAGGCAAAATGAGACTAGAGACTAAAAACTCCCCCTGAACCCAATCCTAGAGAATGTAAAAAAATCTCCCACTAAGCTCTTCTAAAAGATGACAACTGGACTCATCAAGTGAGACTAAAAGCACTCGAAAAAGACAAACTCAAACTCTCCCTGAAATTCAGCCCCCCCTCAAAATATGCAATAAATACAACTAAGGTGCAAGTGGAGTGTAAAAAGCATGCTTCTCAAATATGATCGACTGCAATTACAAATTCTAGCAAATATAGCAAGAAACACTCTCTAAGACATATGACATGATTAGTGCAATAAAGGATATCCAAGGAAAGTCATTAGCACACATTTTTCAGATTTTTGTAAATAAAAGCATCACCACATTTTCTAGTCGACAAGTAAGATAAAGCATGGAATGTAAAGGTTAGTTGATATCTGCCAAGATAAGCTTTGTCCAGACCTAAGAGCTTCAACAAACTTGTTATCTTTAATTTCATGTTTTTTCTTTTCCTTTTTCATTTTTGCAAGGGTTGTTTGAATGTAAACCTTATGCTAACCGGCTAAGTCAAGCCTAGGTCAAAACAGGACCATCAGAAGCTTAAGGCATTGGTCATGGCATACATTACGCTATCCTAGTTCATACCAAAGTGCTATGGTAAGCAATCCAGAACAATGCAATGTGACACAACAAACACACCTGGATCTTGTCACTTAAGCATTAAAGGCATGGATTTTTCATTTTTATGTTTTTTATCATTTTATAGCATATTTTTCATGTTAAAGCATATAGATAACTCAAGAGATCATGATGTAGAATAGTAAAGGCCAAAATTAGGCGCATAGGTAAGGTACCTAAAAATACGCTTGATAGCCTACCGATGAGATGCGTGTGGTGAAGACTAGAAGCACGCGCACAATCCCATGATAAACTGAATGTCTGGTCTCATCACCGTCAGGTACAGAAGCGATCTGATCATCCCTCGATACTCTCTCTCATTGACCTTGATGTTGTTGTTGTCCTTGTCCAGGCCGCAAGATGTGCCCATGGGGGTCATCTAAGGCTTCAGCTCTCCACCAAAGTCAAACTTCTTCAGCATGTCTCGCGTGTACTTGCTCTGGTGGATGAAGATGTTGTTCTTGGTCTACTTGATCTGGAGCCCTAAGAAGTACTTGAGCTCACCCATGAGGCTCATCTTGAAATCATTGTGCATATGCTTAGAAAACTTGGACAAAAGTTCATTAGTAGTGTTGATAGCAAAAAGTGGCTAGATTATCAAAATATCAATTTTTGGGGATTTGGGCCGAAAATACACATGTCCGGGGTCTGGCCGAAGCCCTATGGGGCCGAAGCCCGTCGAGCTTTGGGCTCCGAAGGCCTCCAGCCAGCCCATGGGCTTCGACCAGTAAGCCTTCGGCGGCACACGCTGCCGAAGCTTCGGGAACCTTCGGAGGCCCACGCTACCGAAGCTTCGGGAGCCTTTGGAGGCCCACGCTGCCGAAGCTTCGGCCTGAGGAGCAGGCCTCGGCGGGCCTGACCAAAGCCCACCTCGGCAGAGATAGAGTTTGAAGCGTAGCCAGCTCAATCTTTATCCCTATCCGACCGAATTAATAGCAGATTAGATTATAGTTAACCCTCTATATATAGAGAGGCCTGGACGGTGTAGAGGCCCCCCGAACACAAACAAACCAAAGCCATGCTTTGATCGTACCTTTACTTTTCTGTACCTCTTCGTGGGTTTGCTTGGAAGCCCTCCGTCCACCACTACGGAACAGTGGTAAGCCTTGGTACTTCGCCCGTAAAGTCCTTGTTAATCTACGTAACAGATTGTTATCGCCTTGTTACTTCGCCTGTGAATTATCTGCTAATCTGCGTAAAAGATTACTACCTTCGCCACCCGTGCAATACCTCACAAATTCGGTCCTAAGGCCGAATTGGTACTTCGCATCACCCTTGTTGCAGGTTTGCACGTTCGGAGCCCCTTCGCCGGAGGTGTCCGGAGCTGAGAGATCGGTTCCGAAGGTCCCCAGGACGCCCTTCGACGAGTCTGCAGGCTTCGGCAGCAGGCTTTGCCAGCACACTTCATCGTAAAAGACCTTGACACGACTACACTCCACACCAAGACGAAGTTACGCCTGTGCGTAGCCTTCGCGTCACTTTTCTGTACTTTGCTGCATCGGAGATCACACGCCGAACCCCGCTGTTCGGAGGTAATCACCCTGTCCTGATCCGTTCGGAGTTCACCTTTGGCCGGATCAGTTTGAACGCCGAAGCACCCTTCGGCGGAACACTTCGCACGAGACGCCGAAGGTACCGTTCGGCGCACCCTTCGCTACAGACTTCGAAGCAGAAGGACTCCAACTGGTTTGTTGATTTTAATCTGTTTGACCTATATCTTTCGGCTAATTGGATTATTTCTTGTAATCTGGTTGCCTGGCGACTCCACCCCCCTTATCACTATTAAGGGTAGTCGGAACGCGGCGTCGGTGCTACGTCACGCTTAGGCCCGTCCCTAAGTACCCGTGCATTTTTGGATCGTCGGACTGACCCGAGTGCGGGGGCATGTTTCCGTGTCAACACACTTTTTGGAGACTCCGCTGGGGAAGAGCTACGCCAACACGATGAGTACGTCTACATCGGCCATCAGTACATCCACTTCGACTACTACGTCTACACCGCCGATTGACACAACAGGAGGCGCGGATATCGACAGCCACAACATAATGTCCCCTACTCTCGAAGATATCCCCGCAGAAGACCGAGCAGAGATTGAGGCAAGGCTAAAGGCGCTCCAAGACATGATGCTTGGAGGCTACATCAAGACATGCACAGGCTTCGTCAAACGCGACATCGTCACCCCCGATCCCGCTCAGGTCCAGGTAACACCGGTATCGCCTCGTTTATCTTCTTTAAAAATCGAGCAAAAAATATCCGCATCAGTAGATCAGGCCGTTAGCGCTTCGCTAGCCAACCGTTTAGATTCGGCGGTCAGCTCCCATGTAGAGGCGACTCTTAGAAGGTTTGGCTTCACTGAGGCCGCAACCCCGGTTCCTATAGCTAGTACACCTCCAACGAACATGTCTCCGGCTTCACCACTTATGGCCGAGACCAATCATTATGCTCATGAACAAACTAACACTGCATATCACACAACACCTGTGCATTTACTCGTGCTACCCGCGCCGCACACGCAGGCGCCCGGACACGAGCACGCTATGCAAATAGCACGTAGGGAAGAAGCAAGTGGCTGACACGCCAATATCCCACCACGTGTCGCGCCCCCACACGAGAGGCGCATGCAAACGAGCTACCAAGTTGATTTAGATGAGCGGATCCGCACACTGTTTAGGGAGTGTGCCGGCTTCATGCCTAAGGGATGGATTAGGGTTTATCGCAAACATTACCCCGATCATCTTAATACAGTTCCCTACCCTCGCGGCTATAGGATCCTCGAGTTTACTAAATTCGATGGCGAGGGCAGTAGGACCACACTAGAACATGTTAGTCAATTTTTGGCGCAGTGTGAAGAGGTTAGCGGGATAGACGCCCTGAAGGTTAGACTGTTTTCTCTCTTGCTATCCGGCACGATTTTCACTTGGTTTTCGGCGCTCCCGCCGAACTCCATCCACACGTGGGACGATTTAGAATGGAAATTCCATGATTATTTCTACACGGGTGAAACAGAACTTAGGATTTCACATTTGACATCGGTTAAACAAAAATCTAGTGAGAGCACCTCTGAGTATATCAAGCGTTTCAGAGATACTAGAAACCGATGTTTTAGTCTTAATATTTCGGAAAGGGATTTGGCTGAATTGGCTTTTAACGGGTTGCGTTCCGAACTTAAAGAAAAATTAGATAACCAGAACTTTTTAGAAGTTAGCCAAGTCCTACAGCAGGCTCTGGTCCAAGAAGGCCGAGCCAAAGATAAGAAATATGTTAAGAGGTTTAGCAAGCCTAGGGCCGAGATCCACATCATGGAGCGCTTTGATGAGGAGGAGTCAGAGGAGGAGGACTCGGCCGACATGTACACGGCCGAATGGGTTACAAACACTAAAAACAAACCTGTCACTTGCTCTGAACTTCGACCATCCCCCACAAAGAATAGACTTAACGAAATAAAATACTCGTTCGATGTGACTAAATGTGATAAAATATTTGATTTACTCTTAAAAAGTTAGCTTCTCAGGTTACCTAAGGGTCAGGTTATCCCACCTGCTGACGAGTTGAAAAAGCATCCATACTGTAAGTGGCATGATTCGCATTCTCATAATACTAATGATTGCAATGTTTTTCTATGGCAGATACAATCGGCCATAGAAGAAGGATGATTGAAGATAGACCATGATCCAAAAATGAAGCTGGATAAAGATCCTTTTCCAGTCAACACCGTCGACCTCGGTGAGAAGAAGGTGTTGATTCGGCCATAGCAGGCCGAGTCTGCTAAAGGAAAAGAAGTGATCATTGGAGAGCCGCGTGCCCGCACACTCGTACCAAAGAACCCCGAGGTAGGAGTGTGGAAGCAGAACATCAATACTCCTTCGGCTAAAGCTCGCAAGAGGTCGAAGGTGACATATAACATGCTGTTGAACAAACATCAGATGAGGGCCAAAGAAGCAGGCCCACGCGCTCAGCCAAAGCAGCCGAAGGGGCCAAAACCTTCGAAGGGTACCTTCGAACCGAAGGTTGTGGACCCTTCGCATGAAGGCTTCGGACCGAGGTATCCTAGTGCTTCGCACGGTGGTTCCGAGCCACAATGGCTGAACCCCCCGTGCGACAACTTTGCACCCCAGTGGTCGGGTCCCCCATACGACAGCTTTGGCCCCCAATGGCCGAACCCCGCACCATGGTGGACTCCGATGGGAGGCTTCGGCCTGTACTTGTCGAACATACCTCCGGCATTGCAGGACCCTTTGCTAGTATGGTCCGAGATGCCTTCAACTTGGCCGAACCACCTTCCAAGCAACGGGTTCAGCTCGAAGTGGGCGAAGCCGCTAGAGCCTCCGATGCCTCCGCCATATGACTGGGCGGGGACCCCGTGGGCTCCGCACGTATCTGAATCAGGGTACCCTCCACAGACTAACCCTATGCCTTACTTTCCTTCAGAATATTATGGATGGCAGGGGCAAATAGACACAATGGAGGGGGCATCGTCCACAGGCTATCTGTGGTACCTCCGAATCGGACCCTGCAGAGCAAGGCCGAAGGGTGCGAGCACGCGGAGGCCGAAGTCAGGGAGTCCGAAGCCATAACTATCAGAGTTGGGTCTCAAGAAGTCCCAATCCCGAAGACTTCGAAGTCTGACAAAGGTAAGCCACATACTTTAGCCGGGCTCCGCGCCGAAGTTAGGTCCGATCGGCCAGACGAGGCCAATCCGTTCGACGGGGTTCGCAGCGAAGCCACCTTCGAACACAGGGCGCCCGAGGCCAAAGGGCACACTTTGGCCAGAATTAGCAAGGGTCAGACAATAGCTCCAGGCACCAAGCCGAAGCCATCTTGGGCTCCCCCGGGCATGTCCAAATCACAGAAGAGACACCTGCAAAGGCTGCGGGCACAGGAAATGCGCGAGAAGGTAGCTGAGGCCGAGCGCGATGCTATTTTCGAAGAGATCCGCCCTTGGCCAGCCACAAAGCAGGTATGGAGAGAGAAGCCGGTTGAGATAAACAACCCGGCTCCCAGTCCAAGCAATGACGAGGATGACATGCTTGACGATGATTACTCGCCCGTCTCCGAGGGGCCCGCACCTCAGGTGATGGACATCAACATCGGCACATTGCCCGCCGAATTTGCACCACCACGGGACGAGGCCGAGATCGCTCAGTTGAACCTTGGACCGCGCAACGCTATCTTCGAGAAGCCCGAGGACTCGACACGCCATCTAAAGCCCCTCTATGTCAGGGGTCACATCGATGGAAAGCCGATTTCCCGGATGCTCATGGACGGTGGTGCCACTGTTATTCTAATGCCTTATTCATTGTTGAAGAAACTTGGCAGGGACGAAGACGACCTAAAGAAGACCAACTTGATGCTCAACGGTTGCAGCGGCGAGAGCTCTGAAGCCAAAGGAGTACTCTCTGTGGAGTTGACGGTGGGCAACAAGACGTTGCCAACAGCGTTCTTCGTCGTCGACGTACAAGGTAACTATAGTGTGTTACTCGGACGCGACTAGATCCATGCGAACTGTTGCATCCCCTCTACCCTACACCAGTGCTTGGTACAGTGGGATGGTGATGAGGTGGAGGTCATCCCCGCGGACACCTCGGCCCAAGTAGCTTTGGCCGATGTGTCGGTTGACGCCGTCCATAACAAGGTAGAGTGTCTATCAGGTAGAGATCTTTTGGATTACGACTTTGTTAGTGTATCCAGAGGACGGTTTGTACCATTGTCTGTAAAGCCGTCTGGAGTAGCACGGCTATTTTTGTATTAGTAGTCATGTCTAGTATGGATAATCTAGATTGGCTAAAGTCCCGAGTGGAGCAGTATCGGTCTAGTAAAGGCAGTATTGCCGAGGTCATCGAGGACTTTAGCGAAGTAGAAAAGTTAGGGCAGGGTTTTGCGTCGGCCGACCCCTTGGAAGCGGTTGATATAGGCAATGGTAGCATCCCAAGGCCGACTTTTGTAAATCAACATTCACAGCCCGATGTGAAGGCTGAAGTAATAAAGTTACTTCGGTCGTATGTCGATTGTTTCGCATGGGAGTATGGCGAAATGCCAGGGCTAAGCCGTGAGCTCGTAGAGCATCGACTGCCCATCAAGCCTGGATTTAGGCCTTATAAATAGCCTCCTCGTCACTTTAATTCGGCCGTCTACGACCGAGTTAAAGAGGAAGTAGAGCGGCTACTTAAGGCTGAATTTATTAGGCCATGCAGGTACGCGGAATGGGTTGCTAACATTATGCCTGTAGAGAAGAAAGGGAGTGGCAAGATACGAGTATGCATTGATTTCAGGGATCTGAACAGAGCGACTACAAAAGACGAGTATACAATGCCAATAGCCGACATGTTGATCAACGATGCTTCAGGACACAAGGTACTAAGTTTTCTTGATGGCAATGCCGGTTACAATCAAATCTTTATGGCCGAAGAGGACATCTATAAAACTGCTTTTCGATGCCCTGGTTTTGTTGGTTTATTCGAATGGGTCGTCATGACTTTTGGGTTGAAAAATGCCGGCACCACGTATCAGCGCGCCATGAACTTGATCTTTCATGACTTGTTAGGAGTCATGTTAGAGGTCTACATCGATGATGTTGTGGTCAATCGGACGCCATGGGAAACCATTTAGCCGATTTGAGGGTTGCTTTCGATAGGATGCGACGGTATGGGTTGAAGATGAACCCACTCAAGTGTGCTTTTGGCGTGTCAGAAGGTAAGTTCTTAGGTTTCATGATTCATGAGAGAGGTGTAGAGATTGATCCTAAGAGACTTGAGAAGATTAGGAACGTTGCAGCGCCAGCATGCAAGAAAGATTTGCAAAAGTTGTTAGGCAAGTTGAACTATTTGCGTCGTTTTATATCAAACTTGTCTGGCAAAATTGATGCCTTTGTCCCCATACTCCGGCTAAAAAATGAAGCTGAGTTCACTTGGGGGCAAGTCAGCAAAGTGCTTTTGAGAAAATCAAAGAATGCTTGTCATCACCACCCGTGGTGAGAGCACCCAAGGCCAGGATTCCGTTTTGGCTATACATCGCCGCTAAAGACAGCGTAATTGGAGCCGCGCTGACCCAAGAGGTAGAAGGGAAGGAGTACATCGTCACATTTCTGAGCCGCCACCTGCTGGACGCCGAAACCAGGTACGCATTCATGGAGCGATTATGTTTATCAGTTTATTATGCATGCACCAAGCTGCGGCATTATCTTCTCTCCACCACATGTGTTGTCGTTTGCCAAATCGATGTTATAAAGCACATGTTACAAAAGCCGATTCTAAGTTGAAGAATCGGAAAGTGGGCTTACGCGTTGATTGAATACGATTTGGTCTGCGAGCCCTTAAGGGCGATGAAGGGCCAAGTCATGGCTAACTTCATAGTCGATCATCACTTAGATGCTAGCTGGAGTGATTCTATTGCTCTAGTTGAGGTAGTGCCATGGAAAATCTATTTTGACGGTTCAGCTTGCAAGAATGGCCAGGGTATTGGAGTGGTTCTCATATCACCTAATGGTATGTGCTTTGAGACCTCGGCCCGACTAGAGTTTTCTTCCACTAATAACCAAGACGAATACGAAGCTTTGTTGATAGGCCTTGAACTATTAGAGTCTGTAGGCGCTAAGCACGTTCACGTGTACGGTGATTCATTATTAGTAGTGCAACAAGTAGCCAAGAATGCTCAATGTTTTAATGGCTTGCTGAATAGCTACTTGGACAAGTGCCTAGACATAGTTGCTACTTTTGATGATTTTGAGAAACCAAGGGTTGGTTTCTGAGTCTGTGATGAGTGATTGACTGTGTTTAACCTCTGATTCGAAGGGGTACCTCCGAAGGGTGTTCGGAGGTGGTTTCACCGAAGGGTTCGGTGGGCTTTGGTTGCTGCAGCTATTGCAGCGGAGTGTGCCTGTTAGAGGGGTCCGACAGTACATGATGACTGGGTTTGTACCGAAGGTCTCGGTACTTTGGGCGGTACACCGGAGTGTGTGCCGAAGGTTGCTAACCCAGAGAGGTCTCCGGAGTACTGGATACACTTGTCTGCTTGTCTGTGGTGCGCACGGGACTTCGGAGGCGACGTACAGGTTCGTAGCAGGTGAACCTGGGTCAAGCGGGAGGCTTGATGCCAGTGGAGCGGCGAGCTCTGTCATGAAGGCTGCGAAGGGGTCGAGGTCGGTCCTCGGGTCGAGGTGCGCCAGGTGAAGGCAGTAAGTGCGGAGCGTGGCTCCGGGTGAAGGTACTCCGAGACGAAGTACTCGGGGGCGAGGCACTTCGAAGGGTACTCTGGAAGGAGTGACTTCGGAGTATGGTGGATCAAGTCCTCAATAGAGGCAAAGGTTTCGATGTGTGCTCCAGAGGGAGACACTCAAAGGTACCCGACGAAGGTCTCAGAAGTCGAGGCGCATCGAAGGCATGGTCCGGGTGAGGCTTGTCGAGGAGTGTGCTCGGGGAGAGACACTGCGACGAAGTGCTCATGGAATGCTTCATGCGGAGGCCTTGGATGAAGAAGGGACTTTGAAGGGTGGTACTCCGAAGGTGGGGCTTCGGAGTGAAGAAGGCTTCAGAGCGAGGCTAGCTCCGGAGCAAGGATGACTTGTGGTACTTCGGCCATGCATGGCTTCGGTACACGGACTGACGGAGTTTGAGCTGGGAGAAGCTGCGAAGCCGTGGTGGTCCACTCCGAAGGTGGTGGTGCGAAGGCCCAAGGGCTTTGACGGCTTCGGCTCAAAACCGTCACTATATCGGAGGCTAACTTCGGTGAAGCGAAGTCCGTCAGGCTTAAGGCTTCTCACCGAAGCTACCGCACCCCTCGCGTGCGAAGGAGGGCTTTAGAAAAGTCAAGACTGTAAAGGCTGACATTGTCTGCTCTACAAAAAGCTGACACTGTCCCCTCTGCAAAGCTGACAGAGAAGCCTCCAGAATAAAGTTGACTATCTTTTGTACCCCTCTGTTCTGTAGAGACAAAACCAATGTAAACCCTAGGGGTAAAGTAATCAATTCACTTGGGTAAATAGTGGCTATAAATATGGGGGCTGGGTAGGTAACATTTAACACTTTGGCCATTTACTGTTGAGCTCCTGTACTAGCCACCACTCTTTGTATTCATCCAGTGAGTTCATTTTTAGTGTTCCTTGTTTAAGCAGCGAAGCCCTGCTTCTGTGTTCATTTTGCTTGAGCTTGTTTTACATACCTCGCTGCATACTTCGATTTCTAGTGTCGAGCAGTAGTGCACTGAAGCGTGTTTAGGCGAAGTGTGTTTTGTGCGAAGTGTGCTTTTCAGTGTGCTTTCGCTCTGTGTAACTGGAGGCTAGACCTCGTTGTTTACTAGCGAAGCCCTGATCGAAGCCCGGTTCTTTTCCCGTGTCGAACCCCCTATCGAAGTCTGTAAGTGTGCGTTTAGACCTTTGTAGTACAAAGCCCAACACCAGTTGCTGTCGTTAAGTATTTGGTCAATGTCCTCAGAGGATAGTCCGCTGTTGCGAAGGGTGAAGTGCGAAGCCTGCTCGAAGCACCCTGTGTGCGGAGCATGCACTGACTTAGCAGAGTTGATTTTTCGGGGTTGTGGTTGGAGCGAAGTCTTCTTGGCTTCGAACTTTTGCACCTTGCGAAGCCTGTGTTCTGAGCCGTCAAACACCTCCAAACCAGAACTTGGAAGGTTTTGTTCGAAGCCTGTTCCGCAGTAGACTGAATTAAAACAGAAGGCTATTTTTAGACTGAAATTTTAAAAGCTCCCATTCACCCCCCTCTGGTCGTCGTTTCCGGTCCAACTATTGGTATCAGAGCGGGTTAAGATCACTAGTTGACCTTAACCGGTTTTGTGATCTCTTGGCGACATGGACAGAGCTAGTAAAATTACTCTGTTCGATGGGACTGATTTTGCATAGTGGAAGGTGCGCATGGAGGCTTACTTGCTAAGCCAAGGAAATGCAATTTGGGAGATTGTGGACTCACAATACTCCATCCCTGATACTCGCACCTCTCAAACAGAGAAGGATCAGTATAATGCCAACTCCAAGGCAAGAAATATACTGTTCATTGGTTTGAGTAGAAGTGAGTTTGATAGGGTTCAGCACCTTAGGACTGCTAGGGAAATTTGGACAACACTCACTATTTTTCATGAGGGCTCTACTCAGATTAAGGCCAGTTGCCAAAGCACATACAATCAACAGTATCAGTTGTTTGTGTAGGCACTTGGTGAATCTATAGATGCCATGTTTTCTCGCTTTGATGCGATAGTGAGTAACTTGCGGTCCAACGGGACGCTTGCTTACAATGATCATTATAGGGCTATCAAGCTTCTCTATGCTCTTGACCGTAGCATATGGGAAGTGAAGATATCCAGCATTGAGGAGTCCGCAGGGTATGACACATTGACCTGTGATGAGCTCTTCAGCAAGCTGATGTCCATAGAGATTGCCAAGGCATCTCTTGCAGTGCACAGAAACTCCTTGCCATAGCCATTGGCATTGGTTTCTAGCACTAGCCGTGGCACCACTGCAGAACCGAGCACATCTGGTACTTGTGTTCTTGCATATGGTTTTGCTTTGTCCTCCCTGGTCTCCGTCACAAAGGAGCAGGTGGACACTCTGGATGATGATGAGCTTGCTCTCATTGCCAGAAGGTTCACCCATTTTCATCATGAAAGACGGGATCAGAGGAGAAGTGGTTTTAGTGGTTGCTTTGAATGTGGCGACATTTCTCATATCAAGGCCAACTGCCCTAAGCTCAAAAAGAGAGATGAGAGTGAGCGCCCTAAATACCACAAAAAGGAGAGGAAGCCTTTTGTGAAGGGCAAGCACGGCAAGGTGGCTAAGAGAGTAGCCAAAGCCACTTCCAGTGCTTTTGTTGCTGCTCTCAGCGACATCGACACTTCCTCAACTGAGGAGTCAAGCTCTGAGGAGGAGGAGTCCCCAAGGAAGGAGGACAAGAAGGACAAGAAGGGACAAGACTTCACCGCCCTTTGCTTCATGGCTGACAGCGATCACAGCGGCGATGAGCTTGACTCATTTGAGGTACCACTATCCTCTGACCAGCTTCTAATTAAACTAGATGAGCTGAATGAAGTAGTTCATGGTCAGGATAGATTACTTGTGCAAGCCGCTAGAGAAAGAAAAGACCTTAGACTTAGGATAGAATCTGTTTCTACTGAGTATGCCATGCTTAAATCTAAAGTTAATGATGTTGAATGTGAATCTTGTACTGTAGTCATTAGTGAGCTTGCTCAGTTGTGTTCTGTACATGCTCAAACTCTCTGAGCTTGAGACTGCACAGAAGCAGCTTTTGGTGGTTGATTCTAGTCCTCATGATATAATATATTGCATAAACTATTCTTTATTACGCGAAAGCATTAATTTACGTGATAAACATGTTCATGATTTAGAGGCTAGATTGGAGAGGGCCGGTAGTTCTAAGGATGTGCAACCTATTTGTAACACTTGCATAACCCTTAAGGACCAGCTAGGCACTGTTAGAGAGCGAGCTGAAAACCTAATGACTGAAAATGAATACCTTCTTTCCGTGGTTAATAAATGCACTGAGGGAAAGGGTAGGATGAATTTGCTCTTGGCCAAGACCAAGATGTGTGCTGACAAAGCAGGGGTAGCTCTAGGTTTGGGTTTTGAGAGGATTTCTTCAGACAGTAAGAACAAAACTGTTTTCACCTCACCCACTACCTTAGAGAAAGAGAGAGCTATGTTAGACACTCCATCAGCCAAGAAACCTACCCGAGCTCAAAAGAAAACCACTCCTCCTGCCAAGAAAAATCCTCCCAAGAAAACCACTCAGCAGAAGCCCAAGGAGCCTGTGAGAGTTGCTCCTGTGACCCATGAGAGTGCCCCTAGGAGAATTTTTCATTGTTCCTACTGTCAGCGGGCGGGTCATTTGGTTGGGTTTTGTTTTCATCGCATCAAGGATGAGCGACGCTCTCGGGCGATGAGTTACCAGGACATGCATTACCCATCTTTAGGTATGCATGAGTCTGAGTTGTACTATCGTCCTGTCTTTGAGGCTCCTCGTGCTTCTCGAAGAGGTTTTGCTCCTCGAGGTGTTCACCATGTTCCATATGGTGGTAGACCCCAGGCGAGTAGCTTTGTACCTCGTCAGAATAGGAGACCTCGTCATGTTGTTCGATCATAGCATGTAGGTAGACCTCGCACTTTGCATCATTCCGATTATCATGTGCGTAGACAGTATACTTTTTCTGTGCCTACTACTCATGTCACTCAGTGCTGGATGCCTCGTCATATTTTCACGCACCCCAGCACTGAGCGATCGAGATTCTCTTATCATGTGTAGGCGACAGACCAAGGCTTGGAGGGCACGTGGATCATGGACCGGAGATGCAGCATGGTTCTCCAGCCTCACCACAACCAAGCAAAGGGAACATATCACCTTCAGCAACAATCGAAGGAGTAGAGTGAAAGGTAAAGGTGTGGTAAGAATTAACTCGAATTTCACTCTCAAAGATGTTGCTTTGGTTGAAAACCTGGTATACAATTTGCTTTTTGTATCTCAGTTGCTTGATGAGGGCTTCGAAGTGTGATTCCATCACGATACTTCGCAAGTACTCAACTTTGATGGCGTTGTGGTTTGTAAGATCTTTAGAGTTGGGAGAGTTTTTGGAGCTGATTTTTCTGAGTCATCTGGTTCTTCTCATTGTCTTATTGCACATTCTACTTCTGAGCTTTGGAAGTGGCATAGGAGACTAGGGCATATGAGCTTTGAGTTGCTTGCTCGTCTGAGTGGCCTAGGTCTCATCCGAGGATTGCCCAAGCTCAAGTTTGAGAAGAATTTAGTTTGCGCTCCTTGTCGACATGGAAAAATGATTGCCGCTTCACATTCGCCAGTCACCACAGTGATGACTGAACAACCCGGAGAACTTCTCCACATGGACACTGTAGGTCCTTCTCGGGTGAGTTCTTTAGGCGGCAAGTGGTATTATTAGTCATTGTCGATGATTTCTCTCGCTACTCTTGGGTCTTCTTTCTTGCCAGCAACTGATGGGGGACTGGTCCCGATCTTCCGCTAGGTAAAGGATAAACTTGGGTTGGTGGAGAATCTCGACGTTGGCGATCCAAGGCTCCGGTCCGGCGGATCAAAACCTTGCAATCGTTACACCACTGTCTCCGTTGGTTATCAACCACGCAGAACGCGATTTACCTCGCCACGAAGGCTAATTCCTGCAAGCGAATCCAAGAACACAAGCAAGAACAGGAAGGATACAAATCGAATGCCAAATCACAGACAAACGAAGATAAGGTGAGGTTTCACAAACGCCAATGCAGCAGCCAATCGGTCCGGTGCAAGAGGCGGGATCTAAACACAACAGTGTAGATGCAACAAAGCAAAACCTAACCCTAGAGGCGGCTGGCGTGAGAATATATAGGGCGGTGGCCTGTGGAAGACGAACAGACACAGGCTGTGGGCTAGAAAACGAACAGACTTGGACTATGGGCCAACACGGCCCAGTTCTGTCATGCAGGACTGTTGAAATCACACAGAACGACTCGAGACTCCAAATGAGGTGAAACGAACGGCAAACGATCCGTCTTCTCCTTAGCTTTCCAAAAAGTCCAAGAACGCGTCAATCAGACTTCGTATGAGGAAGTTACGCCCATTTTGGTGCATGGTGGTCGATGAAGTCCGAACCAACGAATTCTTGACTTCAAGTCATCCGTGCGACTCCGTCTTCAACTCCAACTCTTCTATTCCATCTCCCATGTTCCTAAGCAACAAAATATTACTAGTATTCAGTAGCATCCCATCCAAACAAATATTAACATAGTTGCTAAGGAAAGAATTAACCTCATGGTTCAAGCGACGGGCACGGGCGCGTGTGATTGGTCCTTGTAATTGAATTGTAGGTGGAGGCTCCATGTGTGTATCATGTGAAGTGATATCCTCATCATCCTCCCCTTCTTGAATTGGAGTCGTCCTCGACTCAAGGTCATCGTCATCTTCCAAATAGGGCTTTAAATCTGAAATGTTAAATGTGGGAATAACCCCAAAAGCTGCAGGCAACTCAAGTTTATATGCATTATCATTTATCTTCTCAAGCACACGGAAAGGACCATCAGCACGGGGCATCAATTTAGACTTTCTCAAATCAGGAAAACGATCCTTGCGCAAGTGCAACCAAACAAGATCACTCGGTTCAAATGTTATCTCTTTTCTACCCTTACTACCATAAGCACGATATTTCTCATTCATTTTCTCTATGTTTGCTTTAGTAGTTTCATGCATCTTCAACAATAATTCAGCACGTGTAGTAGCATCAAAATTCAATTTTTCAGATGGTGGCAATGGTAGTAAATCAATAGGAGCACGCGGATTAAAGCCATAGACCACTTGAAATGGACTTACCTTAGTAGTGGAGTGTACTGACCTATTATATGCAAACTCAATATGAGGTAGACACTCTTCCCATAGCTTCAAGTTGGTCTTCAAAACAGCCCTCAACATGGTGGACAATGTACGGTTGACGACCTCCGTTTGTCCATCCATTTGGGGGTGACAAGTAGTAGAAAACAGCAGCTTTGTCCCTAACTTATGCCACAACGTCCTCCAAAAATGACTTAAGAATTTGGCATCACGATCTGAAACGATGGTATTGGGAACTCCATGCAAGCGTACGACCTCTCTGAAAAACAAATCAGCAACATTTGTAGCGTCGTCGCTTTTATGACAAGGTATAAAATGCGCCATTTTAGAGAAACGATCTACCACCACAAAAATACTATCCCTCCCCCTCCTAGTTCTAGGTAATCCTAACACAAAATCCATAGAAATATCCTCCCAAGGGACACTAGGAACGGGCAGAGGCATATAAAGACCATGTGGGTTTAGTCGGGACTTAGCTTTATTGCAAGTAGTGCATCGTGCCACATAGCGCTCAACATCTCGTCTCATCTTAGGCCAATAGAAGTGTGTGGACAGCACATCTTCAGTTTTCTTTGATCCAAAATGACCCATCAAACCACCACCATGTGCTTCCTGCAATAACAACAAGCGAAGAGAGCTAGCCGGCACACATAACTTGTTAGCACGAAAAAGATATCCATTATTCAGCACATATTTGTTCCAAGCACGGTCATCTGTACAATTTGCAAAAGCATCTTTGAAGTCCAAATCAGTAGCATACATGTTCTTCAATGTTTCTAAACCAAAGATCTTATAATCAAGTTGAGAAAGCAATGTATAACGTCTAGACAAAGCATCCGCAATCACATTATCTTTCCCTTTCTTATGCTTAATGATGTATGGAAAAGTTTCAATAAATTCTACCCATTTAGCATGTCGTTTATTCAGATTTGCTTGACTACGTATATGCTTCAATGCTTCATGATCTGAATGAATAATAAACTCCTTAGGCAAAACGTAATGTTGCCAAGTTTCAAGCACACGCACTAAGGCATATAATTCCTTATCATAGGTAGAATAGTTCAACTGTGGGCCATGTAATTTCTCACTAAAATAGGCCACGGGTTTACCTCCTTGCAGCAGCACACCTCCTAATCCAAACCCACTAGCATCACATTCTAACTCAAAAGGCTTACTGAAGTCGGGTAGCTGAAGTAGAGGTGCATGTGTAAGACGATCTTTGAGTGTGGCAAAAGCTTGTTCATGTGCTGGCTCCCACGCAAAAGTAATTCCCTTCTTGGTCAACTCATGCAAAGGACCGGCTATGGTGCTGAAATCTTTCACAAAACGCCGGTAGAAACCTGCAAGACCAAGAAAACTACGTACCTGTGTGATAGTTTGGGGTTGCGGCCAGCTGTTGATTGCTTCTACCTTTGTCGCGTCGACCTCAATACCCTGTGAAGTGACAACATAGCCAAGAAACACAACTCGATCCGTGCAAAACGTGCACTTCTAAAGGTTACCAAACATTCTAGCTTCACGGAGGGCAAAAAAAACAGCACGTAGGTGTTCAACATATTCAGTGAGAGACTTGCTATAAACCAAAATATCATCAAAGTATACAACCACAAAGCGTCCTATAAAGTGCCGTAGGACTTCATTCATCAAGCGCATGAAGGTACTAGGTGCATTAGTAAGTCCAAAAGGCATGACAAGCCACTCATATAATCCAAACTTTGTTTTAAAAGCAGTTTTCCATTCATCACCTAGTTTCATGCGAATTTGGTGGTAGCCACTACGGAGATCGATCTTAGAAAGATAATGGCACCACTAAGCTCATCAAGCATGTCATCCAATCTAGGAATAGGGTGTCGATATCGAATGGTGATATTATTAATAGCACGACAATCAACACACATGCGCCAACTACCATCTTTCTTAGGTACCAAAAGAACGGGTACTGCACAAGGACTAAGGCTCTCACGGACGTACCCACGATCAAGAAGGTCCTGTACTTGGCGCTCAATTTCTTTTGTTTCCTCCGGATTGGTGCGGTACGCTGCACGATTAGGAAGAGACGCCCCCGGGACCAAATCAATTTGGTGCTCGATGCCGCGTATCGGTGGCAGCCCGGGTGGTATCTCAGCAGGAAAAACATCTTTAAACTCCTGCAAAAGGTCAGTGACTGCAACAGGAACAGAACTAGGAATGTTCGCAAGTGAAAACAACACATTTGTGCAAATCAAGCCGTATAGCAAGGGAGTATCATCACAAATTTCAGCAAGGTCAGTTTTAGTTGCAAGCATGACATGTCCTTTCAGATTAATAACATGTGATGAAGAAGGAGAAGCAATTTTATCTTTCTGTTGCCTCAAAAGCGTCTTAGCTACTTGTTGATTTTCATAAGGTTGTTTGCTCATTTGTGCATCCCTAGCATGTTTTTCTTGTTCAAATTTTACAATTTCAGCGGGAGTCATAGGAAGAAATGTAACTTTCTTTCCTTTATTCATAAATGTATACTTATTGCTCCTACCATGGTGTGTAGCATCAGTATCATACTCCCAAGGTCTACCAAGTAACAGACAACATGCTTGCATTGGTACTACATCAAAATCAGCAACTCCTAAGTATGTACCAATGGCAAATTTGATGTGAGCAGTTTGTGTTACCTTGACCTTACCGCTATTGTTGAACCATTGCACATGGTAAGGGTGCGGATGCGCACGTGTGGGAAGTTGAAGCTTCGTTACCATGTCGTGGCTCACCAAATTGTTGCAACTACCGCTGTCGATGATGACACGTACACGGCGGTCATTGACGAGGAAGAAGGTCTGAAACAGATTGTTTCGTTGTGCCCGGTCGTCCTGCTCCATGTGAGTGCTTAAAACACGTTGTACAATAAGTGCTTCATGGTCGGCATAGGTATCCGATGTAAAAACAGCGTTATCATCGGATGTATCATCATCTCCTGCAATGTTAGCAGCAAGTGCATATTCATCTTCAACATCACTAGCACTTACGTAACCACCGTCTTCTGTAGCAATATAGGCCCGCTGACTAGGGCAGTCTCTCATCACATGGCCAAATCCTTTGCATCTGTGACACTAGATCGCTGCAGAACGTGCAGTAGAGGCCGCCGAGGAGGTGGGCTTGGCTGGCGCCTTGGATGCTGCAGTCTTGGAACTCTCAACCTGGGCTGTAGATGTAGAAGGTGCTGATGTAGCCGCCGGTCGAGAAGGGGGTGGGGGTGGTCGTTGCTGCTGCCCACTTGAGCGTGAAGTAGCACCACCAATGTTGGTCCTCATGCTACGTTGTGGTTGTTGGTGACCCTGCAATTCTTTTTCTGCAAGCATAGCAAGGTGGAAAAGACGAGTGATAGTATTGTATTCTTTATAATCAATGATATCCTGAATTTCACGTCTTAAACCACCATAAAAACGGGCCATTTTATCCTCATTGTCCTCCTCAATTTCAGCACGCATGCAACCTATTTGCAACTCCTGATAATACTCCTCTACCGATTTATTTCCTTGGTTTAGGCGCTGCAATTTTTTTTTCTCAAATCACGTTTATATGAAGGAGGGACCCATCTACCACGCATTTGCCGTTTTAACACATCCCAAGTTTGTGGTTCATTGCCAACCTGAACTATTTCAGTCCACCAAATAAGAGCATATCCAGTGAAGTCACTAGTAGCTAAGCGCACGCGGTGGATAGCAGGAACCATGTGAGCATTAAAGTTTTGTTCGACTGACATCTCCCAATCTAAATATGCATCTGGATCATAGGTGCCAGCAAAAGGAGGTACTGAAAATTTTACCTTAGAGTAGGGATCATTGTTCCTGTGGTTGTCATTGTTACCTCGTCGAGGGCGGTTGCGGTGGCCGCCCATACCTTGACGGTTGAACTGAAAGCGATGACATGCAGCCTCGTCAGGGTCAATGGCATTGTTTCCGGCATCAGATAGGTCGTCTTCCTCTTCAATATGGTCGTCTTCCTCTTCAACATGGTCATTGTTGGCTCGTGCAGCAGGCAAGCGTGTTTCCAAGGCAGTCATCCGGTCTACTAGGTCAGCCACAGTACGTGCGAGACGTTCGATGGAATGTTGGGTCTGCCGCTGAGACTCTAGTAGAGCACGTCGTGAGACACATTCATTAAAATCAGATGGAGGGGTGCCGCTGTTATCTGCCATGTTAGTGAAAGACAAAACAACAAAGAATAATCCTGATGGAAAACAGCTCGGTGGGGTGTTGGGTGTGTGGTGGAAGCAATCCGTCAAGCACCTTACCCACGCTTGCAAGTGTTCTTACCACGCCGCAGTGAGGTCACCGGCCTACAGGTGATGAACCAAGTGGAGGGTGGTGGCAATTGCAAGGAATGAACCTGCCCTGACCAAGAGAAAGGTGTAGCTTGGAAGGCAAAGCGAGTAGCAAGGATTAGCGATAATAATAACAGTTAAACCAAGTTCAATAAGTATTCCCTAGTACTCGTCAAAGTTGCTGGCCTTAGTGCTCCCAAGGTGAAAATTCAAGCAATAGAGGGAAACTATGTGCCCAAAACTCAAATGGAAGCAACACAGGCCAAATTCAGCTCTCTGTAGATCGGACAAGAGATCGGACAAGAGATCGGACAAAAGATTGGACAAGCAGAAACTGCCACTGAAACTGCCACTGCCTGCCACTGATCGGACAAGAGATCGGACAAGAGTTCGGACAAGGGATTGGACAAGCAGAAACTGCCACTGCCTGCCACTGATCGGACAAGAGATCGGACAAGAGTTCGGACAAGGGATTGGACAAGCAGAAACTGCCACTGCCTGCCACTGATCGGACAAGAGATCGGACAAGAGTTCGGACAAGAGTTCGGACAAGCAACTAACAGCACCGCTTCTCTTTTTTTTATATATTTTTTTTCTCCTTTTTTTTACTCTATTTTTTTTTGAACAAGGATGACCAGAGATGCAACCACAAAAATTGGCACCTACAACTGAGGTGGGATGTGGCTCACAAAAATTCAAACAAGTTCGCTGCCCGGCGAGCAAAAACTTTGTCCAATTTTTTTCTTTATCTTCCTGATTTTTTTTGGCGAGTTTGGTGAGGGCTAACCGGCGTAGATTTTTCAGATTTTTCTGCCAAACGAGCGAAAAGTTATGCCTGTTTTACTGAAGGGGGGTCACAAAGAGTAGATGTGGAAAACAAATAGGGTTGCGGAAGGGGGTTTTTTTTGGTGGGGAAATTTTATTTGAGACACAAGAACAACTACTACTCAAACGACACAGAGGGATGACTAAACCAGCAACAAGACTCGACCAAGAACACGAACTCAACAAAGTTAAAACCGAAATTAAAATCGCAAGGCACAAAGGGGTTCTTGGTGGGGAATTTTTTTTGGTGCGGTTTTCTGGACTCTGGGTAAAAACAAAAGCAGATCGAGATTACCTAACGGGAAATCTGAGCTCTGATACCAACTGATGGGGGACTGGTCCCGATCTTCCGCTAGGTAAAGGATAAACTTGGGTTGGTGGAGAATCTCGACGTTGGCGATCCAAGGCTCCGGTCCGGCGGATCAAAACCTTGCAATCATTACACCACTGTCTCCGTTGGTTATCAACCACGCAGAACGCGATTGACCTCGCCACGAAGGCTAATTCCTGCAAGCGAACCCAAGAACACAAGCAAGAACAGGAAGGATACAAATCGAATGCCAAATCACAGACAAACGAAGATAAGGTGAGGTTTCACAAACGCCAATGCAGCATCCAATCGGTCCGGTGCAAGAGGCGGGATCTAAACACAACAGTGTAGATGCAACAAAGCAAAACCTAACCCTAGAGGCGGCTGGTGTGAGAATATATAGGGCGGCGGCCTGTGGAAGACGAACAGACACAGGCTGTGGGCTAGAAAACGAACAGACTTGGACTATGGGCCAACACGGCCCAGTTCTGTCACGCAGGACTGTTGAAATCACACAGAACGACTCGAGACTCCAAATGAGGTGAAACGAATGGCAAACGATCCGTCTTCTCCTTAGCTTTCCAAAAAGTCCAAGAACGCGTCAATCGGACTTCGTATGAGGAAGTTACGCCCATTTTGGTGCATGGTGGTCGATGAAGTCTGAACCAACGAATTCTTGACTTCAAGTCATCCGTGCGACTCCGTCTTCAACTCCAACTCTTCTATTCCATCTCCCATGTTCCTAAGCAACAAAATATTACTAGTATTCAGTAGCATCCCATCCAAACAAATATTAACATAGTTGCTAAGGAAAGAATTAACCTCATGGTTCAAGCGACGGGCACGGGCGCGTGTGATTGGTCATTGTAATTGAATTGTAGGTGGAGGCTCCATGTGTGTATCATGTGAAGTGATGTCCTCATCAGCAAGGATGAAGTGTTTTCACACTTTCGGAGCTTGGCTTTGAGACTTTTCACTGAACTCCCTGGTGCATTAAAATTCATTCGAAGTGATAATGGCACTGAGTTCAAGAACAGTCTCTTTGTTGACTTTTGCATGGAGCATGGCATAGAACATCAATTCTTTACTCCGCGGTTTCCTCAACAAAACGGTGTTGTTGAGAGGAAGAACCGCACTTTGGTTGAGATGGCTAGGACGATGCTCGATGAGCATAGGACTCCTAGAAAATTCTGGGCTGAGGCCATGAACACTGCATGTTACATCTCAAACCGAATCTTCTTGCGCTCAATTTAGAATTTGACATCTTATGAGCTACGTTTTGGGAGACAGCCCAAGGTTACTCATCTTCGAGTTTTTGGCTATCATTGCTTTATCCTAAAACGTGGTAATTTGGATAAATTTGAGTTGCGTTCTTCTGACGGGATCTTTTTGGGTTACACTACACATGGTCATTCTTATTGTGTTTATAACTTGGAAACTAACACTGTCATCGAGTCATGTGATGTGACTTTTGATGAATCCACCCCCTCTGTTAGTTCTGCTTTTGAACAGGCAAATGAACACGACATGGAACAGACCATCTTCGAAGAAGAAGATCCCGGAGATTTCGAGGATGAACCCCTACTACCCTCGACATCAACCCCCGAAGCTGACCCCGCTTCGACCACTTCGGCACAAGGTCCCGAAGGGACTACCTCGACATCGGTCATCTTGGACCACTCCAACGCACAAGTTGAGGGGGAGACTGCATCCCGCCGCGAGGCTCCACATCATGTCCAAAGGATGCATCCTCCCGAGCAGATCATTGGTGAGCTTGATCAAAGGGTAACACGTTCTCATGCTCATTTCACTGATTCCGCTTTTGTTGCTACTTTCGATCCCTTAGATGTAAGTCATGCACTTTCTGATTCTAGTTGGATCAATGCCATGCATGAGGAACTTGAAAATTTTGAGAGAAACCAAGTCTTGTCATTAGTTGATCCTCCACCAAATGTTCATTTTATTGGAACAAAATGGATTTTCAAAAACAAACAAGGGGAGCATGGGACTATAATTAGAAACAAGGCTAGACTTGTGGCTCAGGGTTATTCTCAACTAGAAGGGATTGATTTTACTGAAACTTTTGCACCTGTTGCTCGCCTTGAGGCCATTAGGATTTTTCTTGCCTTTGCGACATCCCGGGGATTCAAACTCTATCAAATGGATGTCAAAAGTGCTTTTATTAATGGCTTCATAGGCGAAGATGTTTATGTAAAACAACCCCCTGGTTTTGAAAACCCCAAATACCCACATAAAGTCCTTAAACTTCATAAGGCTCTTTATGGACTCAAGCAGGCCTCTCGGGCATGGTATGATAGACTTAAGTCTTTTCTGCTTGAGCGGGGGTATTTGATGGGCTCTGTTGATAAAACCCTGTTTACTCTCAAGCATGGCAAAGATTTCCTTCTAGTTCAGATTTATGTGGATGATATCATCTTTGGTGGCTCTTCTCATGCTTTGGTTGCCGAGTTTGCAAATACCATGAGTAGGGAATTTGAAATGTCCATGATGGGTGAACTCACCTTTTTCCTTGGGTTGCAAATCAAGCAAAGCAAACAAGGTACCTTCGTCCACCAGACGAAGTACACCAAGGACCTGCTCAAGAAATTCGACATGGCCGATGCGAAGCCTCTCGCCACTCCAATGGCTACATCTGTAGCATTGGATCCTGACGAAGATGGAGAAGCCGTAGATCAGAAGGAGTTCCGAAGCATGATCGGCTCCCTCCTCTACTTGACTGCTACGAGGCCAGACATACACTTCACAGTGTGTCTGTGCGCTCGTTTTCAGGCTTCACGACGAGCTTCGCACCGCCAAGCGGTAAAACGCATTCTCAGGTATCTCAAACGTACCCTTGAGTTCGGCATATGGTATTCAGCGTCTTCCTCTTTATTTCTTCGAGGTTATTCCGATGCGGATTTTGCTGGGTGTAGGATTGATAGAAAGAGTACCTCTGGTACTTGCCATTTTTTGGGTACTTCTTTGGTTTGCTGGTCTTCCCGCAAACAGTCTAGTGTTGCACAATCGACGGCTGAGGCCGAATATGTTGCTGCAGCTAGCTGTTGCTCTCAGATTTTGTGGATGGTTTCCACTTTGCGGGATTTCGGGTTAGATTATAAGAGTGTTCCACTTTTCTGTGATAACACTAGTGCTATTTGTATTGCAAACAACCCGGTTCAGCACTCCAGAACCAAACATATTGATGTGCGATATCATTTTCTCAGAGATCACAATGAGAAGGGTGATATTGAACTTCAATATGTTGATACCCAACACCAGCTAGCCGATATTTTCACAAAACCCCTCGATGCTTCTCGATTTGCCTACTTGCGTGGGGAACTTGGTATTTGTCACCCTTACGGCATTTTGTGAGGGGGAGCTGTCTTTAATTGTATTGCATATGCTCATCATGTGTGAAATTGCATTTACATCTGTTGCACTTACATGCCCAATTCTAATTCATGAAATCATGACAGCTCAGCTCTTTTTAATTTATCTGAAACATTATTGTGCATGATGTTTTCTTTCCAAACTCAAATCATGCTCACTGCTCAATCTTGTATATAGCATATATAGGCAGGACTGTTTTAGCTATCCTTTATCTGCTTGATAGCAAGACTCCTTTTCTTTGGATGCTAAACATTGCAACTTGAAAAATTGTTCTACATATTCATGGATATTCATAAAATGCTAAACAAATTATTCATTTAACTCAAAATTCAAAAATCCATGATTTGCATGCTTCAAAGTAAAAGATCCAGGTGGGTTTGTTTGTCGCACTACTCTATTCTAGACTGCTTACCATTGCACATTGGTCTGAACTGGGATAGTATAGTGTATGCCAAAATCACCGCCTTAAGCTTCCGATGGCTTTCTTGCCTAGGCTTGGCTTGATTGGAAAGTATAAGGTGGACAAACAAATAACCCCTAGCATTATGTAAAGAACAATAAAATTCATCTGATCATCAAGTTTGCTTTTAATGCTCCACGTGAATTGGACTTGTCTGTCTAGAGTAGAAATTGACTAGCTTTGCACAGTCCTTGCTTTTACTTCTCTAGATTTCTTGATTGAGTAGTGATGCTTTTATTTCAAAATGATAAAATCACATGCAATCATCATGTTTTTAGAGAAGGTTAAATTGAGCTGAGCACATGATAATTGGTATTAATATTGGCATATTTTTGATTATATGTCTTTGCAATTCTTCCCATTTCGAAGCTATGCATCTTTTTTATGCTCCTTGATGCTTGCATTGCCAAAGGGGGAGAAAAGTTCTCTGCAGCAAAGGGAGTAAATTTACTCAAGGGGAGTTTTTATCTTGCAAAGGGGAGATTTGCCGAAGGGGCTTTTACTCTTTTGAAAAGGGGGAGGAAAATTCTTTTATCAAGTGACATGATTTGGCTCGTTTCTGAGTTTTTATGGTCACTTGTGTGCTGAAATTCTTTAAATTTTCTTGAACTTGAATTTGGTTGTCAATGCACTCATCAAGGGGGAGATTGAGAAACCAAGGGTTGGTTTCGGAGTCTGTGATGAGTGATTGACTATGTTTAACCTCTGATTCGAAGGGGTACCTCCGAAGGGTGTTCGGAGGTGGTTTCACTGAAGGGTTCGGTGGGCTTTGGTTGCTGCAGCTGATGCAGTGGAGTGTGCCTGTCGGAGGGGTCCGACAGTACATGTTGACTGGGTTTGTACCGAAGGTCTCGGTACTTTGGTGAGGAGCCATGCTGAATAGCGTGGGCCTCATGGCTCCAGAAGTGATGAGTCATTGTCAACGTTAGTCAAAGAGGACAGAAGAAGAAGAGATCTGCTGTTTGATGGGCCGCGTGTGACTCAGGTACACGGGCAGCGAGCGACTGTCGGGCAGAGGAGGCTGCGAAGTCGGGCTGGCCCAATCCGGGTACATGGGCCAGAAGAAGTAGAAGACCCACTGGGCTGTTGACCAAGATTGACTCAGGTACACGGGCGGTGAGCGATTGCCGGGCTGAGGGAGCTGCGGAGTCGGGCCAGCCAAATCCGGGTACCTGGTGCAAAGTCGGTGGAGGCTTTGTCAGTTTCGGCGCAAAACTGACAACTGTTGATCTTGTATCCGACTGTCCAGAAGAGAAGCCGTAGTCGCTACGAAAGCTGAGCTTCCGGATAAGTCATCTATAACTCTAGGCCCACAGTCAGTCAGTCGTGTCTGTAAAAATACCTAAGGGCAGTAGAGTCTTTTCCTTTATTCTTGCGTTTGTAAAGACCCTAAGGGGCAGGTGGAATGTTCCTAGTGTTGGGAGCCTATAAATAGGACCCCAATCCTTTGGGTTTGGACTACCCTTTTTGGCTGAATTCAATACTACTCCTTTGGGTCACTTTTTGTCTCTTGCTTTGCCTCTCTCCTCTCCTGTTCTTGCTTGCGCCGCCAGGCATTTTTGCCCCTGCTTTGTTGCCTTGCATTTATTGTTCAGTAAAGGTTCTAATTCCAAACCGTGTGCAGCAACTGCAGAGTTTTTATTGGCATCATTTCACTCACTCAGCAAGTTTTTCCATTGATTTTGAGGCTTCGGAAGCTTCTCTGTGCGTGTGTTCTTCGTGAGAAGTAGTACTAGTTCTTGTTGTTGCAAGTAGTACTGCTACTGTAGCTACAGTACTCTGTGCCAGCTTTTTACTTTCTACTGAGCAGCTTTTTGATCGAAGTTGACAGGCTCTAGAAACTTTCCTAGCTGTTTTCTGGCGAAGCCATCCTTCTCTGTTCGAAGCCCCTCAGCTCCGTGAGGCAGGCTTCGATTTAACATCCTCGAAGGCTTCATTCAAACTTCGAACTTGGTTTTGAGTGCTGTGTTGCTAGCTTCGAAGTACTTCTTGAACGGACAGCATCGCATACTTCAAACGACAGTGCGTAGGTACTCCGGCTCTAGCTGTTCGAAGTCCACACTTCGATAGGTTTCGAAGTTGGTTTCGAAGCTTGTCGTTCTGCTAGGCTTCGCGTTGGTTTCTTTATGGCGTGTCAGCCTTCGCTTCTCTTTTCGAAGCTTGCTCTTTTCGAAGGTAGAGTGTAGTCTTCGAATTTGGTGCCTCTGTCATGTGACAGGCTTCGCTTCTTTGTTCGAAGGTAGTCCGTCTGAGTGTTGCATTCGAAGTTTCCTGTTCGAAGGTCTAGGTTCGAAGCTCTTGGTTCGAAGCTGTGTCCGAAGCCTTGTCTTCAAAGTACACACTTCGAAGAAGGCTCCGGCTTTGTCACACTTCGTCATCTACCACTTCGAACTAGGCTAGATCGAAACACCTTCGGCATTTACAACAGCCTTCGGCAGGCTTCGCAACTGACCTCCGAAGCAGGCTTCGTCACCAACCTCCGAAGCAGGCTTCTTCCAGCGAATCAAGCTTCGTCAAGTTTCATACAGGAGACAAATTTGGACAGTAACTTCTCATTTCACCTTACATATACTTAGATCATTTCATTGGGAAGTTTAGGCCTGTTACACAGTGTTCATCTGCCTAGTTGCACTTCTTTAATAGATCTCTGTTTAACACCAGTTGCTTCTAGGTTAGATACCCTTAGACTTAGGCCTTCTGTTTATTTTCTGCTGCTTAGTCTTTTGAGGTGCGTTGGGTATTGGGAACAGGCCATTGATTCGAAAGAATTTTTAAGGCACCCATTCACCCCCCCTCTGGTCGCTACTTTCGGTCCTACAAGTGGTATCAGAGCGAGGTTAGGGTTTTTCCATACCTTAACCGGTTCTAAACCCCAGTAGTGACCATGACGTCTCCTGGCAAGGTCCCGTCCTTGGAAGCCTATGGCTATAATTATTGGAAGACTCGCATGCGAGCCTATCTCATGAGCTAGGGCTCGGACATATGGGACATTTGCGTTCACACCATGTTTGTCATTTTGCCAGTCGCTGAGCATGGTACTGCTGGTATCATTGCTCAGCATCTGAGCAACAGTAAGGCTGTGAACATACTCTTTTTTGGTTTAGGTCCCACTGAGTTTGAGCGTGTGAGTCATCTCTCCACTTCGAGAGAGATCTGGGCTACCCTCAAGGCACACCATGAGGGAACAGCACAGGTCAAGGCTCGGCTCTATCAGACCTACCGGTGTGAATATGAGAATTTCACACAGAAGCAAGGTGAATCTGTTGAGGCTTTGTTTGGTCGTTTTCAGTCGATCATAAACAAGCTTCGGGACAACAAGGCTGAGGGTGCTCAGTTAGTCTCAGATCACGAGCAGGCGCTCAAAGTTCTCCATACCTTGGACCCAAAGATCTGGGAGATCAAGGTATCCTCTATCGTTGAGAGCACTTCTTACGATACCTTGACCATTTCTGAGTTATTTAGCAAGCTGAAGGCCACTGAGGTAGATATCCAGTTGAGATCAAATCTCACTGGTTCTGGATCAAAATCCCTGGCCCTTGCTACACCTTCTGTTGATCCCTCTTCTGTGAGTTGTGCTGGGTTCTCTTTGATGTCTATCATTGAGGATCAGCTAGAGTTATTGGGAGATGATGATTTGTGTCTTTTTAACAACCAGGTGCGTCGTGTCTATGATAAGAGAATGTTCAAAAGACACGGCACAAAATCCGGATGCTTTGAGTGTGGTGATCCAGGACACTTCATCGCCGACTACCCCAAGCGCAATGGATACAAGAAGGGCACCGGTGGTAGCTTCCATGACTCCGGCAAGCACGAGAGCTCATCCTTCAACAAGGGCAAGCCGAAGACCCGATTCTTCAAGAAGGCCCTGAAGGACTACCGGCGAGAGAACAAGAAGCGCGACAAGGCCTTCCTCGCCGAGATGGAGAAGAGCTACTCCAAGCAGTCCACATCTTCTTCCTCTTCATCGAGCTCAAGCGATGAGGAGATCGCCATCAGAAAGGGGAAGGACAAGGACGATCCGGCGGGCCTCTGCTTCATGGCCTTCGGAGACAAGCCGAAGAGCCGCTCTCACCAGCGCCGAAGATCCCGCAAGAGCTTCTATTCAATGGCTCTTGGGGATAAGGAAGAAAAGAGCTCCTCCAACGACTCCGACAACGACGACAACAAGGTATCATCCTACGAGCGCGAAATAGTTGATTTACTTGAGAGCAATCGTCAGGAGTTGAGATATCAGGAAAAACTGCTTAGGGGGGCTAAGAAGAGGATAGATGAGTTAGAGAGTGAGCTCGCCGTGGCCAACGGCAGAATCGAGAGTCTATCTTCTTCCCCTTTCTTGGGTGATAGCAGTGAGTGCCCGAAGTGTGAGGTGCTTCTGTGTGACCTGTCGACTCTGAAGTCCAGGTACACAGAAAGGGTTGATGAGAGGGACGCTTTGGCCACTGAGCTTGAAAGCGCTCAGCTGGAGCTAAAAGATGCTCAAGCCACTGTCGTCACACCCTGTGTTCATTGCCCAACTCATCTAGCTGCCTTAGCTGAGCTGAAATCCAAGGGCGATGAGCATTTGGGTGATTTGGAGAGGTTGAGAGCTGAGGTTGCCCAGACTAGGCTAGAGCTTGAGACACTGTCAGTTCCACCCACTGTTTGTGAGAACTGTCTGTCTCTTAGAATGGAGTTGATCAAGCTAAAAGCCGAAAAGTATGTCCAAGTAGAGAGTGAGTGTGAAACCTGCTTGTCTCAGGTGGAGGTTCTAGCTTCCTTGAGAGAGGAGCTAGCAGATTCTCAGAATGAGAACTTTTACCTCCGTTCTATCCTGAGTTGGATCAGTGCCAGAGAGCCACAGATTGGCATGATGATCCAGCAGTTCAAGAGGCAGGATGGGTTTGGGGTAGGTTACACCTACACCAAGGCTGACTTTGAGAGTGCCATCAGCCGGGCAGTGGAGTGGAGTAAAATGACTCCAGAGCAGAGGTATCCCAAGACTCACTTCACTGAGTCTTCCCAGGCTTGTCAGCCCAAGGATGTAGTGATCCATGAACCACCTAAAGCTCCACCCAAGAAACCTATCTGGGTTCCTAAGCCCAAACACCTCCACTCTTCTCTAGACTCTCATCCTGGACCTTCTCAACCCAAGAAGACTACACCTAACACCACCAAGCCCAAACATCCCAAGCCTCAACCACATCCCAAGAAGCCCACCTATCATTGTGAGTACTGTCAGAGAGACGGGCTTCTTGCGGAGTTCTGCTTCAGGAGGAAGCGGGTTGAGAGAGCAGAGAGGGCTCGTAGTGATCAGGAGCAGTTCTACCAGCAGGGTGGTAGACTGCGTGTCCCTCGGTGCGGGGAGAGGCTGGAGGCCAGGCCGCGTCGTGTAGGTGCTAGTAGAGGAGACGGCTTTCTTGCCCGTGCTCCAGTTGGTGGCGTCCGTTCCGGCAGAGTTCCAGACCATGTTGGCTACGGTTCTGGACCTCGTGGCCGCAGGGTTAGGCAGAACCGAGGACCGCACTTTGAGCCGCGTTTTGGTCCAAACTCTTTTGATGGTTTTCGCTTTCCATCTTTTGAGCAGATGGCTCGACACTGGTTTAGCTCTTTTGCTAAACCTGGTGCCGGACCATTTGCTCCCACTTACAGCCACTGATTGTGCAGGACCGGGGACTGGAGGATGTTTGGATCATGGACTCAGGATGCTCTCGCCACATGACGGGACATCGCAGATGGTTCTCTAGTCTCACTCCCCCGAGCTCCAAAGAATACATCATGTTCGGGAACAACGGTCAATGGAAAGTAAGTGGCATAGGCTCAATTCGCATTTCAGATCATTTCTCTTTGAAGAATGTTGCTTTGGTTAAGAATTTGAACTTCAATTTGATTTTTTTTGTTTCGCAACTTCTTGAGGATGGTTTGGAAGTGCGTTTTAAGAAGGGCAATTCTTCTGTGGTTGATTCTAGAGGGTCTTTGATTTGCCAGATTTTACCCTTCGGTAAAGTTTTTCGAATTGACTTCTCTAGTTCTTTTGGCCCTTCTCGCTGTTTGATTGCTGGATCTTCTTCTGAGCTCTGGAAGTGGCATAGGAGGTTAGGTCACTTGAGTTTTGATCTGCTAGTCAGGTTAAGCTCTATGGACCTCATCCGAGGATTGCCCAAGCTTAAGTTGGAGAAGGATCTAGTCTGTCATCCCTGTCGTCATGGGAAAATGGTTGCCGCTTCTCACTCACCTGTGACTCAGGTGATGACTTCGTATCCGGGCGAGCTCTTACACTTGGACACTGTTGGTCCTGCTCGGGTACGTTCAGTCGGTGGGAAGTGGTATGCACTTGTGATTGTTGATGACTTTTCTCGATTCTCGTGGGTTTTCTTTTTGGAGTCCAAGGATGAAACGTTTCAGTTTGTTCATGACCTGATTTTGAAGCTGAAGAATGAGAACAATGGTCGGATGCAAGCAATTCGCTCCGACAACGGCTCTGAGTTCAAGAACTCTCAGTTCGTCAGCTTTTGTAGTGATCAGGGTCTGGACCACCAGTTTTCTTCTCCTTACACTCCCCCACAGAACGGCGTTGTGGAACGAAAGAACCGCACGCTAGTCGAGATGGCCAGGACGATGCTCGATGAGCACAGGACTCCTAGGCATTTTTGGGCTGAAGCCATGAACACGGCTTGCTATCTGGCCAACCGCATCTTTCTTAGAGCTTACCTTGGTAAGACATCATATGAACTACGGTTTGGCAGACAGCCCAAGGTGAGTCACTTGCGAGCGTTTGGCTGCAAGTGCTTTGTGCTCAAGAAGGGAGGGCATTTGGACAAGTTTGAGTCTCGTTGCTGGGATGGTGTTTTTCTTGGTTATGCTTTGCATTCACGAGGTTTTCGTGTTTGGAACCTTGAATCACAGTTGCTTGTCGAGACTTGTGAAGTTTCATTTGATGAGTCCTTGCCTTCTTTGACCCCTTCTTTTGAGCTTTCTGGTGATGATGAGCTCGGAGAGTCCATCTTCGAGGAAGATGAGGATACTCTAGCTGCTGATGAGGGTGGACCTTCTGCATCCCCCGCAGAGCCCACACCTTCTGAGACTTCGACTGAGGATGAGGGCGGACCTCTGATCACTTCTTCCACTACGATCGAGCCCCCTCAGTCGAGTCCAGAGGTGCCAGCTGCTGACTTCGGTGAGGTGACTTCGGATCACCAGGGAACCCGAGCAGTTCAGCGTGATCACCCCTCAGAGCTCATCATTGGTGATTTGACTGAGAGAACTTTGCGTTCTTCTGCCTCTCTTGTTGTGTTTGCTGAATCTGCGTTTGTTGCATCTTTTGAGCCCAAAGACGTTTCTCATGCTCTTTCTGATTCTAATTGGATTAATGCTATGCAAGAAGAGCTTGAGAATTTTGTCCGTAATCGGGTTTGGACATTAGTTGAGCCGCCACCAAGATGCAACCCCATAGGCACCAAGTGGGTATTCAAGAACAAACAAGGTGAAGATGGGGTTGTGGTGCGCAACAAGGCTCGACTAGTTGCCCAGGGTTATTGCCAGAAGGAAGGTATTGACTTTGAAGAAACCTTCGCTCCTATTGCCCGTCTTGAGTCCATTCGTATTCTTCTAGCTTTTGCCGTTTCGAAGGGTTTTAAGCTTTTTCAAATGGATGTTAAGAGTGCTTTTCTGAACGGGTACATAGAAGAGGAGGTTTATGTTAGGCAACCCCCCGGTTTTGAGAACCCTAAGTTTCCTCGACATGTTTTTAAGTTGCACAAAGCTTTATACGAGTTGAAGCAAGCCCCCAGGGCTTGGTATGACCGGTTAAAGCAATTTTTGTTGGGGAAGGGCTTTGTGATGGTTTCTGTGGACAAAACTCTCTTTTTACTCAGAGTTGCTTCAGACTTCTTAGTTGCTCAGATTTATGTGGACGATATTATTTTTGGCGGTAATACTGATTCTCTTGTGTCCAAGTTCTCTGAGTAGATGCACAGTGAGTTTGAGATGAGCCTCATGGGTGAGCTCAAGTACTTCTTAGGGCTCCAGATCAAGCAGACCAAGGATGGCACCTTCATCCACCAAGGTAAGTACACTCGTGATATGCTTAAGAAATTTGACTTTGGTGGTGAATTGAAGCCGCAGATGACCCCGATGGGCACTTCTGGGGGTCAAGGTCAATGAAAGGGAGTTTCGAGGGATGATCGGTTCGCTGTTGTACTTGACAGCAACAAGACCGGACATTCAGTTCGCCGTGGGACTTTGCGCGCATTTTCAGTCTTCACCACGTGAGATTTTGGGTTGTTCTTTCCTACCAGAGTTCCTTTGTTTTGTGACAGCACCAGTGCAATTAGTGTAGGGAAAAACCCATGTCTCCATTCAAAAACCAAACACATTGATGTGCGCTTTCACTTCTTGCGGGATCAATATGAGAAAGGTGTCATTGACCTTGTTCATGTTGATACCCATCATCAGTTGGCTGATATTTTCACCAAACCCCTATATCAGTCTACATTCGAGCGTTTACGAGGGGATTTGGGTGTTGTGTATCCTTTTTAGGATATTTTGCGTCATTTTTCTTTCTTCTTTACTCTTTTTCTTGAGTCCTTCTGTGTGTGTTCATATCTTGCATATTCACATACCACACTTTTGAGCTTGCTTCTGTTATATGATTGAACTGCTTTACTTATTCTAGCTGGTACATGCTTTTGATTACTTGTCGATGATCATGCTTTGCTTCAGTTCAAATGATATGTCTGATATCTGTCATATGCATGACATTTATGCTTTAAAATTGCAAAATGATCACCATTGCTTCTGGTAACTAGCATGCGTAGGCTGAATGTTCTTGCTATCTGTTACATGCCTTGTAGCTAGTTTCTGACTTAGATGCAAATATGCAACTTGGACATCTGTATGCTTTAAACATGGAAATGTGCTATAAAAATGATGAAAATTCGAGAACAATGAAAATTCCATGCCTTTTTGTGCATAACTCGAAAAGATCCAGGTGGGTTTGCTTTGTCGCATTACATTTGTTCTGGACTGCATACCATAGCACTTTGGTATGAACTAGGACAGTATAGTATATGCCAAGACCAATGTCTTAAGCTTCTGATGGTCCAGATTTGGCCTAGGCTTGACTTGGTCGATCAGCATAAGGTTTGACATGCAAATAACCCCTGGCAAAAATGCAAAAGGAAAAATAAAAAGCTTGAAATGATAACAAGTTTGCTGAAGCACTTTGGTTCTGAACAAAGCTTATCTTGGTAGATATCAGTTAGCTTTTGCATCTCATGTTTTACCTTGCTTGTTTTTACTGGAAAATGTGGTGATGCTTTTGTTTGCAAAAAACTGAAAAATGCGTGCAAATGACTTTCTTTAGATATCATCTGTTGCACTGATCATGCCATGTATCGTTACAGTATGTCTTTTGCCGTATCTGTTAGATGTTGTAATTGCAGTCAATCATATCTGAGAAGCATGCTTTCTACACTCCTTCTGCACTCCAGTTGAAATCACTGCATATTTTGAGGGGGAGTTGCATTTTAGGGGGAGTCTGTGTCTTTATTGAGTGCTTGATGAGTTCACTTGTCAACAAGGGGGAGAAAATTTGGGATTAGAGTTTAAGGGGGAGTTTTTACTCTGTTGATATCCTTGTTGTTCTGAAATCACACTCATTTTGAGCTTTTACGTTTTGGTTAACCATAATGACCGCTTCTTGCTTTTGTTCGGCTTTTGGTCATTAGGGTTAAACTTTTTACCTTATTTTTCTTCTTCTTTGTTTTCTTGTGTTTTTGTTTTTCGTGTTTCCACATGTGTTCACAGGTGTTGAAGAGCTGAAGAAGAGGAGTGTTGACAATGCACTCATCAAGGGGGAGATTGAGGAGCCATGCTGAATAGCGTGGGCCTCATGGCTCCAGAAGTGATGAGTCATTGTCAACGTTAGTCAAAGAGGACAGAAGAAGAAGAGATCTGCTGTTTGATGGGCCGCGTGTGACTCAGGTACACGGGCAGCGAGCGACTGTCGGGCAGAGAAGGCTGCAAAGTCGGACTGGCCCAATCCGGGTACATGGGCTAGAAGCAGTAGAAGACCCACTGGGCCGTTGACCAGGATTGACTCAGGTACACGGGCGGTGAGCGATTGCCGGGCTGAGAGAGCTGCGGAGTCGGGCCGGCCCAATCCGGGTACCTGGTGCAAAGTCGGTGGAGGCTTTGTCAGTTTTGGCGCAAAACTAACAACCGTTGATCTTGTATCCGACTGTCCAGAAGAGAAGCCGTAGTCGCTACGAAAGCTGAGCTCCCAGATAAGTCATCTGTAACTCTAGGCCCACAGTCAGTCAGTCGTGTCTGTAAAAATACCTAAGGGCAGTAGAGTCTTTTCCTTTATTCTTGCATCTGTAAAAACCCTAAGGGGCAGGTGGAATGTTCCTAGTGTTGGGAGCCTATAAATAGGACCCCAATCCCTAGGGTTTGGACTACCCTTTTTGGCTGAATTCAATACTACTCCTTTGGGTCACTTTTTGTCTCTTGCTTTGCCTCTCTCCTCTCCTGTTCTTGCTTGCGCCGCCAGGCATTTTTGCCCCTGCTTTGTTGCCTTGCATTTATTGTTCAGTAAAGGTTCTAATTCCAAACCGTGTGCAGCAACTGCAGAGTTTTTATTGGCATCATTTCACTCACTCAGCAAGTTTTTCCATTGATTTTGAGGCTTCGGAAGCTTCTCTGTGCGTGTGTTCTTCGTGAGAAGTAGTACTAGTTCTTGCTGTTGCAAGTAGTACTGCTAGTGTAGCTACAGTACTCTGTGCCAGCTTTTTACTTTCTACTGAGCAGCTTTTTGATCGAAGTTGACAGGCTCTAGAAACTTTTCTGGCTGTTTTCTGGCGAAGCCATCCTTCTCTGTTCAAAGCCCCTCAGCTCCGTGAGGCAGGCTTCGATTTAACATCCTCGAAGGCTTCGTTCAAACTTCGAACTTGGTTTTGAGTGCTGTGTTGCTAGCTTCGAAGTACTTCTTGAACGGACAGCATCGCATACTTCGAACGACAGTGCGAAGGTACTCCGGCTCTAGCTGTTCGAAGTCCACACTTCGATAGGTTTCGAAGTTGGTTTCGAAGCTTGTCGTTCTGCTAGGCTTCGCGTTGGTTTCTTTATGCCGTGTCAGCCTTCGCTTCTCTTTTCGAAGCTTGCTCTTTTCGAAGGTAGAGTGTAGGCTTCGAATTTGGTGCCTCTGTCGTGTGACAGGCTTCGCTTCTTTGTTCAAAGGTAGTCCGTCTGAGTGTTGCATTCGAAGTTTCCTGTTCGAAGGTCTAGGTTCGAAGCTCTCGGTTCGAAGCTGTGTCCGAAGCCTTGCCTTCAAAGTACACACTTCGAAGCAGGCTCCGGCTTTGTCACACTTCGTCATCTACCACTTCGAACTAGGCTAGATCGAAACACCTTCGGCATTTACAACAGCCTTCGGCAGCCTTCGCAACTGACTTCCGAAGCAGGCTTCGTCACCAACCTCCGAAGCAGGCTTCGACCAGCGAATCAGGCTTCGTCAAGTTTCATACAGGAGACAAATTTGGACAGTAACTTCTCATTTCACCTTACATATACTTAGATCATTTCATTGGGAAGTTTAGGCCTGTTACACAGTGTTCATCTGCCTAGTTGCACTTCTTTAATAGTTCTCTGTTTAACACCAGTTGCTTCTAGGTTAGATACCCTTAGACTTAGGCCTTCTGTTTATTTTCTGTTGCTTAGTCTTTTGAGGTGCGTTGGGTATTGGGAACAGGCCATTGATTCGAAAGAATTTTTAAGGCGCCCATTCACCCCCCCTCTGGTCGCTACTTTCGGTCCTACATTTGGGCGGTACACCGGAGTGTGTGCCGAAGGTTGCTAACCCGGAGAGGTCTCCGGAGTACTAGATACACTTGTCTGCTTGTCTGTGGTGCGCAGGGGACTTCGGAGGCGACGGACAGGTTCGTAGCTGGTGAACTTGGGTCAAGCGGGAGGCTTGATGCCAGTGGAGCGGGGAGCTCCGTCACGAAGGCTGCGAAGGGATCGAGGCCGGTCCTCGGGTCGAGGTGCGCCAGGTGAAGGCAGTAAGTGCAGAGCATGGCTCCGGGTGAAGGTACTCCGAGACGAAGTCCTCGGGGGCGAGGCACTTCGAAGGGTACTCCAGAAGGAGTGACTTCGGAGTATGGTGGATCAAGTCCTCAACAGAGGCAAAGGTTTCGATGTGTGCTCCGGAGGGAGACACTCAAAGGTACCCGACGAAGGTCTCAGAAGTCAAGGCGCATCAAAGGCATGGTCCGGGTGAGGCTTGTCGAGGAGTGTGCTCGGGGAGAGACACTGCGACAAAGTGCTCATGGAATGCTTCATGCGGAGGCCTTGGACGAAGAAGGGACTTTGAAGGGTGGTACTCTGAAGGTGGGGCTTCGGAGTGAAGAAGGCTTCAGAGCGAGGCTAGCTCTGGAGCAAGGATGACTTGTGGTACTTCGGCCATGCATGGCTTTGGTACACGGACTGACGAAGTTCAAGCTAGGAGAAGCTACGAAGCCGTGGTGGTCCACTCCGAAGGTGGTGGTGCGAAGGCCCAAGGGCTTTGACGGCTTCAGCTCAAAACCGTCACTGTATCGGAGGCTAACTTCGGTGAAGCGAAGGCCGTCAGGCTCAAGGCTTCTCACCGAAGCTACCACACCCCTCGCGTGCGAAGGGGGGCTTCAGAAAGTCAAGACTATAAAGGCTGACATTGTCTATTCTGCAAAAAGCTGACGCTGTCCCCTCTACAAAGCTGACAGAGAAGCCTCTAGAATAAAGTTGACTACCTTTTGTACACCTCTGTTCTGTAGAGACAAAACCAATGTAAACCCTAGGGGTAAAGTAGTCAATTCACTTGGGTGAATAGTGGCTATAAATATGGGGGCTGGGTAGGTAACATTTAACACTTTGGCCATTTACTGTTGAGCTCCTGTACTAGCCACCACTCTTTGTATTCATCCAGTGAGTTCATTTTTAGTGTTCCTTGTTCAAGCAGCGAAGCCCTGCTTCTGTGTTCATTTTGCTTGAGCTTTTTTTACATACCTCGCTGCATACTTCGATTTCTAGTGTCGAGCAGAAGTGCACCGAAGCCTGTTTAGGCGAAGTGTGTTTTGTGCGAAGTGTGCTTTTCAGTGTGCTTTCGCTCTGTGTAACTGGAGGCTAGACCTCGCTGTTTACTAGCGAAGCCCTGATCGAAGCCCGGTTCTTTTCCCGTGTCGAACCCCCTAGAGAAGTCTGTAAGTGTGCGTTTAGACCTTTGTAGTACAAAGCCCAGCACCAGTTGCTGTCGCTAAGTATTTGGTCGAAGTCCTCAGAGGATAGTCCGCTCTTGCGAAGGGTGAAGTGCGAAGTCTGCTCGAAGCACCCTGTGTGCGGAGCCTGCACTGACTTAGCAGAGTTGATTTTTCGGGGTTGTGGTTGGAGCGAAGTCTTCTTGGCTTCGAACTTTTGCTCCTTGTGAAGCCTGTGTTCGGAGCCGTCAAACACCTCCGAACCAGAACTTCGAAGGTTGTGTTTGAAGCTTGTTCCGCAGTAGACTGAATTAAAACAGAAGGCTATTTTTAGCCTGAAATTTTAAAAGCTCTCATTCACCCCCCCTCTGGTCGCCGTTTCCGGTCCAACAGATTTTAAAATATCTCACGTGTAAGAGAGGCCAATTCGATCGCTAATGAGTTGGCTCAGCAAGCATCTGGCTACCAAGTCAGGAGAGGGAAATTTTCTGTGTTGAAAAAGCCGATGTTTGATCTCATTGCCGAAGTCGGTGACGCTAGACAGGCGCACCCTTCGGGTCGAGGCCCTCATGGCGCCGAAGGACACCACATGCCGGAGCTCCTAGATAGGAGTGCTCCACCCACCGAGGGGTCCGGCATGCCAAAGCCTGTAGTCCGAAGTCTCTCGGACAGGGAAGGCTCTCCAGGGTCTGAACCCTCCGAAGGGCTTCAGCCCAGCACACTCTGAGCGGATACTTCGGTCGGGCTTCGGAAGAAGCTGAAATGGCTCGGGGGGCACCCTGAAGTCGATGTTTTAGAAGTTCTTCCAGAAGGTGAGTCAACGAAGCCGTCTGAAATCTGTAAGGGCGATTGGAGAATCCCAATCGTCCAGTATTTGAAAGACCCTAGCCGAAGGGTTGATCGGAAAGTTCGGCGACAGGCGTTCAAATTCGTGTTGGTAGACAACACATTGTACCACCGAACCATTGACGAAGTGCTATTGAAGTGTTTAGACCATGAGCAGTCCTAGGTAGCTACAGGAGAAGTCCATGAGGGCTTTGCGGCACTCATCAGTCAGCCCAAAAGATGAGTTGGATGCTCAAAAGAGCGGGGTTTTATTGGTCGACTATGACTGAAGATTGTTTCAAGTACTACAAAGGGTGTGAGGCGTGTCAGAAGTTTGGCAACATCCAATTAGCTCCTGCCTCATTACTCAATCCTATTGTTAAGCCATGGTCGTTTCGAGGTTGTGGTCTCGACTTCATCGGCCAGATCTATCCTCCTTCCTCAAAAGGGCATCGGCTAGATCTAGACTTCACCAAATGGACCGAGGCCGTACCTCTCAAGAACATGACCTATAACGAGGTACGCGATTTTATTTTAAAGCACATCATACATAGATTCGGTATCCCTCAAACTCTTACTATGGATCAAGGTAGTTCATTTGTTTCAAAAGAAGTATTGTAGAGTGACAAGGAGTTTAGGCTCAATAAGCATGGCTTGGGTTTGCACACAAGGACGGGGATCTAATAAATATAATGTGCAGGGCTTTGAGATTAGACTAATGCAATATTATCCTATGAGTTATAGCGATAATTTATTAAAACATGGGCTCAATGATGATCAAAATGGGGGTTGTGACTTGCCTTGTTCAGCAAATGGTGACGGTGGAACCTCGGGGTAATACTCCGGATCCTCGACGGTATCGTAGTCTTCTCGATACGGAAAAATTAAACACAACATTCAATAAACAATAAAATCATTACAAAACATATACATATAAGTTTATGGTCTTAAACAAAGGAATAAAACCCTAAATATTCTAAAGTTATGGTGAATATATTAAGGGTTAATTTTTAGGGATTTTCCTGATTTATTTCATGAAATATCAATTTATTCCTAAGGGGTTTTTATTCATTTATTTAAAAAGAATATTTTGTTCCAAAGTAACATACTGTTTTTATGCCATAAATCTGTAGAGAATAAAAATATAGATTTAACAAAAATTGAATGGTGAAATTTGGAGTTAAAATGAGCAAGTTATGAATTTTCAAAGTTTAAAATATTTTCCTGAATTTTATTTAAACAGAAAATCGGATCCGGTCCACGGTGAGCAGGGCTCACAACGGACCAGCGCACTGTGCACGTGGACCGGAGTCCGCTGGACCGTTCGATCTAGATCCCACGGTCAGGCCCGAGGCGGGATCGATTAAGTGGCATCGGACGGCTAAGATGGCCCCATACCTCTTTGACCAGATCAAGGGCCAGGATTAAATACCGAAGGGATTTAACCTATGCCCTCCGATCGCGATCGTGCGGCTGTGATCTAAACCAGCACGACATGTGTCGGAGAGGGTAAATTACCCATCTTCTTTGGTGACGGCGGGCTCGGGCGCGACGGCGATGGCGACGGCGAGGGGGCTAAGCCCTGGTTCTCGGCAAAAATGGAAAGAGGAGAGGAAGGGGGTCACGACCATACCAGAGATGGCGGCGACGGGCGTATGACGGTGACCGACGGTTAGGGTAGACGGCGAAGGGCTTCGGGTCGATGGTGGCAGCGGCGGCAGTCCGATGGCGCTCACGGCCAATGGAGGGGAGGCCAGTGACGGGTGGTCAAAGGGGATCCCGACGGTAGCGACGGCGTGGTCGGCGGCGGCCTGAGGCGGCGGCGAGCGGCGACCAGAGGCGAAGTAGAGGTGAAAGCTGAAAAATGGGTGGCGGCGCTTTGGAATGCACTGGCTTGGGCTAGGGGTGAGTGGCCGGAGTGCGGCAATCAGCAGGGTTTAAATAGGGGGGTTGGCATCGTCCAAATGGAAGGAAACTGAAGGTTTCCTTTTCTCCTCGCCGGTGAACTTTCCTTAAGCTCGGATTCTTTCCTTGCACGGCGAAAACGCGTGGCTATCGGTGAAAGGAGATCTTGAGCGGTCGGGGATCATGATCCTGGGCTAAATTTTGCGGTTGGTGGCGGCAGGCGGTGGATTTGGGAAGGGATCCCTCCGGTGATGGAAAGGGGATCCCTTTCCATCAAGGGAGATGATCCTGACAGGTGGCCCCCACCTATCGGCAGGCGAACGCAAAGGGGTAAGGTGCCGACACGCGGGCTAGGGTGGGTAGCGACTGCGGGGCGGTGGGTGCGGCTAACGGGTGGGCCCAGTCAGGTGTGGGCAGGAGAGAGAGGAGGGGGCAGTGCCTCTCTCTCCCGCTCGGGCGCTGGACTAGGCCAGGCTGAGGCAGATTGGGGGTTGTGGCCCAAAAGGAATTTAAATGTATTTTCCAATTAAAATAATTCTAGTAAATCATTTATTTGCTTAGAGGTTGAATCACTGTTGATAAAATTTTGTAACAATTCCTAAAAATATTTCTTGGACTCTAGATCCCATCATAAATTTCTCAAGTTAAAATTTGAAGTATTTCCCCTTGTTTGGCTTAAATAGGGTTCTTTTAGTCTTTTCTTTAATTAAATAATTCCTTTAAATTCCTGGAAATTCATTTTCTTTATTTTATTTATTTTTAATTCCTGGGATGTTACATGTAGCGATTGTGTCAATACATTGGACACTATCTAATAGTGCTAATTATATGGTGACAACGAGTTTAGGCTAGATAGCATGGCTTGGGTTTGCACTTCAAGGTCGGAGATCTAAATAAATATAATGTAAGGCTTTCATTTGACTAATGCATATATAATCTATGTGTTTTAGTGATAGTTTAACAAAACTGGGTTCAATATGCTCAAAAGATTGGTTTGGTGACTTGCCTTCTTTAGCGAAGGGGGGAGGAACTTCCAGAAAGTATTCCGGCTCCTCAACGGCATCGTAGTCTTCTTGATACGAATAATAAATATAAAATTCAATTAAACAACCCAAAATCACACAATAATCATATATGTTTTTGATTGGATTAAATTAGGGGAAATCAAGTTATTAATATTCTGAAATCATTATCTAAATTTTTAAGGTCAATTTTTATGGAGTTAAGAATTTTCTAAAAGGAATTATAAATATATCCTAAAGTGCATTTGAATACTTTATTAAATAAATATAAAATACTCAAAGTAAACCTACTGTTTTTATTGTATTAACATGTAGAGAATAAAATTATAAATTTTCTGGAATTGAAATGGTTAAATTTGGAGTTAAAATGAGCATGATATGAATTTTAGAAGTTTAAAACTAATTCTGGAATTTAATTTAAACTCAAAAACAGTCGTCGGTCCACAGTGCGCCGGATCGCAGATCGCCGTTGGATCGTGATTGAGCGATTGCGGGCGAGGTGGGAGGGTTAAGTTGACGTGGACGGCCAGGATTAAAACGTTGAAATAGTACGCACGAGATTAAAACATACCCCTTCGCTGCAATCCAATGGGCCAGATTAAACCGGCTACGTGGTATAGCCTACACCGTCTGATCACGATCGCACGGTCATGATCGAATCCGACATGGCATGGGTACTTTACCCGTGCCGGTTGTCTTCTCCGGCGACGGCGAGTGGGCCAGAGGCCACAGCGAGCGACGACGGTCCTATCTACGCCTAGAAATGGAAAGAGGGTGACTAGGGGAGTACGAGGGTATCGTTGCGGTGGTCTGAGGTCGACGGAGTGCAGCCGGTGATGAGCGAGGGCGGAGGAGGCATTCGGGTCCTTCGTCGGTGTCGGGGTTCCGGCAGGTTTTGTCGTCGAAGGAGTGGTGGCCGAGGTCGGGGAGGCTTCAGTGGTTACGTTGGTGCGGTTGCCGAGGGTGGAGGAGAACTCTGGTGATGGCGAGCGACGGCTGGAGTGAAGATGGTGGTGTGGTGTTAAAAATGGGCACACGGGCGTTCGGTTCGGTCTAAACGTGAAATGGGCATGGGGGTTGAGCACGGCGGTGTCCAGGGTTCATATTGGGCCATCGGCGGGGTCAGAGGGGGGCACAAACATGGAAAGCCGAGGGGAGCTCTTCAATGGTGCCGGTGAGGCTCGGCCATGCACGCGCAGCATGATCCCAGGGCGTAAAGGCGAGGCATAACATGGGGAAACGGCTGGCGGGCCTCAGGGTGCATTAAAGTGGCGGCAATTGAATAGGAGGGGGGCGGCAGGAGCGGATCACGGAGTGGGGTCGTCGGCCGGTGGGATTTGGGGGTGGGAGCGCGAGGTGGACGACGGGTCCGATAGGTGGGGGCCACCGATCAGCGGGCGCGGGGTGAGGGCGTTGCAACGGGACACGACTGACGGGTGGGGCCGTGGCGTCGGGCGTGCGAGAGTGTTGGCGCAGATAGGTGGGGCTGAGGTGTCGGGCGGGTGCTCGGAGGGAGAGGGGGTGGCTGATGAGCGGGGCCCATCTGCCAGTGCGGGGGACGGGGAGGGAGTGGGCTGGGCCAGCTGGTTGGGGGAGAATGGGGGATGGAGGCCCGTTACTGTTTAAAATTCATTTTCGAATAAAACAATTGCTGAAATTGGTTTAAAATATTTGGGTTGTTTCCAAGAGTGATAAAAATTTGTAAAAATTCTCAAAAATATGTCTTGGCCTTGGGATGATATACTAATTTTCTTAGTCCCTGGTTTGGACATCTCCTCTGGTTTTAGTTCATTTGAACATAAATAGTATTATAGAAATTCCAAAAATAATCTTTTTCAAGAAAAATCTAATAAAAGGTATTTTTATTTATTTGATAATTTGGGGTGTTACAGCACATCAATGTGTCTGGTTCTGGAATACTGAACAGGGTTGTTTGCAATACAAATAGCATTAGTGTTATCACAGAAAAGTGAAACACTCTTATAATCTAACCCAAAATCTCGCAAAGTGGAAACCATCCACAAAATCTGAGAGCAACAACTAGCTGCAGCAACATATTCATCCTCAGCTATCGATTCTGTAACATTAGACTATTTACGAGAAGACCAGCAAACCAGTGAAGTACCCAAGAAATGACAAGTACCGGAGGTACTTTTCCTATCAATCCTAGACCCAGCAAAATCCACATCGGAATAACCTCAAAGACACAAAGAGGAAGACGCAGAATACCAAATGCTAAATTCGAGGGTATGCTTGAGATACCTGAGAATTCGCTTTACGGCTTGGCGGTGCGAAGCTCGTGGCGAAGCCTAAAAACGAATCCACAGACACACTACGAAGTGTATATTTGGCCTCGTAGCAGTCAAGTAGAGGAGGGAGCCGATCATGCTTTGAAACTCCTTCTGATCTACGACTTCTCCATCTTCGTCCAAATCCAATGCTACAGATGTAGCCAATTGAGTGGCAAGGGGCTTTGCATCAACCATGTCGAACTTCTTGAGCAGGTCCTTGGTGTACTTCGTCTGGTGGACGAATGTACCTTGTTTGCTTTGCTTGATTTGCAAACCAAGGAAAAATTTGAGTTCGCCCATCATGGACATTTCAAACTCCCTGCTCATGGTATCTGCAAACTTGGCAACCAAAGCATGAGAGGAGCCACCAAAGATGATATCATCCACATAAATCTAGACTAGTAGGAAATCTTTGCCATGCTTGAGAGTGAAAAAGGTTTTATCAACAGATCCCATCAAATACCCCACTCAAGCAAAAAAGACTTAAGTCTATCATACCAAGCCCGAGGGGCCTGTTTGAGTACATAAAGAGCCTTATGAAGTTTAAGGACTTTATGCGGGTATTTGGGGTTTTCAAAGCGAGGGGGTTGTTTTACATAAACATCTTCGCCTATGAAGCCATTAAGAAATGCACTTTTTACATCCATTTGATAGAGTTTGAATCCTCGGGATGTCGCAAAGGCAAGCAATATCCTAATGGCCTCTATACACGCAACAGGTGCAAAAGTCTCAGTAAAATCAATCCCTTCTAATTGAGAATAACACTGAGCCACAAGTCTAGCCTTGTTTCTAACTACAGTCCCATCCTCCCCTTGTTTGTTTTTGAAAATCCATTTTGTTCCAATGAAATGAACATTTGGTGGAGGATCAACTAAAGTCTAGACTAGTTTCTCTCAAAATTTTCAAGTTCTTCATGCATGGCATTGATCAAACTAGAATCAGAAAGTGCATGACTAACATCTAAGGGCTCAAAAGAAGCAACAAAAGCAGAATTAATGAAATGAGCATTAGAACGTGTTACCCTTTGATCAAGATCACCAATGATCTGCTCGGGAGGATGCATCATTTGAACATGGTGTGGAGCCTCACGACGGGATGCAGTCTCCCCCTCAACTTGTGCGTTGGAGTGGTCCAAGATGACTGATGTCGAGGTAGTTGCTTCGGGACCTTGTGCCGAAGTGGTCGAAGCGGGATCGGCTTCGGGGGTTGATGTCAAGTGTAGTAGGGGTTCATCCTCGAAATCTCCGGGATCTTCATCTTCGAAGATGGTCTGTTCCATGTCGTGTTCATTTGCCTGTTCAAAAGTAGAACTAACAGAGGGGGTTGATTCATCAAAAGTCACATCACATGACTCGATGACAGTGTTAGTATCCAATTTGTAAACACGATAAGAATGACCATGTGTAGTGTAATCCAAAAAGATCTCGTCAGAAGAGCGCTACTCAAATTTATCCAAATTTCCTCGTGTTAGGATAAAACATTGACAACCAAAGACTCGAAGATGAGTAACTTTATGCTGTCTCCCAAAACACAGCTCATAAGATGTCAAGTTCAGAATTGAGCGTAAGAAGATTCAGTTTGAGATCTAACATGCAGTGTTCATGGCCTCAGCCTAGAATTTTCTAGGAGTCCTATGCTCATCGACCATCATCCTAGCCATCTCAACCAAAGTGCGGTTCTTTCTCTCAACAACACCATTCTGTTGAGGAAACCGCGGAGCAGAAAATTGATGTTCTATACCATGCTCCATGCAAAAGTCAACAAAGAGACTGTTCTTGAACTCAGTGCCATTATCACTTCGAATGAATTTTAATGCACCAGGGAGTTCAGTGAAAAGTCTCAAAGCCAAGCTCCGAAAGTGTGAAAACACTTCATCCTTGCTGGCAAAAAAGAAGACCCAAGAGTAGCGAGAGAAATCGTCGATAATGACTAGCACATACCACTTGCCGCCTAAAGAACTAACCAGAGAAGGACCTACAATGTCCATATGGAGAAGTTCTCTCGGTTGTTCAGTCATCACCATGGTAACTAGTGAGTGCAAAGCGGCAATCATTTTTTCATGTCGACATGGAGCGCAAACTAAATTCTTCTCAAACTTGTGTTTAGGCATTCCTCGGATCAGACCTAGGGCACTCAGATTAGCGAGCAACTCAAAGCTCATATGCTCTACTCTCCTATGCCACTTCCAAAGCTCAGAAGTCGAATGTGCAACAAGACAATGAGAAGAACTAGATGACTCAGAAAAATCAGCTCCAAAAACTCTCCCAACTCTAAAAAATCTTACAGACCACAACGCCATCAGAATTAAGTACTTGCAAAGTATCACGATGGAATCGCACTTCGAAGCCCTCATCAAGCAATTGAGATAAAGAAAGCAAATTGTATCCCAAATTTTCAACCAAAGCAACATCTTTGAGAGTGAAATTTGAGTTGATTCTTACCACACCTTTACCTTCCACTCTACTCCTTCTATTGTTGCCAAATGTGATATGCTCCTTTTGCTTGGTTGTGGTGAGGCTGGAGAACCATGCTGCATCTCCGGTCATGTGGTGTGAACAACCTGAGTCCATGATCCATGTGCCCTCCAAGCCTCGGTCCGGCGCCTACACATGATAAGAAAATCTCGATCCCTTAGTGCTGGGGTGAGTGAAAACATGACGAGGCATCCAGCACTGAGTGATCCAAGTAGTAGGCACAATAAAAATAGACTGTCTATGCATAGGATAATCAGAATGATGCAAAGCACAAGGTCTACCTACATGTTGTGACCCAAATGCATGATGAGGTCTCCTAACCTGTCAAGGTACAAAGTTACTCACACGTGGTCTACCACCATATGGAACATGGTGGACACCTTGAGGAGCAAAACCACTTCGGGAAGTATGAGGAGCCTCAAAAACTGGACGTGAGTAAAACTCAGACTCATGCATACCTTGAGATGGGTAATGCATGTCCTGGAAACTCATCGCCTGAGAGCGTCGCTCATCCTTGATGCGATGAAAATAGAACCCAACCAAGTGACCCGCCCTCTGATAGTAGGAACAATGAAAAACTCTCCTAGGGGCACTCTCATGGGTCATAGGAGCAATTCTTACAGCCTCCTTGGGCTTCTGCTGAGTTGTTTTCTTGGGAGCAATTTTCTTGGCATGAGTGGTTTTCTTTTGGGTTTGGGTAGGCTTTTTGGCTGATGGAGTGTCTAACCAGGCTCTTTCTTTCTCTAAGGTAGTGGAAGAGGTAAAAACAATTTTGTTCTCATTGTCTAAAGGAATCCTCTCAAAACCCAATCCTAGAGCTAACCCTGCCCTATCAGCACACATCTTGGTTTTGGCCAAGAGCAAGTCCATCCTACCCTTCCCCTCAGTGCATTTACTAACCACAAAAAGAATGTATTCATTTTTAGTCATAAGTTTTTTAGCTTGCTCTCTAACAATGCCTACCTTGTCCTTAAGGGTTATGCAAGTGTCACACACAGGTTGCACATCATTAGAACTACCGGCCCTTTCCAATCTAGCCTCTAAATCATGAACATGCTTATCACATAAATCAATACTCTCACGTAATAAAGAACAGTTCATGCATTCATTTATATCATGAGGACTAGAATCAACAATAAAAAGCTACTTCTGTGCAGTCTCAAGCTCAGAAAGAATTTGAGCATGCACAGAATGCAACAGAGCAAGCTCACCCATGACAACAGTGCAAGATTCACATTCAGCATCATTAACTCTAGACTTAAGCATGGCATAATCAGTAGAAACAGATTCTATCCTAAGTCTAAGGTCTTTTCTATCTCTAGTGGCTTGCACAAGCAACCTATCCTGACCAAGAAATACTTCATTCAGTTCATCTAATTTAATTGAAAGTTGGTCATAGGATAGTGGTACCTCAGATGAGTCAAACTCATCGCCGCTGTGATTGCTATCGGCCATGAAGCAGAGGCCGGTGAAATATCGTCCCTTCTTGTCCTTCTTCTCCTCATTCCTTGGAGACTCCTCCTCATCAAAGGTCGACTCCTCAATTGAGGAAGTGTCAATGTCACTGAGAGCAGCAACAAACGCTCTAGAAGCGGCTTTGGCTACCCTCTTAGCCACCTTGCCGTGCTTGCCCTTCACAAAGGGTTTCCTCTCCTTTTTGTGGTATTTGGGGCACTCACTCTCATCTGTCTTCTTGAGTGTAGGACAGTTGGCCTTAATGTGAGAAGTGTCGCCACACTCAAAACAACCACTAAAACCACTTCTCCTCTGATCCCGTCTCTCATGGTGAAAATGGGTGAACCTTCTGGCAATGAGAGCAAGCTCTTCATCATCCAGAGTGTCCACCTGCTCCTTAGTGATGGAGACCAGAGAGGACAAGGCAAAACCACCTGCAAGAACACAAGTGCCAGATGTACTTGGTTCTGCAGTGGTGCCATGGCTTGTACTAGAAACTAGTGCCAATGGTTGTGGCAAAGAGTTTCTGTGCACAACAAGAGATGCCTTGACAATCTCTATGGACTTTAGCTTGCTGAAGAGCTCATCACATGTCAATGTGTCATAACCTGCGGACTCCTCAATCCTGAATATCTTCACTTCCCATATCCTACGATCAAGACCATAGAGAAGCTTGATAGCCCTATCATGATTATTGTAAGCAAGCATCCCGTTGAACTGCAAGCTACTCACTATCGCATCAAAATGAGAAAACATGGCATCTATAGATTCACTAGGTGCCTGCACAAATAGCTGATACTGTTGATTGTATGTGCTTTGGCACCTGGCCTTAATCTGTGTAGAGCCCTCATGAAAAATAGTGAGTATAGTCCAAATCTTCCTAGCTGTCCTTATGTGCTGAACCCTATCAAACTCACTCCGACTCAAAGCAATGAACAATATATTTCTAGCCTTGGAGTTAGCATTATACTGATCTTTTTTTGTTTGAGAGGTGCGGGTTTCAGGGATGGAGTATTGTGAGTCCACAATCTCCCAAATTGCATTTCCTTGGCTTAGCAAGTAAGCCTTCATGTGCACCTTCCAATATGCAAAATATGTCCCATCGAACAGAGGTATTTTACTATGTCTATGTCGCCAATAGATCACAAAACCAGTTAAGGTCAACTGGTGATCTTAACCTATTCTGTAACAATTGTTGGACCGGAAATGGTGACCAGAGGGGGGTGAATGAGAGCTTTTAAAATTTCAGGCTAAAAATAGCCTTCTATTTTAATTCGATCTTCTACAGAACAGGCTTCGAATACACCCTTCGAAGTTCTAGTTCGGAGGTATTTCACAGCTCCGAAATCAGGTTTCGCAAGGAGCAAAAGTTCGAAGTCAATAAGACTTCGCTCTACCCACAACAACAAAAACTCAACTCTGCTAAGTCAGTGCAGGCTCCGCACACTGGGTGCCTTCAAGCAAACGTCGCACTTCAACCTTCGCAAGAGATGACTTCCCTCTGAGGACTTCGAGCAGATACTATGCACTAGCAACTAGTACTAGGATTCGTATTTTGGAGGTCAGAATGCACACTGAACATACTGTGTTGAGGACTCCGATAGAGAAGAAAACAAGCTTCGAGTTAAGCCAAGAACAATGCTTTGCTAGTAATCAGAGAGGACTAGCCTCCAGTCTACACAGAGCGAACAAACACTGAAAAATACACTTCACACGCACTAAACACTCACACACTTCTCTAAAAACATTTCAGTGCAATAAACTCAACACAGGAAGAAGTGAGGCACAAAGAGATCAGGACATGCAATGCAAACTAAGCATACAAGTTCAAACAGTAAATGAAAACAACCCAAAATAAATTAGAGATCAAAAGAACCCGAAATAAATCAAATTGGATCAAACTCGGATTGGGCTGATCTGACCGGACCCATATGGCCGGTCATACCGGGCCTACATGGTCGGTTGGACCGGCCTACAATTGCCTGTGTTGATAGAAAAAATTGGCATTAATCATCACAATTATAAAAATTGGTACTTTTTGCCAAAAATATGCAATTTGCTGGCACGGGCCAGTCTGACCAAAGTAGTCACTTCGGTCTGACCAGACTGGGTCTGGTCAGACTGGCCCAAACCGAATCTGAACTGTTTTGTGTTGTTTTAGGATATTTTTATCTCTAATCAACTTGTAATGGTTTGGACGTGTGATAGAGTCAATTAAGAGCCCAGGAACATCAACACTCGCCCCTATAATTATAGGGGCAAGGCCAATTCAAGGGACCCCTGAAACCCTAATAGATCTAATCTATTATTTACATTGAATCGTTCTTTACTTTCAATCTACTTTCCTTGCCCTAGGATTAGCCATAACATCCATCTTTGTTGGTTTGCGCTGTAAACCATCTATCTGCCACATCGTAATCATGGTAACCCTTGTCGATTCGCTCGTGAATCGTCCGGTCAATCTACGTAACGAATTTCTATCATTTTTATCGGTTTTTAAATGTAATTCGGTCTCTAGGTTGAATTGCCTCTAATTTTTTTGGTGTTTTGTTGTGTTTTCATCCCTATCTTCTTCACCAAGAGATCCTGCACATGTTTGCCATTGACGAAACTGTCGCTAAAGCCTAGAGACCAGTTTCTAGGAGCCGTCGGTCTGACTGGTGGTATCATATCAGTCTGACCGGCCTGTGCCATGCAATCATATGATGAGCTGGCACATTGCGGTCTGACCGGAAGCATAAGGCCGGTCTGACCAGTCATGCGTAGAGGCCTCGGGAGTACTTTGCATCGCCCATTGGGAGTCTTCACGCTGCACGCCAGAGCACCCTACAGAGCCTTCACAGTCACCTTCGGTCTGACCGGAGGTCTCCCTTCGGTCGGACCGACCGAGGGCCAGAGCTCCCCCTTCGGCCCCCTTCGCACTGTATACGCCGAAGCACCCTTCGGTGACCCCTTCGCACTACCGATCCGATCGGCGGTATACTATTAGTCTAACTGGCTCACCTTGGCTGGTCTGACCACTGTGTACACTTGGGTCTAACAGGCCCTGAGTTGGCCGGTTCGATCGCTTCCCCTACAATTTGGTTAGTTAAATAATATTTTGGTATTGTTTAATTTTCTGGGGACTCCGTTTATTTCCTTTGTCATGGTCAAGGGCTGTCGGAACGTGGTGTCAGCGTCACGAGACATTCTGTGGGCCACCCCTAGGCGTTAGCATGCTTTTGGATTGCCGAACTAATGTAAGTGTCTGTTGGTGCTTTATCAATATATTTTAGCGTCAACACACTTTTTGGCAACTCCGCTAGGACGCACAAGCCAAGCACATCTACATCGGCGATGTGTATGACTACCATGACTATGTCGACGGTACCGTCTACGCCGGTGGACATGGTGGTGAGCACGGAGATCGATGATGACAACATCATTATCCCCACCCTCAACGACCTCTTCAAGGAGGATAAGGCAGAGATCAAGGCCAAGACAAGAAGAGCTACACGCTCTCATGCTTGGGCGCTTTACCAAGACCCGTGCTGTCTTCGTCAAGCGCAACATCGACATCCTCAATCTCTCCAGAAGCAAGGTAACACCATCATCCCTTCCTCTATCCTCCTTGTACATTGAGCAAAAGATAGCCACCACAGTAGATCAAGCGGTCAACGCCAATTTTGCAAATCGTCTAAGGCCCAAGGTTGATTCTAGGATGGATGTGATGTTTAGGAGATTCGGCTTTTCTAAGGCTATTTCTCCAACCCCAATAACTAGCGTACCCATGTTCGTCATATTCACAGTAGAATCAATGGGAGTGTGGGGAAAAATATAATGTCTATGGCCTCACCATCCTCGGCTGAGATGAGGTTTTACCCTGTTGGTCAGACCGGTCACTAGGCTAGTCAGACCGATGCATGCCACTGTGGCTCACCCGCACTGCCGACTATGGTCAGTCAGACTAAGCCTTGGGCTGGTCAGATCAACCTGTGCCTGCCGTAGCCATTGACAATAGTCAGTCTGACCAGCTACGAGGCTGGTCCGACCGGCAAGTACACCTTTGGTCAGAGCGGCCATGTGGTCGGTCAGACCACCCCTGTCATCTTTTACACACCGCCTCCGCCCGCGCCTATGCTGCCCTTACTCACTCTGCTTGTCCCACCTGTTCCCGCACACCCTCATAGGCCAGACAACGCTGCGCACTACGAGCCGCCATGGGATGACGGTAATCAAGGGGAGCCATATGGCCGACACGTCGGGATACCACCACATGTCACGCCCCTGCATGAGAGACGCTCACAAGAGAGGGGCGTAGATGACATAGATGAGTGTATTCGCGTGGTTTTTAGGGAGTGCATGGGCTTCACACTTGACATTCACTTGGTTTTCGGCGCTGCATTCACTTTGTTTTCAGCGCTGCCACGGAACTCCGTTCAGACTTGGGCCCAACTTGAGCAGAAATTTCATGATTACTTTTATACTGGAGAAACTGAACTTAGACTCTCGCACTTGACATCGGTTAAACAAAAATACAATGAGGGCGTCTCTGACTACATTAGGCGGTTTAGAGACACCAGAAACTGATGTTTTAGCATGAACATTTCCAATAGGGATTTGGCCGACTTAGCATTCAACGGTTTGCATTCCTAGCTTAAGGAGAATCTAGAGGGCCATAATGTTTTAGAAGTTAATCAAGTGTTGCAGTAGGCTTTGGTCTAGGAAGGTCGAGCCAAAAATAAGAAATTCACTAAGGCCTTTAACAAGCCCAAGGCCAAGGTGCACGTCATGGAGCACTCCGATGAGGAATCATCGGAGAGCGAGGATGACTCGGCCGATATGTACACCATGGAGTGTACTTGGTCTAGTAAGTACAAGCCCATCAATTGTTCTATGTTACGGCCGTCCCCCACTAAGAGTTGGCCCAGTGAAGTCAAGTATGCATTTGATGTGACCAAGTGCGACAAAATATTTGATTTTTTGTTGAAGAACAAGCTCCTTAGGTTTTCAAAGGGGCACATCATTCCAACTGTCGATGACTTGAAGAAACGTGCTTACTGTAAGTGGCATGATTCACATTATCATTCTACTAATGATTGTAATGTTTTTCATCGACAAGTTCAATCGTCCATAGAGGAAAGATGATTGAAATTGGATACTAATCCAAAGATGAATCTTGACAAGGACTCCTTCCCCATGAACACCATCGATCTCGATAGGAAGAAGGTGCTGATTCGGCCCGAGCAGTTTGAGTCAGCTAAGGGGAAGGAGGTCATGATTGGAGAGCCTCGCCCGCACATGCTTATGCTGAAGAATACCGAGATAGGGGTTTGGAAGGTGAACACCAACACAACGTCTTCGGCTAAATCACACAAGAAGCTGAAGGTGACATATGGGATGCTGCTCCAGAAGCACAAGAAGAGGTGAGGAGCCATGATGAAGATCATGGGCCTCATGGCTCCAGATGTGATGAGTGATTGTCAACGTAAGTCAAAAGAAGATGAAGAGAATATGAGACATGTCGTGTCTAGGCCACGTGTGACTCAGGTACACGGGCGGCGAGCGATTGCCGGGCAAAGGGGCTGCGGAGTCGGGCTGACCTAATCTGAGTACATGGGCAAGGCACGGCAGAGGATCCACTGGTCTGTTGATCGGGATTGACTCAGGTACACGGGCGGCGAGCGATTGCCGGGCTAAGGGAGCATCGGAATCGAGCCGGCCCAATCCGGGTACCTAGTGCGAAGAGGTGGACTCTTTGTCAGTTTCGACGCAAAACTAACGACCGCTGATCTCAGATCCAACCGTTCTGAGGTGAAGCCGTAGCTTCTACGAAAGCTCCACATCAGGACAAGTTATCTTTATTTAGGATTTTACTATTTTGCTTTTAGGCCCACAGTCTGTGTTAGTCAAGTCTGTAAAAAACCCTAAGGGCATTTTGGTCCTTTCTATTTTTATTTCAGCGTCTGTTTAAACCCTAGGGGTAATTTTGGATTTTTCCTAGTCTATTGGGCTGCCTATAAATAGGGCCCCAATCCCTAGGGTTAGGGTTAACTCACTTTAATCTAAACATCAGAGTTCATCCCCATTTTTTCTCCTGGTTTGTGCGCCGCCGCACATTGTCTCGTTGTGTGCATCATGAAATTCCCTAGATCCGCATCGATGGTTTTTGAAGTGATTCTCTAATCAAGTTTTATTACTGTAACACCCTAAATTTTCAGAGAAATAAAAATACCATTTATTATATTTTTCTGGAAATAATTAATTTTGAAATATCTTTAATACCTTTCTAAGCTTAATTGAACTAGAACCTAGATAAAATATCCAAACCTTAGGCTAGAAATTTTTTATATGATCCCAAGGCAAAGATACATTTTTGAGAATTTTTACAAATTTTATCACTCTTGGAAGCAACCCAAATATTTTAAACTAATTTCAACAATTAAATTTATTCAGAAAAGTATTTTAAACAGTAATGAGCCCCTCCCCCTCTTCTCCCTCCACTAGCCAGCCCAGCCCACTCCTCCCCACGCCCCGTACTGACAAGCAGGCCCCGATTGTTAGAGGCCCCCTCCCTCCGCGCGCGCACCCGATGGCTTGGCCCCACCTGTCAGCGCCATCACCCCCACATGCCTTGGCCCACCCGTCAGCCGCCACGCCCGTGCGCCCGCGCTCACTAACCGCCATGGCGCACCTATCGGACCCGTCGTCCACCTCGCTCCCCGCAAATCTCGTCGGCCGATGACCTCACCCCTCGGATCCGCCTCAACGGACCCTCCCCCATTCAATTGACGCTATTAAGCTGTCCCCCGAGCCCCGCCGGCCGTTTCCCTGCGTTAATCCACAAAATTAAGCCACGGGATCAGCGCTCGCGTGCGTGGCAGACCTCACTAGCACCATTGAAGACCCCCCTCCTTGGCTTTCCTTGTATTCGCCCCCTCTGACCTCGCCGGTGCCCCTATATAAACCCTCGGCCACCCCCCTCGTCCAGCCCGCACGTCCTTTTACTTCGAGAGCGAACAGAACGCCCGAGACGCTCCCTTTAACGCCACACCGCTGCCCTCGCTCCAGCCATCGCTCACCGTCACCGGAGTCCCCCTCCATCCTCGACGACCGCACCGCCGTGACCGCAGGCACCACCCTGACCTTGGCCACCACTCCATCGCCGACGAACCCCGCTGGAACACCACCGCCGACGAGAACCAGAACATCTTCGCCGCCCCCGCTCATCGCCGGCCATGCTCCGACGACCATTCGTCGCGCCATCGGTACCCTCGTGATGCCCGTAGTCCCCCCTTTCCATTTTAGCACGTAGCTCTGGTCGCCATCGCTCGCTGTGGCCGCTAGGCCCCCGTCGTCGCCGGAGAAGATGACCGACACGGGTAAAGTACCCGTTCCATGTCGGATTCGACCGTGGCCATGCGATCCTGATCCAACGGTGACGATTAAAACATTCACTCGGTTTAATCAGATCCCTTGGATCTCAACAAAGCGGTACGATCTAATCTGGATCATCCGTTTATACTTAAAACCTGTATTCAATCTGGGCCACCTCATGCATACCGGTTCAGCGTTTTAATCGTGGTTGTCCACGTCCACTTAACGTCCCCGCCTCGCCCGCAGCCGCCCGATCGTGATCCAACGGTGATCTATGATCCGGCACACGCACACAGTGCGCGGGTTCACGGTGGGTTCGGCTCACAGTGGACCGACAACCATTTTTTATTTAAATTAAATTCCAGAACTAGTTTTAAACTTCTCAAATTCATATCTTGCTCATTTTAACTCTACAATTTACCATTTCAATTCCAGAAAATGTATAATTTTATTCTCTACATGTTAATGCAATATAAACAGTAGGTTTATTTTGAGTATTTTATGTTTATTTAATAAAGTATTCAAATGCACTTTAGGATGAACCCAAAATTTGTTCATTTCCATTTCAGGAAAAATTATATTTTATTCTCTCCATATTAGTGCAATAGAACCACTAGGTTTACACTGAACTTCTTATTTTAAATTAGTTATAAATTTAAAATACATTAGTTTACATTTTTATTCCTTTTTAGAAAGGCCATAATTCCATTAAAGTTCATTTTAAAATATTCATAAAATGAATTTCAGAAACTTAACAACTTTATTTTCCTTGGTTCGAACCAATCAAAACTTATATGCGTGTGTGTGATTTTTGGATTGTTTAATTGAATGTTATGTTTAATTTATTTATATCGAGAAGACTACGACACCACCGAAGAGCCGGAATATTACCCGGAGGTTCCCCGTCGCCTTTCACTGAATAAGGCAAGTCACCAAACTAAACTTTTGAGCTTGTTGAACCAATGTTTTGTTAAACTATTGCTAAAACACATAGGTCATACATGCATTAGTCAAATGAAAATCCTACAATATATTTATTTAGATCCCCCGACCTTGATGTGCAACCCAAGCCATGCTATCTAGTGTCCGAAGTATCGGCACAATCGCGATAGGCTTAAAATGAGTCGTAGTAGTTTGGAATCTACTATATGGTCCCCGCTATTCTTATCTCTGGAATTCTGTTGGTGATAGAGTTATGGTTAAGTGTATGCATGGTGGGTTCCGGGTGCAAGCTAGGGCATTGGTCGGTAGCACCCGGGGCAATATAATGATCGGTCTGCGTGATCCATTGCAATACATTTCCGTACTAACCACAAGTCTAGTGGGTAAGTCCTAACTAAGGTATGGAGTGTTCCAATCCGAGGCACCACTTGGAGATGGGTCAAGCAGCACCTGCGGGTGGCTAGTACCGACGTGGTGAAAAAGGGGGTGCGACGTTAGCTGGGATGCGTCCTGGTGCACCGGCGAAACCTAGAGCGGGTGATTATCTCTTGGAACATTTCATGCTGAGGTTTTGGCACGAGTTCCTGTGGTATGGGTCATCTCGTTACACTTTGGTGTTTGGGATGAGTGCGTGCCTTGTGGTACACCTCTGATCAGAGTCTTAAATCTTTTCGAAAAGCCAAGCCCACGGTCAAGGGCTGGGTGCGTGACATCCCACAGTTAGTTTAACCTTAATGTATGTGCATGATGACTTGGCATGTAAGGACTGTTGTGCGAGGAGGGAAAACGTACTCCTCGAGTTAGATGGTATTATGATATTCATGTTTAATATTCCGTGTGATTAAATTTGACTACACTAAATGCAATAACTGAAAAATGTACTTTTCCGTGCTTTTAGCCCTTATCCTTCCTTTGTCATTATCCTGCATTACTATTGCATTTGCGGTGGCTTGTTGAGTACTTTTTTACTCATACCCGTTGGACAAACACTTCAGAGGCAGCTTACTATGAGGAGGATGGTCTGGAGTAGCGACCCAGTCAAGAAGAAGATCCTGAAGAGGGCGTTCATCATGCTTTTTATTGTTTATTTTACTTTTTTACTCTTATGTAATAATGTGGTCTGCATACCATGTATGAATGCCGTATGTATGATGTCGCATGATGAACCTCTTCTATTATTGTTTTTCTTTGGAAATTCAATAATGTTCTGATTTATTAAATCCGGGTGCCACAATTACTCCATCCCTAGTCCTTCTCTAGGCCATCGATCGTCATGCCATTGTTTTGTCTTTGCTTTCTGTAGCCTCGTGTTGTGAGCCATTGGTTGTCTCGATTAGTGTGATTCATGGATGTATACTGCAGTTTCCTGTGTTTCTTCATCCATACGTCGTATTATCTCCACTGACCACCTGTTGCATTGAAGCATTCATCTGAACATTTGCTTTCTAGACGTATTTCCCAAGAAGAACTACTAGCTCTTCTTTTCTGAACGATTCGCACAGACTTCGGCTGAGATGGCATGCAAGTTTTGTTGACTAGTCAAAAGCATCGCTATAGCAGTGCGAAGTGTCGAGTGGGCTTGCTGAAAAAAGCTTCGAAGGCAAGCTTCGGTGTGACTCCGCTGCAGCGATCACCGGAGGCAAGCTTCGTTGTGACCTTGCTCAAGCAATCTTCGGAGGACAGCTTCGCTAGGGCTTTAGAACCACTCTGTTCGAAGCTCAGGCTTCGACTGCGTACGTTCGAAGCAGACTTCAGCTAGTCAGAGGTCTGACTTTGTTGTGGCTTCGGCCAAGTACACTTCGAAGAGGAGACTCCGCTGAAGCCCCGAAGTGCAAAGGGATCTGCTTCGTTGGCTACAAACGCTGGCTTTGACATAGGCCAGGCTTCGTGCGAAGGCTTCGAACAGGCTTCGGCAAGTATCAAAGAGGAGACAACTTTTGAACAGTAAACTTCCATCTCGTTTTGCGTGCACTTGAATTAAATGCCTGCGATGATTAATTTCTATGGTGCTTGAAATGCTTATGTTTTGAATGCTACGTTAACCTTCCTTTAAACACTTTGTTGGTGTCTTTTTGATTAGGACACCGGTCATTTTTAGGCTAGATTATTTTTAGCACTTTTGGTCTGTTTACTTCCGTTGATTGTCTGTTGAGGTGCGTTGGGTGTTGGGAGAAGGCCATTGATTCGAAAGAATTTTTTAGGTGCCCATTGACCCCCATCTGTTCGCTACTTTTGGTCCTACAAGAGGGCCGATAAGGCTAGTACTCACCCAGGATGTCCAACGAGGCTGAACCCTCCGCGGAGGAAAGAGTTCGGCCCACGATGGGTGAGACCGCTAGAGCCACTGATTCCTCCACCTCCATATCAGTTCCCGTTGGCGCAATGGGTCCCACATTACTTTCCACCTGCTGGGTACATATTCCCTTACTTTTTTACGAGTGCCCCATTTGTGCCGCCTGAGATCTGTAACATGCAGGGATCGATGAGCGTAGTAGGAGGCGACATCTTCAGTCGACCGTCTGTCGCACCGTAGGGATGACCGGACTGGGGTTCTGAGGCCATCAAAGTGAGTTCCTAGGACGTCCCAATCCCCGAGGGAGCCCACCAGAGCAGAACAGAGGCGAGCCATAGAAGGTGGCCAAGGAGAAGCCTATCAGTCTGACCACAGCCTCAGGGCCGGTCAGACCGCCCTCACCACCTTAGTCTGACCTGCCTACTGTGGCCGATCCGATCGACTCTTTTCAGACATCCAACAATGGCTGGTCAGACCGAACCTGCAAGGCCGGTCCGACAGACAGGGTATAGGAGAGTACCCACACCAAGCGTAAAAATGTCGAGGCCGATCCGGGTGTTTGCCATTCTGCTAAAAATTTTAGGAGCAAGTTTGGGGTGTCCAGCACAAAGCCACAAGTCCTAGAAGAGGTGTCTGCAACATCTTCGAGCTCAAGAGATGAGGGAGAAAAAGGCCAACGACAAGAGAGACATGATTTTCAATGAGATTCGTCCCCGACTAGTGCCCAAGCTGGTTGCTACAAACTACCCGGATCCTACTCCAAGTGACGACGAGGATGACATGTTGGACGACAACTACACACCCATCTTAGATGGGCCACCCCCTCAACCGATGGATGTGAACGCGATGATGCTCCCCGCTGAGTTTAGTCTGCCAAGAGATGAGGCCGAGGTCGCTCAACTAAACCTTGGCCCGTGTGAAGATGTTTTCAAGAAGCTTGAAGAGTCAGCTCATCACTTGAGGCCCCTGTACGTTCAAGGACACATTTATAGGAAGCTGATCTCTAGGATGCTCATAGATGGAGGTGCCACCCTCAACCTGATGCCATACTCTCTGTTGAAGAAGCTCGACAAGAATGAAGATGACATGATGAAGAACAACTTGATGCTGAACTGCTTCAATGGTGAGAGCTCCAAGGCCAAGGGCGTACTTTCTTTGGAGCTGATGGTGGGCAACAAGACGGTGCCGACAGTGTTCTTTTTGGCCGATGTGCAAGGTAACTATAGTGTACTACTTGGGCGTGATTGGATTCACGCAAATTGTTGTATTCCGTCTACCTTGCACCAGTGTTTGATCCTATTGGACGGCAATAGACTATCTACCTTTGGCCAATGTGTATATTGACGCCATCCATGATAAGGTAGAGAGTCTGTCAGGTAGAGACCTCTCAGATTCTGACTTTGTTAGCCTGTCTGAGGGGAGATTTGTTCTAGTCTCTGTGAAGCCAGCTGGTGTAAGATCGGTTATCTCTAAACTAGTTGTCATGTCAGGTAAAATTAATCTTGATTGGCTAAAGTCTCGTGTAGAGAATTATCGGTCTTCTAAAGATTGTATCGCTGAAGCCATTGAAGATTTTAGTGAGGTACAAAAGTTAGGTTAGGGTTTTGCATCAGCCAACCCTCTAGAGGAGGTAGATATAGGCTACGGTAGTATTCCAAGGCCAACTTTTGCAAATAAGAATTTATCGGCGTGTGAAAAGGCCGAGGTAATAAAGTCACTTCGGTCGTATGTTGATTGTTTTGCATGGGAGTACATCGTGATGCCCGGACATAGCCGCAAGCTCGTAGAGCATTGATTGCCTATCAAACCCGGGTTTAGTCCTTATAAACAGCCCTCTCGCCTCTTTATTTTGGCCTTGTATGACTGAATTAAAGAGGTGATAGAACGATTACTTAAGGCTGAGTTTATTAGGCCATGCAGGTATGTTGAATGGGTTGCTAACATTGTGCCTGTCGAGAAGAAAAGGAGTGGCAAGATTCATGTGTGTATTGATTTCAGGGACTTGAACAAGGCCACTCCAAAAGACGAGTATCCCATGCCAATAGATGATATACTGGTTACAATCAAATTTTTATGGCCAAAGATGTCTACAAAATGACCTTTAGATGCCCTAGTTTTATCAGCTTGTTTGAGTGGGTTGTGATGAATTTTCGTTTAAATAATGCTGGCGCTACATATCAACGTGCTATAAACTTGATCTTTCATGACTTGCTAGGAGTTATGCTAAAGGTCTACATAGATGATGTTGTAGTAAAATCGTATACTATGGGTAACCATTTAGCCGATTTGAGAGTTGCTTTTGAAAGATTTTGTCAGTATAGTTTGAAAATGAACCTGCTCAAGTGTGCTTTTGGCATGGCGACGGGCAAGTTCTCATGTTTTATGATTCATGAAAGAGGTATTGAGATTGATCCTAAGAGGCTTGAGAAGATTAAGAACTTTGAAGCGCCGACATGTAAGAGAGATGTGCAAAAGTTGCTTGGAAAGGTAAACTATTTGTGTCTCTTTATATCTAACATGTCTAGCAAGATTGATGCCTTAATCCCTATACATCGGCTAAAGAACGAAGCCAAATTCACTTTGGGGCAGGTCAGCAATGCACTTTTGATCGAATCAAAGAGTGCTTGTCATCACCACCTGGGGTAAGAGCACCGAAAGCCATGATTCCGTTTCGGCTATACGTTGCTACAGAAAATAGCATAATAGGAGCCGTGTTGACTGAGGAGGTGGAGGTAGAGGAGTACATCATCACATTCTTGAGTCACTGTACCGAGAGGAGGTACATGTTCTTAGAGTGTTTATGTTTATCACTTTATTATGCATGTAGCAAACTTTGCCATTATCTTCTATCTAGGACATGTATTGTTACTTGTCAAACCGATGTTATAAAGTACATGTTGCAAAAGTCGATTATAAGTGGGAGAATCGGAAAATGGGCGTATGCTTTAATTGAGTATGATTTGGCTTATGAACCCTTGAAAGCTATGAAATGCGAGGTCATCGCAAACTTTATAGTTGATCACAATGTAGATGTCAATTGGAGTAATGATACTGCTCTCATTTGGAGTCTTGAGTCGACCTGTGTGTTTGAAACAGTCCTGCGTGACAGAATTGGGCCGTGTTGGCCCATAGTCCGAGTTTGTACATCTTCTAGCCCATAGTCCAAGTCTGTACGCCTTCTACAGGCTGCCCACGCCTTATATACTCACGCCAGCCGCCTTTAGGGTTAGGTTTTGCTTTGTTTGCATCTACACTTGTGTGTTTAGATCCCGCTCCTGCACCGGACCGATTGGCTGCTGCATCAGCGTTTGTGAAACCTCTCCTCTTCATAGTTTATCTGTGATTTGGCATTCGACTTGTATCCTTCCTGTTCTTGCTTGTGTTCTTGGGTTCGCTTACAGGAATTAGCCTTCGTGGCGAGGTCAATAGCGCCCTGCGTGGTTGATAACCAACGGAGACGGTGGTGTAGCGATTGCAAGGTTTTGATCCGCTGGACCGGAGCCTTCGATCGTCAACGTCGAGATTCTCCCCCAATCCAAGTTATCCTTTACCTAGCGGAAGATCGGGACCAATCTCCCATTAGTTGGTATCAGAGCACAGATTTCCCGTTAGGTAATCTCGATCTGCTTTTATTTTTACCGAGAGTCCAGAAAACCCTCACAAAAAATCCCACCGAAAACCCCTTTGTGCCTTGCGATTTTTATTTCAGTTTTTAACCTTGTTGAGTTAGTGTTCTTGGTTGAGTCTTGTTGCTGGTTTAGTAATCCTGTTGTGTCGTTTGAGTAGTAGTTGGTCTTGTGTCTCAAAAAATTCCCCACCCGAAAAACCCCCCTCCACAACCCTACTCGTTTTCCACATCGAGTCTTTGTGACCCCCTTCGGTAAAACAGGCATAACTTTTCGCTCGTTTGGCAGAAAAATCTGAAATTTTTGAGCATCTTCTTGACCAATTTGGATCCTACCCTAACAAGGGTTCCCCTGTTAGCCTTCATTTGTATCGCAAAAAAAATCAGGAAGATAAAGAAAAAAATTGGTCAAAGTTTTTGCTCGCCGTTCAGCGAACTTGTTGAATTTCTGTGAACCACATCCCACCTTAGTTGCAGGTGCTAATTTTTGTGGTTGCATCTCTGGTCATCCTTGTTCAAAAAAAATAGAGTGAAAAAAAAGAAAAAAAAAAGAGAACTGGTCCTGTCGATTGCTTGTCCGATCCCTTGTCCGATCTCTTGTCCGATCCCTTGTCCGATCAGCGGCAGCAGCAGATTCTGCTTGTCCGATCCCTTGTCCGATCTCTTGTCCGATCCCTTGTCCGATCAGCGGCAGCGACAAAGAGCTGAATTTGGCCTATTATTGCCTCCACTTGAGTTTTGGGCACATAGTTTCCCTCTATTGCTTGACTTTTCACATTGGGAGCACTAAGGCCAGCAACTTTGACGAGTACTAGGGAACACTTATTGAACTCGATTTAACTGTTATTACTATCGCTAATCCTTGCTACTCACGTTGCCTTCCAAGCTACACCTCTCTCTTGGTCAGGACAGGTTCATTTCTTGCAATTGCACACCACCCTCCACTTGGTTCATCACCTGTAGGCATGGTAAGAACACTTGCAAGCGTGGGTAAGGCGCTTGACGGATTGCTTCCACCACACACCCACCCCCCCACCTAGTTGCGTTCCAAAAGGATTATTATTTGTTGTTTTGTCTTTTCACTAACATGGCAGCACTTATTGTACAACATGTCTTGAGCACTCACATGGACCAGGACGACCGAGCATAACGGAACAATCTGTTTCAGACCTTCTTCGTCGTCAATGACCGCCGTGTACGTGTCATCATAGACAGCGGTAGTTGCAACAATTTGGTGAGCCACGACATGGTAACTAAGCTTCAACTTCCCACACGTGCACATCCACACCCTTACCACGTGCAATGGTTCAACAATAGCGGTAAGGTCAAGGTAACACAAATTGCTCACATCGAATTTTCCATTGGTACATACTTCGGAGTTGCTGATTTTGATGTAGTACCAATGCAAGCATGTTCTCTATTACTTGGTAGACCTTGGGAGTATGATACTGATGCTACACACCATGGTAGGAGCAATAAGTACACATTTATGTATAAAGGAAAGAAAGTTACATTGCTTCCTATGACTCCTGCTGAAATTGTGAAATTTGAACAAGAAAAACATGCTAAGGACGCACAAAAGAGCAAACAACCTTCTGAAAATCAGCAAGTAGGTAAAACACTTTCGAGGCAACAAAAAGATAAAGTTGCTTCTCCTTCTTCATCACAAGTTATTAATCTGAAAGGACGTGTCATGCTTGCAACTAAAACTAACCTTGCAGTACGTAGTTTTCTTGGTCTTGCAGGTTTCTACCGGCGTTTTGTGAAAGATTTCAGCACCATAGCCGGTCCTTTACATGAGTTTACCAAGAAGGGAGTTACTTTTACTTGGGAACCAGCACAAGAACAAGCTTTTTCCACACTCAAGGATCGCCTTACACATGCACCTCTACTTCAGCTACCCGACTTCAGTAAGCCTTTTGAGTTAGAATGTGATGCTAGTGGTTTTGGAATAGGAGGTGTGCTGCTACAAGGAGGTAAACCCGTGGCCTATTTTAGTGAGAAATTACATGGTCCACAGTTGAATTATTTTACCTATGATAAGGAATTATATGCCTTAGTGTGTGTGCTTGAAACTTGACAACATTACCTTTTGCCTAAGGAGTTTATTATTCATTCGGATCATGAAGCATTGAAGCATATACGTAGTCAAGCAAATCTGAATAAACGAGATGCTAAATGGGTAGAATTTATTGAGACTTTTCCATATATCATTAAGCATAAGAAAGGGAAAGATAATGTGATTGCCGATGTTTTATCTAGACGTTATACATTGCTTTCTCAACTTGATTATAAGATCTTTGGTTTAGAAACATTGAAGGACATGTATGCTACTGATTTGGACTTCAAAGATGCTTTTGCAAATTGTAAAGATGACCGTGCTTGGAACAAATATGTGCTGAATAATGGATATCTTTTTCGTGCTAACAAGTTATGTGTGTCGGCTAGCTCTCTTCGCTTGTTGTTATTGCAGGAAGCACGTGGTGGTGGTTTGATGGGTCATTTAGGATCAAAGAAAACCGAAGATGTGCTGTCCACACACTTCTATTGGCCTAGGATGAGACGAGATATTGAGGGCTATGTGGCACGATGCACTATTTGCAATAAAGCTAAGTCCCGTCTAAACCCACATGGTCTTTATATGCCTCTGCCCGTTCCTAGTGTACCTTGGGAGGATATTTCTATGGATTTTGTGTTAGGATTACCTAGAACTAGGAGGGGGAAGGATAGTATTTTTGTGGTGGTAGATCGGTTCTCTAAAATGGCGCATTTTATACCTTGTCACAAGAGCGACGACGCTACCAATGTTGCTGATTTGTTTTTCAGAGAGGTCGTACGCTTGCATGGAGTTCCCAATACCATCGTTTCAGATCGTGATGCTAAATTCTTAAGTCATTTTTGGAGGACGTTGTGGCATAAGCTAGGGACGAAGCTGCTGTTTTCTACTACTTGTCACCCCCAAACGGATGGGCAAACGGAGGTCGTCAACCGTACATTGTCCACCATGTTGAGGGCTGTTTTGAAGACCAACTTGAAGCTCTGGGAAGAGTGTCTACCTCATATTGAGTTTGCATATAATAGGTCAGTACACTCCACTACTAAGGTAAGTCCGTTTCAAGTGGTCTATGGCTTTAATTTGCGTGCTCCTATTGATTTGCTACCATTGCCACCCTCTGAAAAAATGAATTTTGATGCTACTACACGTGCTGAATTATTGCTTAAGATGCATGAAACTACTAAAGCAAACATAGAGAAAATGAATGAGAAATATCGTGCTTATGGTAGTAAGGGTAGAAAAGAGATAACATTTGAACCGGGTGATCTTGTTTGGTTGCACTTGCACAAGGATCGTTTTCCTGATTTGAGAAAGTCTAAATTGATGCCCCGTGCTGATGGTCCTTTTCGTGTGCTTGAGAAGATAAATGATAATGCATATAAACTTGAGTTGCCTGTAGCTTTTGGGGTTAGTCCCACATTTAACATTTCATATTTAAAGCCCTATTTGGGAGATGACGATGAGCTTGAGTCGAGGACGACTCCAATTCAAGAGGGGGAGGATGATGAGGACATCACTTCACATGATACACACATGGAGCCTCCACCTACAATTCAATTACAAGGACCAATCACACGCGGCCGTGCCCGTCGCTTGAACCATGAGGTTAATTCTTTCCTTAGCAACTATGTTAATATTTGTTTGGACGCGATGCTACTGAATACTAGTGATATTTTGTTGCTTAGGAACATGGGAGATGGAATAGAAGAGTTGGAGTTGAAGACGGAGTCGCACGGATGATTTGAAGTCAAGAATTCGCTGGTTCGGACTACATCGACCATCATGCACCAAAATGGGCATAACTTCCTCATACGAAGTCCGATTGGCACGTTCTTGGACTTTTTGGAAAGCTGAGGAGAAGACGGATCGTTTGCCGGTTGTTTCGTCTCATTTGGAGTCTCGAGTCGACCCGTGTGTTTGAAACAGTCCTGCATGACAGAATTGGGCCATGTTGGCCCATAGTCCGAGTCTGTACATCTTCTAGCCCATAGTCCGAGTCTGTACGCCTTCTACAGGCTGCCCACGCCTTATATACTCACGCCAGCCACCTTTAGGGTTAGGTTTTTCTTTGTTTGCATCTACACTTGTGTGTTTAGATCCCGCTCCTGCACCGGACCGATTGGCTGCTGCATCAGCGTTTGTGAAACCTCTCCTCTTCATAGTTTATCTGTGATTTGGCATTCGACTTGTATCCTTCCTGTTCTTGTTTGTGTTCTTGGGTTCGCTTGCAGGAATTAGCCTTCGTGGCGAGGTCAATCGTGCCCTGCGTGGTTGATAACCAATGGAGACGGTGGTGTAGCGATTGCAAGGTTTTGATCCGCCGGACCGGAGCCTTGGATCGTCAACGTCGAGATTCTCCCCCAATCCAAGTTATCCTTTACCTAGCGGAAGATCGAGACCAATCCCCCATTAGAAGCTATAGGGAAAGATAAAAGAAGAATAGCTAGAGCTTATAATAAGAAAGTTAAACCAAAATCGTTTCAAGTTGGTGACTTGGTTTGGAAGGCGATTTTCCCCTTGGGCACTAAGAGCCCCAAATTTGGTAAATGGTCACCTAGTTGGGAAGGCCCTTTCAAGATAGCTGAAATCGCTCCAGGTAACACATATGTATTAGAATCTCTACAAGGAGAGCGATTTCGAAGAGCATTGAATGACAGCTACTTGAAAAAGTACTTCCCAAGTGTGTGGCAAAGTGCTTGATGGTGTCAAAAGGCCGATATGGGAAGTATCGTCCTTAGCTCGTTATGCTTTTAGTTCACTTAGTTCACTAAAAAGCAGGGGGCATGTGTTGATAGCAAAAAATGACATTAATGGTCAAGATTGTCAAAATATCAATTTTGTTAATTTGAGCCGAAAATACACATGTCCTGAATCAAGACGAAGCCCTACATGGCCAAAGGCATTAAGCCTTGGGCATCGGAAGCCTTCCAGTGGCCTGCTACCTTCGGCCTAAAGGCCTTCGGAGGCCTACCTTACCGAAGCTTCGGCCCAAGGAGCAAGCTTTGGCAGGCTTTGCCGAAGGCCCACTTCGGACTGATTTTCAGAGATAGAGTTTGATTCTGATTCTAGCTAATTTTATCCCTAAGTTTGATTAGGCCGGATCCTAACAGATTAATATTAGAGATAAGAAGACTAGCCCCTATAAATATAGGTGTGAGGCCGGTTCATTAGACCCCAACAACACAAATCACCCACAAAGAGCTAGCTTTGAACTATACCTTTACTTTTATTTACCTTTCTGCAACCTTCGTGGGTTTGCCTGGTGAGGAGCCATGTTGAAGATCATGGGCCTCATGGCTCTAGAAGTGATGAGTGATTATCAACAGAAGTCAACGATGAAGAGAGAGGACATGAAGAGAAGACGAGATTTGTCATGTCTGGGCCGCGTGTGACTCAGGTACACGGGCGGCGAGCGACTGCCAGGAAGAGGGGCCGCGGAGTTGGGCCGGCCCAATCCGAGTACACAGGCTAGGAGCAGCAGGGGATCCACTGGTCTGTTGACTGGGATTGACTCAGGTACACGGGTGGCAAGCAATTGCCGGGCTGAGGGAGCCGCAGAATTGGGCCGGCCCAATCTATGTACCCAGTGTGAATACAGTGGATGCTTTGTCGGTTTTGGCGCAAAACTGACGCCCAATCTAGACCGCTGATCCTAGATCGAGCCCTCCTGAAATGAAGCCGTAGCTGCTACGAAAGCTCCACATCAGGATAAGTTATCTTTATTTAGGATTTTACCATTTTGCTTTCTAGGCCCACAGTGTGTTAGTCAAGTCTGTAAAAATCCTCAGGGCATTATGGTCTTTTCCATTTTTATTTCAACGTCCGTAAAACCCTAAGGGTCTTTTGGTATTTTTCCTAGTGTTATTGGGATGCCTATAAATAGGGCCCCAATCCCTAGGGTTAGGGTTAACTCAATTTAATCTAAAAATCAGAGTTCAACTTTCGTGTGTCTCTATCCTCTATGTAATTTTCCCCTGTTCATCTGGTGCCTCTCATCATCCTTGTGCGTGCAATTTTGTGGCGCTCAGTGTGATGCGCTAGGTTGCATGAAGCGGTGCGGGGGATCCGTGCGAGCCGTTTTTGGCGCAGGCGCCCTACGGGCATCGACGACTTCACCACCCGAGCCAGCTACATGCGCCGTTGATTCATTCGGTGCCCATGGTTTGCTGGTGGCTGGTTTTCTTCATTGATGTGCTCAATACTGGCTAACACGCGTGATTGGACGTGGAGGAGCTCTATGTCTGAGTGTTGAAGGCGTGTGGGACTGTGTGTGGCTGACAGGAGCTCTGCACGCACGATGTTCGGTGAAGTGCTGCAGAGCGCTCAGGCACTGTAGCGTGGGTTTTGCGCAGTGCGCCAGGCTTGGATGTCGTGCAGTCACATCGCTGTGGAAACTGAAGCCATTCGGCGCACGCGACCGAAGCATAACACACGTGACTTCAGTCATAGGCAGTAGTAGCCCACCTGGCTTCGCAGGCGAGGACCCGTGAAGCAGCGTATGTGGCTTCGGCGAAAGCCACTCTCGCTAGTGTGGACTTTGGTGACCAAGTGCGTGAAGCGAAGCCTGGGGAGTTCTACATACTTCGGAGGTCAGGTGCGCAGGCTTCGGCGGCCACATGCATAGGCTTCGGCTAAGTGCTGAACAAGAGACAATTTTTTGAACAGTAAATTTTCTCCTCGATTTGCGTGCACTTGCATTTAATTTATGGATAGTTTTAATTGCTGCAAGAATTTTATTTCAGATTGCACTATGGTTGGCCATTGATATGTTTCCGTATTGTTAGTGCATTTTATTTCATCTATAAGAGAAGTCTTTCATCTGCAGTTATTTTGTTTGATTAAATGCATGTGATGATTGTCACTATGATGCTTGAAATGCCTGTGAGTTGAATACACTATTGATCTGTCGTGAAACACTTTGTTGGTGTCTTTTCGATTATGACACCAGTCGTTTTTAGGCTAGATTATTTTTAGCATTTTAGATTTGTTTGCCTCTCTGGATTATCTATTAAGGTGTGTTGGGTATTGGGAGAAGGTCATTGATTCGAAAAATTTTTAGGCGCCCATTCACCCCCCTCTGGTCGCTACTCTCGGTCCTACACCTGGAAGCCCTCCATTGGCCACGTCAAAACCGTGGTAAGACTTGTTACTTGGCGTGTGAAGTACCTATTAATCTACGTAACAGATTGCTATCGCCTTGTTACTTCTCTTTCAAAGTATCCATTAATCTACGTAATAGATTGTTACCTTCGTTTCTCTACTGCAACACTTAGCAGATTCAGTCCCTAGGCCGAATTGGCACTTGATCCCAATTTTATTTGCATGTTTTCACGCTCGGAGCCCCTTTGCCGAAGGTGTCCGAAGCTAGGAAGCTGGTTTCAGAGGCTGCCAGAACACCCCTCGGCAGAACCCTTGCTTCGATTACCCATTCTGGATCGTCACACTGTTGTCGGTTAGATCGAGTCCAGCGCGCCAGCACGCTCCGCAACAGGCTTCGTCACGCTAGGCTTCACCATGCCTACACTTCGCGCCGGACGAGCCATGCCAGTGCGTTGCGTTTGGGATATTTTGTCGTGCTAGAGACTTCGCACCGAACCCCATTGTTCGGAGGTGATTTTGCGTTGAGATCTGTTCGGAGCCTGTCTTCGGCCATATCGACCCGAACGTCGTAGGCTACCTTCGGTGAGACCCTTCGCACCAGACGCCGAAGGCCCCCTTCGTTGAACCCTTTGCACAGTACACTTCGAATTAGTTAGACTCTGTTTAGCTTACTTATTTATTTTATTTAATATATTTCTTTTTGGCTAATTGGATTATTTCTATGTGATCTGATTACCGAGCGACTCCACCCCCTTGCCACTATTAAGGGTAGTCGGAATGAGATGTCAGTGTTGTGTTATGCTTTGGCTTGTCCCTAAGTATTCGCACACTTTTGGATCGTCGATCTGACTCAAGTGCGGGGCACATTTTCGTGTCAACAAGGGGCAAGCCGATGTTTGTGATTTGAACGCCAATTCAGCTAAGAATTTGATGAGTACTTCAACAAACAACGTGGATGATTGGAGGACTCTGATTATCCAATATTTGAGAGATCCTAGCAAGCAGGATGATCGGAAAGTTCGACGACAAGCGTTTAAATTTGTGTTGCTTGATAATGAGTTGTATCACCGAACGATTGGTGCAGTACTTTTGAAAAGTTTGAATGTCGACCAATCTAAACTTGCTATGGGTGAAGTACATGAAGGTCTTTGCGGTACTCATCAGTCGGTCTAGAAAATGAGTTGGATACTCAAAAGAGTAGGTTTTTATTGGCCAACTATGACTGAGGACTATTTTAGGTACTATAGAGGATGTGAAGCATGTCAAAGGTTTGGTAATATTCAGTTTGCTCCCGCGTCTTTGCTTAATCCTATTATCAAACAATGGCTGTTCTAAGGTTGGGCCTTGGACTTCATCGGCCAAATTTATCATTCCTCTTCAAAAGGGAATTGGTTCATGTTGATGGCTACGGATTACTTTACCAAGTGGACTGTGGCCGTGCCTCTTAAGAATATGACGCATAACAAGGTAATTGATTTCATCTTGAAGCACATTATACATATATTTGGTATTGCTGGAACTCTTACTACAGATCAGGGTGCTTCATTTTTTTCTAAATAAGTGCATGATTTTGCCGAATCTTATGGTATAAAGTTGATAAACTCTTCACTATACTATGCTCATGCCAATGGTCAGGACGAGTCTAGTAATAAAACTGTGATTAAGCTTATTAAGAATAAGATTCAAGAATTTCCTAGAAGGTGGCATGAAGTGCTTTTTGAGGCATTGTGGGCATGCAGAATAGCAAAGCACGGTGCTACCAAGATAAGTCCATATGAGTTGGTGTATGGACAAGATGTCATTTTACCCATAGAGGTGAATCTTTGCTCTTTGAGATTGCTTAAACAAGATGGCTTATCGATCGGTGATTATGAAGTTCTCTTGAGGGATAATTTGGAAGAAGTGTCCGATAAGAGGTTAAGGGATCTAGACGCTATAGAAAGAGATAAAAGAAGAGTGGCTAGAGCTTATAAAAAGAAGGTGAAAGAAAAATCGTTTCAAGTTGGTGACTTGGTCTGGAAGACGATTTTGCCTTTAGACACTAAAAGCCCAAAGTTTGGTAAATGGTCACTTAGTTGGAAGGTCCTTTTAGAGTTGTTGAAATCGCTCTAGGTAATGCATATTTGCTAGTGTTGACGCCATGATTTGGTAAAGCCCAAAATCCCACTATGAGTTGTCACATGGTCAACAAATGGTCAAAGAGGATCCGGTCAAGGAATGTCAGAGGAGTATGTCGGCATCAGTTGCATTAATAGGGGATCCAATAGAGATAGGAATAGAAGATGGTTACAAATTCATCTAGAATTGGTTGGATAAGTTACTTAGACGACAAGTCTCCAGACTATAAATATGTATCCCTTAGGTTAGATTAGACAACTCTTGTTCAACCAACCAATCGGCGCATCGCCACCCTTGATCCCCAAGGTTATCCGGCGAGACTCGGGTACTCGGAGCTGGGCTGCATCATTTTGATCTCCAACGAAGAGGTGAGTCCCGCCACCCCCGACGTACATACCAACTAGGTTAGTATCCTCACAACTTCATCGGTTCAGTTCGATCTCTTGAGGAGAACGGTGAAATTGTATGGCCATCAATTGTTCTCAGTGTATTTGGCTAGGTCTAAGGCTACATCAGTTAGATTTGATCTCTTAGATTGATGTGATATGGGTCTGATAGTCTAAGGCTTCATCGGTTAGGTCCGACATCTCTTTCTATTGTATATTTTCATGTCGTATACTGTTCGTCTAAATAAAGTTTGCCCAATTCATTGATATATTGTTCAGATCATTCTGACTAGCTACTGTCTTGGTTAGGTATGATCTAGTTATTGTGATGATCTCCATGATATAGATTTGTTATCTGGCATGCTTTATTTATTTCTATCAGAGTACAAGTTGATAGGTTATCTTTAATTCATCTCGATCTGTATCATATTCACCATCGAAGGGTGCACATCAGCTTATATGCATGATCTATCTTTTCCATCGACCGATGGCGCGCTCGCTTGATCAAATCAACTTGGGCTATCGGCCTCATGGCCGACGGACACGCTGATTCATGATTTTATTGTTTCTGCGATAGTCATCGGCTTGACAGCTGATCGTCTATGCTACTAACGTTTATCTTTTCTGATCCCTTATCAGTTGCAGGGTCAAATTGATTGGCACGCCTTGAACCCTTTTCTAAGAATGTAGGAACTACACTGGAGTTAAGCAGATCTCCTAGGCCACACATGTGTCAAAACATTTTATGGCATGCCCGGTGGTACAAACTCCAACAACTCAACCATGGCGGGCGAGCTCAGTGAGGAAAATGTCATCCTGATCACCATGGATGCTTTGTCTAAAGAGCAGAGGTTAAAGGTGCAGCAATATGTGGAGGAATTCCGGAAGTCATGCCTGCAAGTCTACGACATGAATCGGCTGGGCCCCGTTTAGAGGGCCCCGTTTCCAACGTTAGTGCTGACCACAGAGGGTGGTCAGCCAATAGAGAACTCTCAGGCCAGTCTCCAAGAAGTCGTCAATCAGGCAATCCACCATTTACTAGTGAGCCAATCAGGGACACTGGCCAAAACTATTCAAGGGCTGATCAAGGAGGCCATCGGGGGCATAGTGGTTTGCGAGGCAACGCAAGGTCCGGCGTAGCTCCCCAATGACCAATTAAGACTACTACATCACAATCAGCTGGCGTCACTACCGCAAGCACTACAAGAAAACAATAAATTTTCGTCGGTCTTTTAATTTTCGTCAGCATTTCCGAAAGCCGACGGAAGTTAACTTAACTTCCATCGGCTTTTCACAGTGGCCGACGGAAGTTAGCCAGAATTTTTCCGCGGCCGATCGGATCCCATAACTTCCGTCGGCCAGCATTAAAGCCGACGGAAGTTAACTAACTCCGTCAGCTTTAATGCTGGCCGATGGAAGTTAGGGGATTTATTCCCCAACTGCACGCACGTACAGGGAGCACTAACTCCCTGTAGCGCGCTCCCGGCCGCACTGTTACCCGCCGCCGCCTCTTGCGCCCGCCGCATCCCACCGCCAACCGCCGGCCGACCACCGCCGCCGCTGGCCGACCACCGCTGCCGCCGGCAGCTCGGTCCCGCCCACCGCTCGCCGCCTCCTCCCACGCCGACCTCCCGCGCCGCTCCTCCCAGCCGCCTCCGGCCGGCCGCCGCCGACCACCGCCGCCTCTAGCCGCCCGGTCCCGTGCGCCCGCCACCCGCCGCCGCCTTCCACGCAGACCACCCGCGCCGCCGCCCACCGCCCTCCGGCCGCTGCCCATCGTCGTCGCCCGTTGCCGTCCGTCGTCGTCGCCCGTCGCCGCCCGTCGATCAAGTAAGTACGCCACTAGTTTAACTTCTTGAGTAATGTGCTATACTTGGATACTTGCATCCGGTTGATGAATGATGATTATGGTTGATGAGTTGATTTGGTTGCCTGATTAGTCATGCATGTTATTTGTTGGCTATATAGGTAGCTAGAACATTTGTGTTGTTAAAGATAAATGGAATAGTTGTTGCTGCTTTGCTGATTATGGATATATAGATTATGGAATAGTTATATTACTGAAATTATTACCAATATTGTGATGAACATCATATATTGGTAATAATGTTGCCACAAAATCTGTGAAGTGAGTATGGCGTCGCCTCGCCGCACGCCATACTCGCCTAAAAGGTGTGAAGGTGGTCCGGCGCCTCGCCTCGCCGCGTCGATGTAACAACTATGGCAAGAACAGTTTGTAATTTCTGTTTGTTTAGATTATGGAAACTTATTGCTCATTTGGTACATGTAACCTGATGCTTATTTTCCAAGAAGAAACAATGCCAGTCTCAACAAGTTTATGACTTTGTTTGAGTGTTGTTGTGAATTAATGCAATTGCTAATTCAACAATGGTCATTATATATAGTGGTAGAACTAGCTTCTTGTATTCTTTATATCTTCTTAGTCCTCACTAAATTGGAATTGTTATATTGACCATCACTTTTTATTAATTTGTGGATTGTTGATGATTTCATTACGGTGATTAGTATATTATATATATACTTTATTATATATATTTCTTTTCGTATGCAATTTTTTATTTGACAACAACGTAGATAATGTAACGAAACCTATGCGTCACCCGTTTCGGACCAACATGTCTCACACGTGTCATGCGTGTGAGATGTGTAGGTCCGGAATTGTCCCTTTTTGGACAGCCTCGGAGTGGGCGACAGAGCGTGGTCTTTATGATGAGTCATGAGTCCGAATGGGATTTCAGTAACATAACCTTGTTGTTCTCCATTGCACCACTATCAGGCGTGCAATTGGAGAACAGCGGGGTTATGCTGCTGAAATTTCGTTCGGACTCATGGCTCGTCATAAAGACCACGTTCTGTCGGTCACTCTTGGGTGGGTTTAGGACCTATCTTTTCCTATAGACATAGGGACATGATATGTAGAAAACGTCTGGTACTTATGATGCATTCTCGATTGAATGAATGTTTTGCCTATAGAATCGCTGAGGACGACCGACGGTGGATGTATAGTGGTTGGATGAAAAGTGGAGCTCACACGAGGGAGTGGGTAATCAACGCTGAGAAATTTGTTGACCGTGCATTCGCTTTGACAACAAACACTGGCGCGAGGTGCCCATGCATGAAGTGCAGAAATTCTCGTTGGCAAGACAAGAGGACATTGTCATTGCATATTTGCAAATATGGTTTCATGTCAGGTTATGAAGTTTGGTCTTTTCACGGCGAGACAGGCCGTGAAAAAACGGTATTAGTAGTGGAAGAAGAAGAAGATAGTGTTGCTGATGATAGGATGGATGAGATGCTTGATGCTATACGACCGGAGTTTGAATCAAACCCTGAGGATCCTCCAACACCGGAGGTTCAAAAGTTTTTCGACATCCTTCGAGCTTCAAAAGAGCCATTCCATGAGCACACCACCGTAAGCGTTCTCGCTTTCGTTACTCATATTATGGCTATTAAGTTAAAGTTTGCATTTTCAAACAATTGTTATAAGGAGCTCTTGAATCTGATCAGCGATATCCTTCCTAAGAACCATAAGGTGCCGAAAGACATGTACCAGTCAAAGAAAATGCTTTCTACTCTCGGTATGGAGTATGAGAAGATTGATGTGTGCCGAGATAATTGTATGTTGTTCTGGAAAGAACATAGTAATGAGGTGAAATGCTTAAAATGTGGTAAACCGAGATTTGTAGAGGTCGTAAATGAAGACGGAGAGAAGGCGACGACAGAGGTTGCTCATAAGCAACTTCGTTACATGCCTCTTACACCTCGGGTGAAACAATTGTTTCTCTCAAAGAAAACCGCTAGACATATGCGATGGCATAAAGAAGGTGTACGTGAGAATAATCAAGTAATGGTGCACCCATCTGATGGTGAGGCATGGAAGGCTCTAGATGATTTTGATGCAGACTTTGCTAGTGATGCAAGGAATGTTCACATCGGGTTGGCAACAGATGGATTCATGCCTTTCAATGTAATCGCATCGTCTTACTCTTGTTGGCCTGTGTTTGCTATTCCATACAACCTTCCACCTTCGTTTTGTATGAAATATGAATTTATGTTCCTGTGTCTCATTATACCAGGTCCAGAGCATCCTGGAACACGACTAAACGTGATGCTGAAGCCCTTAATTGAAGAGTTGAAACAATTGTGGAAAGGAGTTGAAGCATATGACTATGACCAGAAGCAAAAATTCAATCTTCGAGTTGCGTATCTGTGGTCGGTCCACGATTTTCCGGCATACGGTATTTTTTCTGGTTGGAGTTGTCATGGAAGGTTGACATGCCCGATATGTGCGAAGGACACAGATTGTTTCTGTCTGAACTTCGGGGGAATGATTTGTTACTTTGATTGCCATAGATGCTTTTTGCCCTTGAATCACCCATTTAGGTTACAGAGGAACAATTTCAAGAAGGACAATATTGTTGCAAAGGGACCACCAAGGCGTTTAAATGGTAGAGAAATCGCTGATATGCTGAATGAGTTGGTCCTTAGTGAAAATGAGGATGGATTTGTAGGATTCGGAACCGAACATAATTGGACCCACATATGTGGCTTATGGAAACTGTCGTATGTCAAATCACTAATTCTGATGCAAAACATTGACGTTATGCATCAGGAATGTAATGTTGGTGAAAGCATTATAAGTACATGTATGGATTTTACTGACAGGACAAAAGATAATGTAAAGGTGAGAAGAGATTTAGCTGAGATTTGTAATCGACCAACCCTTGAGTTGACGAATAGTGGTGGCAAGCCACGTGCCCCATTTTGTTTAAAACCTAAAGAAAAAAACAAGTAATGAGGTGGTTGAAAAATTTGAAATTCCCAGATAGTTACGCTGCGGGATTTAGAAGAGCTGTGAATTTGAAGACAGGGAAATTAAATGGATTGAAAAGTCATGATTACCACATAATAATGGAAAGACTCCTTCCTGTAATGTTTCGCGGGTACCTGAATGATGATGTGTGGAAGGCGTTAACTGAGCTGAGCCATTTTTATAGAAAACTTTGTGCGAAAGAAATTAAGAAAGATATGATGGAGATTCTAGAGAAAGAGATCCCGGTGCTTTTATGTAAATTGGAAAAAATATTCCCTCCAGGGTTCTTCAATCCAATGCAACATTTACTGGTTCATCTGCCATATGAAGCTAAGGTAGGTGGCCCTGTGCAATATAGGTGGATGTATCATATTGAAAGGTCCCTAAAGAAGCTTAGAGCGATGGTTGGTAATAAGGCCAGAGTTGAAGGTTGCATCGCAGAAGAATTTAAATTGAAAGAGATAGCATACTTCACTAGTGTATACTTCGCTGAGCATCACAATGTCAACACACCTGCTACACGGTACCATATGGATGAAGACCATCCTTGTAGTGTTCTCCAAATATTTGGGTGGAAGGGCATAACTATTGGTGTCTCCACGACATATTATGTAACTCAAGAAGAACGAACATATGCCTTGCTCTACATGTACTCAAATATGGAAGAGATGGAAGAATATTTCGCGTAAGTAAATTCTTTTTAGTTTTATATTTTACCTCCAAATTTAAACCCGTTTGTTTACCTATTCGTTACAATGACAGTATGTTTGATTCTAAATACTTGACGTCTGGTCGTCAACCAACGGAAAAGCAATTAGATAAATTGCGTCGAGAAGGAGTAAATGGCGGGCCTAGTTTCCTCACTTGGTTCAGAGAACATGTAAATCCTTACCTTTTGTGACACGTATTATTTTACTCTACTAGGTTAATTATCTTATAATCTCCTATGATTTGCAGTGCGTGCTCGCTAACAATGTACATATAGACTTGCGACAGCTCTCTTACGGGAGTATTAGTGCCAAAAGTTACGGTCGCTATGATGTTAATGGTTTCCGCTTCCGTTCAACTATTTTTCAAGCATATCGACCTCTAGCGGCAACAACTAATACTGGAGTTGTTACAAGGGTCGTTGATGGACAAGGACACGAAACTATGTATTATGGAATCATCAAAAATATAATCGAGTACAATTTTGCCGGGAATAAGGAGATTAAAGTAGTCTTCTTCAATTGTGATTGGTTCGACCCTAAACATGGTACTCGTGAAAACCAATTTGGGATGGTTGAAGTCAAACACGCGGAACGATTATCTGGTTGCGATAATTTTGTCCTTGCTCACCAAGTCGAGCAGGTGTATTATATGTCGTACCCATGTGAAAAACTAAGTGCTTGGTGGGTAGTATACAAAGTGAATCCTCGGGAACGTCTACACACCCCTAGTGATGGCGCTTATCAATTGGAGGTTGAAGAGGTCGATGAGGTTTACCAAGATGATGAATTGCCGACTTCGTTTAATGTACAGTCAGAATCATCGACAGATTCTTTTCTCGGCGATTCTAATGATGTGGCAGTTCCCGAGAAAAGGAAACACCAACATAAGAAGAAAAAAGTAACATGGCGTGCTTTGGAGAGAAAAGGACAAATTGATCCTGATTTTGATGACAATTGACAAGTAATTGTTTTCATACATGCATATGCAATATACTTCATATTACATGTTTTTTCATATGTACAAACCTTCTTTACTAATAAATGCTCGTTTGTGCTCATTTTGAACAGGACGTCGAAAAAGGTGAGGAGTGTCACGAGGAAGCTCTTCCGCTTGGGTAGTACATCGGTGAGTACTCCAGCGAGTACACCGACGAGTCAGGAGGACACCCTATTCCGGGGTAGCTCCTCTTCTTCAAACAGACGTCGTCAAGAGCAGCTCCTGAGATGCATAGATCCGACATTAATTGGTCGACCTATTGCATTTCAACTGGATGATGAGGTAACTTTTAGATTGCTTTTTATGTCAGTTATAAACTATTACTAATTGTTTCAATACTATTTTGTAGGAGGAAGAACACTTGGAGAGTGCGGGTCATGAGGATCATCCAGTGGGTGGGGGGCAGGAGGGGGATGTCCCGGACTGTGCGGCGCAGAGGGATGACCCGGAGGGTGTGGGGCAGGGCGATGACTCGGAGGGTGCGGGGCAGGGGGATGTCCCGGATGGTGCGGGTCAGGAGGAGGGGGCTGAGGCTTCCGGGGCCTCAGTATCATTCAGGACGAGTCACCTGGTCGCCCCACCAGTAGTCTCTTCCGTTGGAGCCAAGATCGAGATTACACCTGTAGGTGACGGGTAAGTGTAATACGCTTCTATTGTTTTGCTTTTTGCAAAAAATTTCTTTCACTAAACTGACTTTATTTATTATGTATTTCTAGATCTTGGATTGACTCTCGGTTTGACGGCACTTCAAGGGTCAGGCAGGTTAACCAGATATTGGGTAACCTGTGTCGGTTGCACTACCCAGGGGTGCTGACAATGCCGACCAGTGAGCGGGTTCTATGCCAGACATGGGACTAGTACCGGTTTGCTACTGACGGGTGCCACTGAACTGCTCAGGGGGCGGTGTCTCATGACTTCTGGGTATGCATGTGTTTTTTCAATCTTCTTTTAGTTCTAACACAAAGCTTTTCGAGTTACAACACTTTACTAATCATGACTTTTGCAGTTACGCTTTTGCTTGCTAGAAGTCGGCAATCACCATAATCATGCCCTTCAAGTCATCAACAATAGTGCACATAAGGTGGTGAAGGACGCCATTTCGTATGCCCGCATTCAAGCGAACAATGCTTACTACAAGGAGAAGCTAGGGCAACGAATGAGCAAGGCGACGGGCGCATCGTCAATATATTTGACTGAAGAACAATACCGTTCGGTAAACAATTCTAACTTTTTAAATCTTCGATTGTTGAGATTTGTTGTCATATAATACAAATAGCATCTATATTTAGGTGAGGATTCCGTGGTTTGCAAACCGCGAGGACGCATATTTCGAATTCTGCAAGATTTGGTCTTCAGCTGCATTTAAGAAGACTTCCGAGCAGAAAAGACAATGCCGAGGGATGGATCCGAAGCACAGATATGGTGCCGATGGACATATTCACCACGCTAAACACATGGTAAGACCTCCTTCTGTCACTCTCTAGCTATAGATACATTGTAATGCGACTAACTCATTTCTATTGTACAGGAAGCTAAATCTGGCAACGTGTCAAGTGACATAGAGGTGTATACCTCTGGTCACAAAGGAAGCAATCCTACACAACCAGATGTCTTGTGTAGCCAGACAGCCACGGACCATTTGGTGAGATGTTAGCAATGTTAAGAGTTTGCGTAATTTCATTTTTCTCTGTCTAGTCGGACATGTTTTTTGCAGGCGCGGTATGGTGAACACATGGTTCGACTCCATAGAGAGGACTATGATTGGCGGAGAGAACCTATCGACCAAATGGCCGTGTACTCCAGTGGAGGTGGCAAAAGCCATGGACGGTGAGAGAGTGTTTTTATTAATGTTTTGTGTATGGTATTGTGATGGTAACTAACTCATTCAATGTTGCAGGTACTCCATGTTCAATGGAGTTATTGACTCGAGAGCTGTGAGAGCTTAGAAGTCAACTCAGTCATCGCAGAGCTCCGTCGGAGTTGGGTCCAGCTGTCGTCGCTCAGAAGAAACCCCAGAGATGGTTCGGATGAGGGAGGAAATGAGGCGGCGTGATGAGCACAACAGGAAACAACAAGAGTACTATACCGCCTGCTTAGCACAACAGCAGGCGATGATCCAAGTAAGTTTAGTTTAGAGTGTTGCAGTTAAAAAGTATTCAGAAATAGGTTTAGAACTAACTGATTACATTACAACATGTGTAGCAACTAGCCCAGCAAAATGGTGGATTTGACATGTCCATGTTCCGACCACTACCTCCCCCGCCACCACCACTATCTCCTACATCACCTGAGGTACCTCCTAGATACTTAAGTTAACGTTTAGAAGGGTACTTGAGTTCGTTCTCTAATTTTGTCTATTTCTTCAGAGTTTCCGTACGCTTGGTCAGGATGGAGCCTCCGGGGCAAATGTGGATGAAGCGGGAGGCAGCGGCGGCACCAACGACCCAAATGTGGGCGATCAGTGAGTATATGGACAAATATGACTTTGTATGTGGCTCTCGCTGTGTTATGTGAATTTGTATGTGAATTTGGATGTTATATGTGAATTCAGATGTGTACTGTGACTTTGGATGTGAATTCAGTTATATTATGTGATTTTGGATGTGATGTGTGAAGTTTGGATGTGAATTTGGATGTGAGATTGATTTTGGATGTTATATGTGAAGTTTGAATGTGTTTTGGATGTTATATGTGAATGTGATTGAAATTGTGGTTGGATGTGAGTGTGAGTAGGGGAACTAGGGAAAAACAAAAAAAATACCAGCTAACTTCCGTCGGCTTTGACCATAGCCGACGGAAGTTAGCTGCTTTCGGCCATGTGGGCAGAAAGGCTAACTTCCGTCGGCTAGGGCCAATTGCCGATGGAAGTTAGCCTATTTCCGACGGAAGTTAGCTAACTCTTCGCTCGGATATGAAGGTGATAAGGCAACCCAGCAATCGGCCCCCTCACACAGTCCGCCCAGGGCACGCTAAGCGGGGCCGATAAGAATGTGCAGGTGCCATTCCCAGTATCCGACCCAAGAATTCCAAGGCAAGGAGTGCCGCAAGTGACGTACGACATCGCAAGAGACCCCCCGGTAGACCTCATGTAACCAAGGGGGGCACCCGATATTGTCCCTCTTGGGTATCATTGGACGACGTACTATGGAGCAATGCCCTACAATGATGCAAGGCAATATAGATACGACACTGCTCGGGGGGACCAGTATCAACAGGTGCCAATTCCTACCCGATACAATGTGCCGGATTTCACCAAGTTCTCAGGACAAGACTCGATTTCCACAATCGAGCACATTAGCCGGTTTATCGCCTAGTGTGGGGAGGCATCGGCTGACAAAACACTGAAGGTTTGGTTTTTCCCGCTATCCCTAACAGGATCGGCCTTCTTGTGGTTTTCTTCGCTGCTGGTGGATTCCATCAAAGGATAGGTAGACCTGGAAAAGAAGTTTCACAAGTACTTCTTTGCCGGCATCAAGGAGATGAAGCTGATCGACATGATGTCCGTGAAACAAAGGATGAATGAGTCGGTCCCATATTATATATAGAGGTTCCACGACATGTGAAGCATATGTTATAGCGTGAGCCTCAGTGATAGTCAATTGGCAGAGCTTGCATTTAAAGGACTTTTGAGCCCTATCAGCGAGAAGTTTTCATCACATGAGTTCAAAAGCCTCTCGTAACTGCTGCAAAGGGTATCGACCCATGAGAGCAGATTCCAAGAAGCCAAATGGGACAAGTACCAAAAGAAGGTTGTTGTTGGACTGGAAATGGCGACCAGAGGGGGGTGAATGGGAGCTTTTAAAATTTTAGGCTAAAAACAGCGTTCGGTTTTGATCCTGTCTACTGCGGAACAGGCTTCGAACAACAACCTTCGAAGGTCTAGTTCGGAGGTATATGACTGCTCCGAACACAGGCTTCGCAAGGAGTAAAAGTACGAAGCGAAGAAGACTTCGCTCCACCAACAACCCCGAAAACAACTCTGCTAAGTCAGTGCAGTCTCAGCACACAGGGTGCTTCGAGCAGGCTTCGCACTTCACCCTTCGCAAGAGTGGACTACCCTCCGAGGACTTCGACCTAAAACTTAGCGACAGCAACTGGTGCTGGGCTTCATTCTGCGAAGGTCTAAACGCACACTAACAGACTGCGCTAGGGGCTTCGACACGAGAGGCAAATACGGGCTTCGATCTGGGCTTCGCTAGTAAGCAGCGAGGTCTAGCCTATTGTTACACAGAGCAAACGCGCACAGAAAAACACACTTCGCACACAACACACTTCGCCAACACAGGCTTCAATGCACTGTCACAAGTCACTCAAGGTGACACACAAATGGACGAGGTATGCAGCGAGGTATGTAGAACAAGCTCAAGCAAAAAGCACACAGAGGCAGGGCTTCGCCGCTTGAACAAGGAACACAAAAATGAACTCACTGGATGTATTCAAAGAATGAGGAGGCTAGTACAGGAGCTCAACAGTAAATGCTCAAAGTGTTAAATGTTACCTACCGACCCCCCATATTTATAGCCCACAGTTCATCCAAGTGAATTGACTACTTTACCCCTAGGGTTTACACCAGTTTTGTCTCTACAGAACTGAGGGGTACAAAAGGTAGTCAACTTTATCCTGGAGGCTTCTTTGTCAGCTTTGCAGAGGGGATAGTGTCAGCTTTTTGCAGAGCAGACAATGTCAGCCTTTGCAGTCTTTGACCTTCTGGAGCCTCCCTTCGCACGCGAGGGGTTCGGTAGCTTCGGTGAGAAGCCTTGAGCCTGACGGCCTTTTCTTCACCGAAGTCAGCCTCCGATACAGTGACGGTTTTGAGCCGAAGCCGTCAAAGCCCTTGGGCCTTCGCACCAACACCCTCGGAGTGGACCACCACGGCTTCGCAGCTACTCCCAGCTTGAACTCCATCAGTCCGTGTACCGAAGCCATGTTTGGTCGAAGCACCACAAGTCAACCTTGCTCCGGAGCTAGCCTCGCTCTGAAGCCTTTCTCACTCCGAAGCCCCACCTTTGGAGTACCACCCTTCGAAGTCCCTCCTTCGTCCAAGGCCTCCGCATGAAGCATTCCATGAGCCCTTCGTCGTAGTGTCTCTCCCCGAGCACACTCCTCGACGAGCCTCACCCGGACCATGCCTTCGATGCGCCTTGACTTCTGAGACCTTCGTCGGGTACCTTCGAATGTCTCCCTCCGGAGCACACTTCGAACGCCTTGCCTCCGCAGAGGACTTGTTCCACCATACTCCGAAGTCACTCCATCCGGAGTACCCTTCGAAGTGCCTCTCCTCCGAGGACTTTGTCTCAGAGTACCTTCAGCCGGAGCCACGCTCCGCACTTACTGCCTTCTCCTGGTGCACCTCGACCCGAGGTCCGACCTTCACCCCTTCGCAGCCACCGTGACGGAGCTCCCCGCTCCCCTGGCATCAAGCCTCCCGCTTGACCCAGGTTCACCTGCTACGAACCGTCCGTCGCCTCCGAAGTCCCCTGCGCACCACAGACAAACAGACAAGTGTATCCAGTACTCCGGAGACCTCTCCGGGTTAACAACCTTCCGCACACACTCAGGTGTTCCGCCCAAAGTACCGAGACCTTCGGTACACACCCAGTTATCGTGTACTGTTAGACCCCTCCGACAGGCACACTCCGCTGCAACAGCTGCAACAACCAAACCACCTCCGAACCCTTCGGAGGTCCAACCTCTGAACCCCCTTCGGAGGTACCCCTTCGAACCAGAGGGTAAAAGCCTGTCAATCACTCATCACAAACACCGAAACCAACCCTTGGTTTCTCAATCTCCCCCTTGATGAGTGCATTGACAACCAAATTCAAGTTCAAGAAAATTTTAAAAAATTTCAGCACACAAGTGACCATAAAAACTGAACAACGAGCCAAATCATGTCACTTGACAAAAGAATTTTCCTCCCCCTTTTCAAAAGAGTAAAATGCCCCTTCGGCAAAACTCCCCCTTTTTCAAGATAAAAACTCCCCCTGAGTTAATTTTCCCCCTTTGGCAACAAGGAACTCAACTTTCTCCCCCTTTACGGCAGAGAACGTAGCAATTTCTCCCCCTTTGGCAATGCAAGAATCAAGGAGCATGAAAAAGATGCATTGCTTGGAAATGAGCAGAGTTGCAAAGACATATGAAGCAAAAATATGCCAACAGTAATAACAATGATCATGGGCTCAGCTCAATTTAACATTCTCTAAAAACATGATGACAACATGTGATTTTATCATTTTTTAAATAAAAGCATCACCAGTTAGTCAAGGAAACTAGACAAGTAACAGCAAGGACTGCGCAAAGCTAGTCAATTTCTACTCTAGACAGACAAGACAAGTTCAAATGGAGCTATGAAAGCAAACTTGATGATCAATGAATTTTGTTGTTCTTTTCGTAATGCCAGGGGTTATTTGTTTGTCCACCTTATACTTTCCAATCAGGCCAAGCCTAGGCATGAAAGCCATCAGAAGCTTAAAGCAATGATTTTGGCATACACTACACTATTCCAGTTCAGACCAATGTGCAATGGTAAGCAGTCTAGAATAGAGTAATGCGACAAACAAACCCACCTGGATCTTTTCACTTAAAACAAGCAAATCATGGAGTTCGGAATTTTGAGATTAAGTGAACAAATTGTTTGGCACATTTAAGAATATCCATGAAAATGTAGAACAATTTTTTCAAGTTGCAATTTTTAGCATCCAGAGAAAAGTGTCTTGTTATCAAGCAGATAAAAAAAACTAGCTAAAGCAGTCCTACCTAAACATGCTAGACTCAAGACTAAGCAGTGAGCATGATTTGATCTTTGAAAAGAAACGCATCATGCACACGAATTTTTCAGATATATTAAATAGAGCTGAGCAGACATGATTTCATGAATTATAATCAGGCATATAGGTGCAAAAGATGTAAATGCAATTTCAACACACCATTAGCAAATGCACACCATTCTAAATCTGCTCCCCCTCACAAAATGCCGTAAGGGTGACAAATGCCAAGTTCCCCACGCAAGTAGGCAAATCGAGAAGCATCGAGGGGTTTCGTGAAAATGTCGGCTAGCTGGTGTTGGGTATCAACATATTGAAGTTCAATATCACCCTTCTCATTGTGACCTTTGAGAAAATGATATCGCACATCAATGTGTTTGGTTCTGGAGTGCTGAACCGGGTTGTTTGCAATAAAAATAGCACTAGTGTTATCACAGAAAAGTGGAACACTCTTATAATCTAACCCGAAATCCCGCAAAGTGGAAGCCATCCACAAAATCTGAGAGCAACAGCTAGCTGCAGCAACATATTCGGCCTCAGTCGTCGATTGTGCAACACTATACTGTTTGCGGGAAGACCAGCAAACCAGAGAAGTACCCAGAAAATGACAAGTACCAGAGGTACTTTTCCTATCAATCCTACACCCAGCAAAATCCGCATCTGAATAACCTCGAAGACACAAAGAGGAAGACCCGGAATACCATATGCCAAATTCAAGGGTGTGTTTGAGATACCTCAGAATGCGTTTTACCGCTTGACGGTGCGAAGCTCGTGGTGAAGCCTGAAAACGAGCGCACAGACATACTGCGAAGTGTATGTCCGGCCTCGTAGCAGTCAAGTAGAGGAGGGAGCCGATCATGCTTCGGAACTCCTTCTGATCTACGGCTTCTCCATCTTTGTCGGGATCCAATGCTACGGATGTAGCCATTGGAGTGGCGAGGGGCTTCGCATCTGCCATGTCAAACTTCTTGAGCAGGTCCTTGGTGTACTTCGTCTGGTGGATGAAAGTACCTTGTTTGCTTTGTTTGATTTGCAAACCAAGGAAAAAGGTGAGTTCACCCATCATGGACATTTCAAACTCCCTGCTCATGGTATCTGCAAACTCGGCAACCAAAGCATGAGAAGAGCCACCAAAGATGATATCATCCACATAAATCTGAACTAGGAGGAAATCTTTGCCATGCTTGAGAGTAAACAGGGTTTTATCAACAGAGCCCATCAAATACCCTCGCTCAAGCAGAAAAGACTTAAGTCTGTCATACCATGCCCGAGGGGCCTGCTTGAGTCCATAAAGAGCCTTATGAAGTTTAAGGACTTTATGTGGGTACTTGGGATTTTCAAAACCAAGAGGTTGTTTTACATAAACATCTTCACTTATGAAGCCATTAAGAAAAGCACTTTTGACATCCATTTGATAGAGTTTGAATCCCCGGGATGTCGCAAAGGCAAGCAAAATCCTAATGGCCTCAAGGCGAGCAACAGGTGCAAAAGTTTCAGTAAAATCAATCCCTTCTAGTTGAGAAAAACCCTGAGCCACAAGTCTAGCCTTGTTTCTAACTATAGTCCCATCCTCCCCTTGTTTATTTTTGAAAATCCATTTTGTTCCAATGAAATGAACATTTGGTGGAGGATCAACTAAAGTCCAGACTTGGTTTCTCTCAAAATTTTCAAGTTCCTCATGCATGGCATTGATCCAACTAGAATCAGAAAGTGCATGACTAACATCTAAGGGCTCGAAAGAAGCAACAAAAGCTGAATCAATAAAATGAGCATGAGAATGTGTTACCCTTTGATCAAGCTCACCAATGATCTACTCGGGAGGATGCATCCTTTGAACATGGTGTGGAGCCTCGCGGCGGGATGCAGTCTCCCCCTCAACTTGTGCGTTGGAGTGGTCCAAGATGACCGATGTCGAGGTAGTCGTTTCGGGACCTCGTGCCAAAGTAGTTGAAGCGGGGTCAGCTTCGCGGGTTGATGTCGAGGGTAGTAGGGGTTCATCCTCAAAATCTCCGGGATCTTCTTCTTCGATTATGGTCTGTTCCATGTCGTGTTCATTTTCCTGTTCAAAAGCAGAACTAATAGAGGGGGTTGATTCATCAAAAGTCACATCACATGACTCGATGACAGTGTTAGTTTCCAAATTATAAACACGATAAGAATGACCATGAGTAGTGTAACCCAAAAAGATCCCGTCAGAAGAACGCGACTCAAATTTATCCAAATTACCACGTTTCAGGATGAAGCAATGACAGCCAAAAACTCGAAGATGAGTGACCTTGAGCTGTCTCCCAAAACGTAGCTCATAAGATGTCAAATTCAAAATTGAGCGCAAGAAGATTCGGTTTGAGATGTAACATGCAGTGTTCATGGCCTCAGCCCAGAATTTTCTAGGAGTCCTATGCTCATCGAGCATCGTCCTAGCCATCTCAACCAAAGTGCGGTTTTTCCTCTCAACGACACCGTTCTGTTGAGGAACCCGCGGAGAAGAGAATTGATGTTCTATGCCATGCTCCATGCAAAAGTCAACAAAGAGACTGTTCTTGAACTCAGTGCCATTATCACTTCGAATGAATTTTAATGCACCAGGAAGTTCAGTGAAAAGTCTCAAAGCCAAGCTCCGAAAGTGTGAAAACACTTCATCCTTGCTGGCAAGAAAGAAGACCCAAGAGTAGCGAGAGAAATTGTCAACAATGACTAAAACATACCACTTGCCGCCTAAAGAACTAACCCGAGAAGGACCTACAGTGTCCATGTGGAGAAGTTCTCCGGGTTGTTCAGTCATCACTGTGGTGACTGGCGAATGCGAAGCGGCAATCATTTTTCCATGTCGACAAGGAGCGCAAACTAAATTCTTCTCAAACTTGAGCTTGGGCAATCCTCGGATCAGACCTAGGGCACTCAGTCGAGTGAGCAACTCAAAGCTCATATGCCCTAGTCTCCCATGCCACTTCCAAAGCTCAGAAGTAGAATGTGCAACAAGACAATGAGAAGAACCAGATGATTCTGAAAAATCAGCTCCAAAAACTGTACCAACTCTAAAGATCTTACACACCGCAACGCCATCAGAGTTGAGCACTTGCGAAGTATCGCGATGGAATCGCACTTCGAAGCCCTCATCAAGCAACTGAGATACAGACAACAAATTGTATCCCAGGTTTTCAACCAAAGCAACATCTTTGAGAGTGAAATTTGATTTACTTCTTACCACACCTTTACCTTTCACTCTACTCCTTCGATTATTTCCGAAGGTGATATGTTCCCTTTGCTTGGTTGTGGTGAGGCTGGAGAACCATGCTGCATCTCCGGTCATGTGGCGCGAACAACCGGAGTCCATGATCCACGTGCCCTCCAGGCCTCGATTTGTCGCCTACACATGATAAGAATATCTCGATCGCTCAGTGCTGGGGTGAGTGAAAAAATGACGCGGCATCCAGCACTGAGTGACACGAGTAGTAGGCACAGTAAAAGTAGACGGTCTACGCACATGATAATTTGAATGATGCAAAGTGTGAGGTCTACCTACATGCTATGATCGAACAACATGTCGAGGTCTCCTACTCTGACGAGGTACAAAGCTACTCGCCCGGGGTCTACCACCATATGGAACATGGTGAACACCTCGAGGAGCAAAACCTCTCCGAGAAGCACGAGGAGCCTTAAAAGCAGGACGATAGTAAAACTCAGACTCATGCATACCTAAAGATGGGTAATGCATGTCCTGGTAACTCATCGCCTGAGAGCGTCGCTCATCCTTGATGCGATGAAAACAGAACCCAACCAAATGACCCGCCCGCTGACAGTAGGAGCAGTGAAAAATTCTTCTAGGGGCACTCTCATGGGTCACAGGAGCAACTCTCACAGGCTCCTTGGGCTTCTTCTGAGTGGTTTTCTTGGGAGGATTTTTCTTGGCAGGAGGGGTGGTTTTCTTTGGTGGTCGGGTAGGCTTTTTGGATGATGGGGTGTCTAATAGAGCTCTCTCTTTCTCTAGGGTAGTGGGAGAGGTAAAAACAGTTTTGTTTCCATTTTCTGAAAGAATCCTCTCAAAACACAAACCTAGAGCTAACCCTGCTCTGTCAGCACACATCTTGGTCTTGGCCAAGAGCAAATCCATCCTACCCTTTCCCTCAGTGCATTTGTTAACCACAGAAAGAAGGTATTCATTTCAGACATGAGGTTTTCAGCTCGCTCTCTAACAGTGCCTAGCTGGTCCTTAATGGTAATGCACGTGTCACAAACAGGCTGCACATCCTTAGAACTACCGGCCCTCTCCAATCTAGCCTCTAAATCATGAACATGTTTATCACGTAAATTAATGCTCTCGCGCAATAAAGAACAGTTCATGCATTCAATATTATCATGAGGTCTAGAATCCACCACCAAAAGCTGCTTCTGTGCAGTCTCAAGCTCAGAAAGAGTTTGAGCATGTACAGAACACAACTGAGCAAGCTCACCCATGACAACAGAACAAGATTCACATTCAGCATTATTAAATTTAGACTTAAGCATTCCATATTCAGTAGAAACAGATTCTAGCCTAAGTCTAAGGTCTTTTCTTTCTCTAGCGGCTTGCACAAGTAATCTATCCTGACCGAGAACTACTTCATTCAGCTCATCTAATTTAATTAATAGCTGGTCAGATGATAGAGGTACCTCAGATGAGTCAAGCTCATCACCGCTGTGATCGCTGTCGGCCATAAAGCAAAGGTCGGTGAAGTCTCGTCCCTTCTTGTCCTTCTTGTCCTCCTTCCTTGGGGACTCCTCCTCCTCGGAGCTTGACTCCTCGGTTGAGGAAGTGTCGATGTCGCTGAGAGCAGCAACAAATGCTCTGGAAGCGGCCTTGGCTAATTTCTTAGCCATCTTGCTGCGCTTGCTCTTCACAAAGTGTTTCCTCTCATGGTAATCCTTGTTGATTTGCTCGTGAATCATCCGTTCAATCCACGTAATGGATTTCTATCGTTTTTATTGGTTTTTATCAGTAATTCGGATTGTAGGCCGAATTGCCTTTGATTATTTGGTGTTTTTGCAGTGTTTTCACCCTATCTTCTTCACCAAGAGCTCCTCCATCTATTCGCCATAGACGAGATGGTTGCCAAAGCCCGGAGACCAGTTTCTAGGAGTCATTGGTCTGACCCGCCTGTACCGCGTCATCATCTGACGAGTCGGCATGTTGCGGTCTAACCGGTGGCACAAGGCTGATTTGATCAATCGTGCATAGAGCACCCTCCAGAGCCTTCACAGTCACCTTCGGTTTGACCGAAGGTCTCCCTTCGATCACACCGACTGAGCACCGGAGCCCCCGTTCATCCCCCTCTACACTATATATGCCGAAGCCCCCTTCGATGACCCCTTCGCACCGCCGGTCCAATTGGCGGTATACTGTCGGTCTGACTGGCCTTCCTTGGCTGGTCTGACTGCCATGTTGACCTCGGTCTAACCGGCCTTGACTTGGCCGGTTGGATCGCTTCCCCTATAATTTGGTTAGTTAAATAATATTTTGGTATTGTTTAATTGCCTGGCGACTCAATTTATTTCCTTTGTCATGGTCAAGGGCCGTCAGAACATGGTTTCAGCATCACGAGACGTTTAGCGGGCCACCCCTAGGCGTTAGTGTGCTTTTGGATTATTGAACTGACGTTAGTGTCCATTGGTGCTTTATCAACATATTTTAGCGTCAACGGCCGGTTGGACCAGCCTGTGTCAGGAATTGCATATTTTTGGTCCAAATTGCAAATTTTTACTTTTTGACAATTTTGATGATTAATTCCATTTTGTGCTATCAATAAGGAGGCCCCACAAGTCACACATGGTATCGCAAGGAACATACTGCTAGACATCATGCCACCTAGGGGCACCCGATGGTATCTCTCAGGGGTACCATTGAACCGTGAACTTTGTAGCGCAACCTTATGTGATGAGGGGCAACATAGATACAACGTAGCCCAGCCAGAGAAATATCAGAGACCTCAATGCCTGAACGGTACCAAACACTAGGACAACAAGAAGATGACTGGGTGAATCAGATCACAGAGGTTATCAAAGACCAATTTGGGTTGAAGCCTTGTTGATAGCAAAAAATGGCATTAATGGCCAAGATTGTCAAAATATCAATTTTGGTAATTTGGACCAGAAATACACAAGTACTGGTACAAGCCGAAGTCGTATAGTGCCGAAGGCCCATCTTCATGAGACCTTAGAGGCCTTTTGTGGCCTGTTGGCTTCGGCCCAAAGGCCCTTCAGAGGCCTGCCTCGCCGAAGCTTCGGCCCAAGGAGCAGGCTTTGGCGGGCCTACCGAAGGCCCACTTCGGGCAAGCTTCGGAGATGGAATTGGATACAAAATCTGGTTGTTTTTATCCCTAAAGTTGATTAAACCGAATCTAGTCAGATTAGAATTAGAGATAAGAAGACTAGCCCCTATAAATACAGGGGTGAGGTCGGTTCATCAGACCCCACACAACTAATCAATCACAAAGCCCTATCTTTGAACCGTACTTTACTTTCTTTACTTTTCTACACACCTTCGTGGGTTTGTGAGGAAGCCCTCAGTCGGCCACTCCGTAACAATGGTAAGCCTTGTTGGTTCACTTGTGAATCACCCATTAATCTACGTTACAGATTGCTATCACCTCGTTGGTTCGCCTGTGAATCACCCATTAATCTACTTAACAGATTATGTTGGACCGGGAACGGCGACCAGAGGGGGGTGAATGGGAGCTTTTAAAATTTCGGGCTAAAAACTAGCCTTCAGTTTCAGTTCTGTCTTCTGCGGAACAGGCTTCGAACACTACCTTCGGAGGTCTGGTTCGGAGGTGCTTTGACAGCTCCGAACACAGGCTTCGCAGGAGCAAAAGTTCGAAGCCATGAAGACTTCGCTCCACTAACAACCCTCTAAAATCTACTCTGCTAAGTCAGTGCAGGCTCCGCACACAGGGTGCTTCGAGCAGGCTTCGCACTTCACCCTTCGCAAGAGTGGACACCCCACTGAGGACTTCGACCAAGTACTTGGCAGCAGCAACTGGTGCTGGGCTTCGTACACGAAGGTCTAAACGCACACTAATAGACTTCGCTAGGGGCTTCGACACAAGAAGCAAAACGGGCTTCGATCAGGGCTTCGCTAGTAAGCAACGAGGTCTTGTCTCCTGTTACACAGAGCGACAGCACACTAAAAAACACACTTCGCACAAAACATCCTTCGCCTAGACAGGCTTCGGTGCACTACAACTAGCGAGGTATGTAAAGCGAGCTCAAGCAAAAAGCACACAGAAGCAGGGCTTCGCCGCTTGAACAAGGAACACAGAAAATGAACTCTCTGGATGAAATACAACGAAGTGTGTGGCTACAGGAGCTCAACAGTAAATGCTCAAAGTGTGAAATGTTACCTATCGAGCCCCCATATTTATAGCCCACAGTTCACCCAAAGGAATTGACTACTTTACCCCTAGGGTTTACATTGGTTTTGTCTCTACAGAACTAAGGGATACAAAAGGTAGTCAACTTTATTGGAGGCTTCTCTGTCAGACTTGCAGCCTTTGACCTTTCCGAAGCCCCCCTTCGCACGCGAGGGGTGCGGTAGCTTTGGTGAGAAGCCTTGAGCCAGATGGCCTTCGCTTCACCGAAGTCAGCCTTCGATACAGTGACGGTTTTGAGCCGAAGCCGTCAAAGCCCTTGGGCCTTCGCACCAACACCTCCGGAGTGGACCACCACGGCTTCGCAGCTTCTCCCAGCTCGAACTCCGTCAGTCCGTGTACCGAAGCCATGCAGGCCTAAGTACCACAAGACAACCTCACTCCGGAGCTAGCCTTGCTCCGAAGCCTTCCACACTCCGAAGCCCCACCTTCGGAGTACCACCCTTCGAAGTCCATCCTTCGACCAAGGCCTCCGCACGAAGCATTCCATGAGCACTCCGTCGCAGTCTCTCTCCCCGAGCACACTCCTCGACGAGCCTCACCCGGACCATGCGTTCGATGCGCCTCGACTTCTGAGACCTTCGTCGGGCACCTTCGAATGTCTCCCTCCGGAGCACACTTCTAATTCCTTGCCTCCGCAGAGGACTTGATCCATCCAACTCCGAAGTCACTCCGTCCGGAGTACCTTCGAAGTGCCTCACCTCCGAGGACTTTGTCTCAGAGTACCTTCCCCCGGAGCCACGCTCCGCACTCTCTGCCTTCAACTGGCACGCCTCGACCCGAGGACCGACCCGGACCCCCTTCGCAGCCACCGTGATGGAGCTCCCCGCTCCCCTGGCATCAAGCCTCCCGCTTGACCCAGGTTCACCTGCTACGAACCTGTCCATTGCCTCCGAAGTCCCTGCGCACCACCGACAAGCAGACAAGTGTGTCCAGTACTCCGGAGACCTCTCCGGGTTAGCAACCTCCGGTACACACTCCGGTGTACCGCCCAAAGTACCGAGGCCTTCGGTACACACCCAGTCATCGTGTACTGTCAGGCCCCTCCGACACGCACACTCCGCTGCAACAGCTGCAGCAACCAGCCACCGAACACTGTTGGAACAATTGCGTTAGTTCCAGCAGGTTTTTCTATGGTGGAGTATGATGTGGAGAGTGAACCTCGACGGGTTCTCACAGGGAGAGATAGGGTTTATACTGGTTCGGGCCTCCCCTAGGGGATAATAGCCCTACGTCCAGTTTATGGTGGATTGGGCATGGTGTGCCTTAGTGTGGAGAAGAGAACTACAGGGTCTCATGACCTCCTGGGGTTGTCCCCTGCTACAGGGCTTGGCCCTGCTTATATAGGCGCGCAGGCCAAAGGAAAAGACTGGGATGCCCCCTATGAGCCTCAGGCTCATAGGGGCAGAGAAGGGAAAAGGAGCTAGCTACAGTACAAAAGGTGCCAGACAACTTTACAGCTCTACTGGCGTGTCAGGCTGCGCCAGGCTTTGACCGGCTAAACGACATACCAGGGGCGGGGGGCCCCCGGTATGGACTTGGCTCCGGAGGGCGGCCTCCGGACTTGGCTCCGGAGGGTGGCCTCCGGGCTGGGCTCCCGGAGGGCGGCCTCCGGACTGGGCTCCGGAGGGTGGCCTCCGGGCTCGGCTCTCGGAGGATGGCCTCCGGACTTGGCTTCGGAGGGTGGCCTCCGGACTTGGCTCCGGAAGGCGACCTCCGAACTGGGCTCCCGGAGGGCGGCCTCCGGGCTTGGCTCTCGGAGGGTGGCCTCCGGACTGGACTCCAGAGGGTGGCCTCCGGGCTCGGCTCTCGGACGGTGGCCTCCGAACAGGACTCCGGAGGGTGGCCTCCGGGCTCGGCTCTCGGAGGGTGGCCTCCGGACTTGGCTCCCGGAGGGCGGCCCCCGGACTGGACTCCGGAGGGTGGCCTCCGGGCTCGGCTCTCGGAGGGTGGCCTCCGAACAGGACTCCGGAGGGTGGCCTCCGGACTGGACTCCGGAGGGTGGCCTCCGGGCTCGGCTCTCGGAGGGTGGCCTCCGAACTTGGCTCCCGGAGGGCGGCCCCCGGACTTGGCTCCCGGAGGGTGGCCTTCGGGCTTGGCTCTCGGAGGGTGGCCTCCGGCGTCCTGCGCCCGGGCCTGAATTGGGGGCTCCGGGCCGGACCTCCTGGTCTAGGGGCTCCGAGGCTACGGGCCCCGAAAGGCACCTTGGGACCTGGAAACAACACTTGGAGAAAACAGGCTCCGACAGTACCTGGTTCTGTGCCGAAGGCTGTCGGAGGCTGACGTCATTTGGCCCCTGTTTAAGGGAAATATATTCCCCCAACAAACACCCTTCGGTGAAACCACCTCCGAACACCCTTCGGAGGTACCCCTTCGAACAGAGGTTAAAAGCCTGTCAATCACTCATCACAAACACCGAAACCAACACTTGGTTTCTCAATCTCCCCCTTGATGAGTGCATTGACAACCAAATTCATGTTCAAGAAAAATTAAAAGACTTTCAGCACACAAGTGACCATAAAAACTCAGAAAAGAGCCAAACCATGTCACTTGACAAAAGAATTTTTCCTCCCCCTTTTCAAAAGAGTAAAAAGCCCTTCGGCAAATCTCAAGATAAAAACTCCACCTGAGTTAAAATTTCCCCTTTGGCAACAAAGAACCTTTATGTCACATTTTCTCCCTCTTTGGAAATTATACCCCCTTTGCGGCAGAGAACGTAGCAAGTCTCTCCCCCTTTGGCAATGCAAGCATCAAGGAGCATGAAAAAGATGCATAGCTGGGAAATGAGCAGAATTGCAGAGACATATAGAGCAAAAATATGCCAACAATAACACCAATGATCATGGGCTCAGCTCCAATTAATATTCTCGAAAAACATGATGAAGCATGTGATTTGAACATTTTGAAAGAAAAGCATCACCACTTAGTCAAGGAAACTAGACAAGTAAAAGCAGGGACTGCGCAAAGCTAGTCAAATTCTACTCTAGACAGACAAGTCCAGTTCAAATGGAGCATGAAAGCAAACTTGAGGATCAAAGAATTGTGTTGTTCTTTTCTTAGTGCCAGGGGTTATTTGTTTGTCCACATTATACTTTCCAATCCGGCCAAGCCTAGGCATGAAAGCCATAAGAAGCTTAAGGCAATGATTTTGGCACACACTACACTATTCCAGTTCAGACCAATGTGCAATGGAAAGCAGTCTAGAATAGAGTAGTGCGACAAACAAACCCACCTGGATCCTTTCACTTAAAGCATGCAAATCATGGAGTTTTTGATATTAACTAAGTGAACCAATTGTTTGACACTTTATGAATATCCATGAAAATGGAGAACAATTTTTCAAGTTGCAATTTTTAGCATCCAATGAACAGTGTCTTGCTATCAAGCAGATAAAAGATAGCTAAAGCAATCCTGCCTAAACATGCTAGATTCAAGATTAAGCAGTGAGCACGATTTGATTTTGAAAAGAAAACATCATGCACATGAATGTTTCAGATAAATTAAAAAGAGCTGAGCTGTCATGATGTCATGGATTATAATCAGGCATATAAGAGCAAAAGATATAAATGCAATTTCAACACAATTAGCAAATGCACATCCATCTAAAACTACTTCCCCTTCACAAAATGCCGGAAGGGTGACAAATACCAAGTTCCCCACGCAAGTAAGCAAATCGAGAAGCATCGAGGGGTTTTTTGAAAATGTCGGCAAGTTGGTGTTGGGTATCAACATATTGAAGTTCAATATCACCTTTCTCATTGTGATCTCTGAGAAAATGATATCGCACATCAATGTGTTTGGTTCTGGAATGCTGAACCGGGTTGTTTGCAATACAAATAGCGCTAGTGTTATCACAGAAAAGTGGAACACTCTTATATTCTAACCCGAAATCCCGCAAAGTGGAAACCATCCACAAAATCTGAGAGCAACAGCTAGCTGCAGCAACATATTCGGCCTCAACCGTCGATTGTGCAACACTAGACTGTTTGCGGGAAGACCAGCAAACCAAAGAAGTACCCAGAAAATGACAAGTACCAGAGGTACTCTTCCTATCAATCCTACACCCAGCAAAGTCCGCATCAGAATAACCTCAAAGACATAAAGATGAAGATGCTGAATACCATATGCCAAATTCAAGGGTATGTTTGAGATACCTTAGGATGCGCTTGACCGCTTGGCGGTGCGAAGCTCGTGGTGAAGCCTGAAAACGAGCGCACAGACACACAGCGAAGTGTATATCCGGCCTCGTAGCAGTCAAGTAGAGGAGGGAGCCGATCATGCTTCGGAACTCCTTCTGATCTACGGCTTCTCCATCTTCGTCAGGGTCCAATGCTACAGATGTAGCCATTGGAGTGGCGAGGGGCTTCGCATCGGACATGTCGAACTTCTTGAGCAGGTCCTTGGTGTACTTTGTCTGGTGGACGAAAGTACCTTGTTTGCTTTGCTTGATTTGCAAACCAAGGAAAAAGGTGAGTTCACCCATCATGGACATTTCAAATTCCCTGCTCATGGTATCTGCAAACTCGGCAACCAAAGCATGAGAAGAGCCACCAAAGATGATATCATCCACATAAATCTGAACTAGGAGGAAATCTTTGCCATGCTTGAGAGTAAACAGGGTTTTATCAACAGAGCCCATCAAATACCCTCGCTCAAGCAGAAAAGACTTAAGTCTGTCATACCATGCCCGAGGGGCCTGCTTGAGTCCATAAAGAGCCTTATGAAGTTTAAGGACTTTATGTGGGTACTTGGGATTTTCAAAACCAAGAGGTTGTTTTACATAAACATCTTCGCCTATGAAGCCATTAAGAAAAGCACTTTTGACATCCATTTGATAGAGTTTGAATCCCCGGGATGTCGCAAAGGCAAGCAAAATCCTAATGGCCTCAAGGCGAGCAACAGGTGCAAAAGTTTCAGTAAAATCAATCCCTTCTAGTTGAGAAAAACCCTGAGCCACAAGTCTAGCCTTGTTTCTAACTATAGTCCCATCCTCTCCTTGTTTGTTTTTGAAAATCCATTTTGTTCCAATGAAATGAACATTTGGTGGAGGATCAACTAAAGTCCAGACTTGGTTTCTCTCAAAATTTTCAAGTTCCTCATGCATGGCATTGATCCAACTAGAATCAGAAAGTGCATGACTAACATCTAAGGGCTCGAAAGAAGCAACAAAAGCTGAATCAATAAAATGAGCATGAGAATGTGTTACCCTTTGATCAAGCTCACCAATGATTTGCTCGGGAAGGTGCATCCTTTGAACATGGTGTGGAGCCTCGCGGCGGGATGCAGTCTCCCCCTCAACTTGTGCGTTGGAGTGGTCCAAGATGACCGATGTCGAGGTAGTCGTTTCGGGACCTCGTGCCAAAGTAGTTGAAGCGGGGTCAGCTTCGCGGGTTGATGTCGAGGGTAGTAGGGGTTCGTCCTCAAAATCTCCGGGATCTTCTTCTTCGATTATGGTCTGTTCCATGTCGTGTTCATTTGCCTGTTCAAAAGCAGAACTAATAGAGGGGGTTGATTCATCAAAAGTCACATCACATGACTCGATGACAGTGTTAGTTTCCAAATTATAAACACGATAAGAATGACCATGAGTAGTGTAACCCAAAAAGATCCCGTCAGAAGAACGCGACTCAAATTTATCCAAATTACCACGTTTCAGGATGAAGCAATGACAGCCAAAAACTCGAAGATGAGTGACCTTGAGCTGTCTCCCAAAACGTAGCTCATAAGATGTCAAATTCAAAATTGAGCGCAAGAAGATTCGGTTTGAGATGTAACATGCAGTGTTCATGGCCTCAGCCCAGAATTTTCTAGGAGTCCTATGCTCATCGAGCATCGTCCTAGCCATCTCAACCAAAGTGCGGTTTTTCCTCTCAACGACACCGTTCTGTTGAGGAACCCGCGGAGAAGAGAATTGATGTTCTATGCCATGCTCCATGCAAAAGTCAACAAAGAGACTGTTCTTGAACTCAGTGCCATTATCACTTCGAATGAATTTTAATGCACCAGGAAGTTCAGTGAAAAGTCTCAAAGCCAAGCTCCGAAAGTGTGAAAACACTTCATCCTTGCTGGCAAGAAAGAAGACCCAAGAGTAGCGAGAGAAATTGTCAACAATGACTAAAACATACCACTTGCCGCCTAAAGAACTAACCCGAGAAGGACCTACAGTGTCCATGTGGAGAAGTTCTCCGGGTTGTTCAGTCATCACTGTGGTGACTGGCGAATGCGAAGCGGCAATCATTTTTCCATGTCGACAAGGAGCGCAAACTAAATTCTTCTCAAACTTGAGCTTGGGCAATCCTCGGATCAGACCTAGGGCACTCAGTCGAGTGAGCAACTCAAAGCTCATATGCCCTAGTCTCCCATGCCACTTCCAAAGCTCAGAAGTAGAATGTGCAACAAGACAATGAGAAGAACCAGATGATTCTGAAAAATCAGCTCCAAAAACTGTACCAACTCTAAAGATCTTACACACCGCAACGCCATCAGAGTTGAGCACTTGCGAAGTATCGCGATGGAATCGCACTTCGAAGCCCTCATCAAGCAACTGAGATACAGACAACAAATTGTATCCCAGGTTTTCAACCAAAGCAACATCTTTGTGAGTGAAATTCGAGTTAATTCTTACCACACCTTTACCTTTCACTCTACTCCTTCGATTGTTTCCAAAGGTGATATGTTCCCTTTGCTTGGTTGTGGTGAGGCTGGAGAACCAAGCTGCATCTCCGGTCATGTGGCGCGAACAACCGGAGTCCATGATCCACGTGCCCTCCAAGCCTCGATCTGTCGCCTACACATGATAAGAATATCTCGATCGCTCAGTGCTGGGGTGAGTGAAAAAATGACGAGGCATCCAGCACTGAGTGACACGAGTAGTAGGCGCAGTAAAAGTAGACGGTCTACGCACATGATAATCTGAATGATGCAGAGTGCGAGGTCTACCTACATGCAGAGATCGAACAACATGTAGAGGTCTCCTGCTCTGACGAGGTACAAAGCTACTCGCCCGAGGTCTAACACCATATGGAACATGGTGAACACCTCGAGGAGCAAAACCTCTCCGATAAGCACGAGGAGCCTCGAAAACAGGACGAGAGTAGAACTCAGACTCATGCATACCTAAAGATGGGTAATGCATGTCCTGGTAACTCATCGCCTGAGAGCGTCGCTCATCCTTGATGCGACGAAAACAGAACCCAACCAAATGACCCGCCCGCTGACAATAGGAACAATGAAACACTCTCCTCGGGGCACTCTCATGGGTCACAGGAGCAACTCTCACAGGCTCCTTGGGCTTCTGCTGAGTGGTTTTCTTGGGAGGGATTTTCTTGGCAGGAGGTGTGGCTTTCTTTGGTGGTCGGGTAGGCTTTTTGGCTGAAGGGGTGTCTAACAGAGCTCTCTCTTTCTCTAAAGTAGTGGGAGAGGTAAAAACAGTTTTGGTCTTACTGTCTGAAGAAATCCTCTCAAAACCCAAACCTAGAGCTACCCCTATCTGTCAGCACACAACTTGGTCTTGGCCAAGAGCAAATCCATCCTACCCTTTCCCTCAATGCATTTATTAACCACAGAAAGAAGGTATTCATTTTCTGACATGAGGTTTTCAGCTCGCTCTCTAACAGTGCCTAGCTGGTCCTTAAGGGTGATGCAAGTGTCACAAACAGGTTGCACATCCTTAGAACTACCGGCTCTCTCCAATGTAGCCTCTAAATCATGAACATGCTTGTCACGTAAATTAATGCTTTCGCGTAATAAAGAACAGTTCATGCAATCAATAACATCATGAGGTCTAGAATCCACCTCCAAAAGCTACTTCTGTGCAGTCTCAAGCTCAGATAGAGTTTGAGCATGAACAGAACGCAACTGAGCAAGCTCACCCATGACAGTGGTACAAGAATCACATTCAGCATCATTAACTTTAGACTTAAGCATGGCATATTCAGTAGAAACAGATTCTAGCCTAAGTCTAAGGTCTTTTCTTTCTCTAACGGCTTGCACAAGTAATCTATCCTGACCAAGAACTACTTCATTCAGCTCATCTAATTTAATTAATAGCTGTTCAGATGATAGAAGTACCTCAGATGAGTCAAGCTCATCGCCGCTGTGATCGCTGTCGGCCATGAAGCAAAGGCCGGTGAAGTCTCCTACTTTCTTGTCCTTCTTGTCCTCCTTCTTTGGGGACTCCTCCTCCTCAGAGCTCGACTCCTCAGTTGAGGAAGTGTCGATGTCGCTGAGAGGGGGGGTGAATGGGAGCTTTTAAAATTTCGGGCTAAAAACTAGCCTTCGGTTTCAGGTCTGTCTTCTGCGGAACAGGCTTCGAACAGTACCTTCGGAGGTCTGGTTCGGAGGTGCTTTGACAGCTCCGAACACAGGCTTCGCAGGAGCAAAAGTTCGAAGCCAAGAAGACTTTGCTCCACTAACAACCCTCTAAAATCTACTCTACTAAGTCAGTGCAGGCTCCGCCCACAGGGTGCTTCGAGCAGGCTTCGCACTTCACCCTTCGCAAGAGTGGACACCCCACTGAGGATTTCGACCAAGTACTTGGCAGCAGCAACTGGTGCTGGGCTTCGTACACGAAGGTCTAAACGCACACTAATAGACTTCGCTAGGGGCTTCGACACAAGAAGCAAAACGGGCTTCGATCAGGGCTTCGCTAGTAAGCAACGAGGTCTTGCCTCCTGTTACACAGAGCGACAACACACTGAAAAACACACTTCGCACAAAACACCCTTCGCCTAGACAGGCTTCGGTGCACTACAACTAGCGAGGTATGTAAAGCGAGCTCAAGAAAAAAGCACACAGAAGCAGGGCTTCGCCGCTTGAACAAGGAACACAGAAAATGAACTCTCTGGATGAAATACAACGAAGTGTGTGGCTACAGGAGCTCGACAGTAAATGCTCAAAGTGTTAAATGTTACCTACTGAGCCCCCATATTTATAGCCCACAGTTCACCCAAAGGAATTGACTACTTTACCCCTAGGGTTTACATTGGTTTTGTCTCTACAGAACTAAGGGGTACAAAAGGTAGTCAACTTTATTGGAGGCTTCTCTGTTAGCCTTTGCAGATGGGACAGCGCTAGCTTTTTGCAGAGCAGACACTATCAGACTTGCAGCCTTTGACCTTTCCGAAGCCCCCCTTCGCACGAGAGGGGTGCAGTAGCTTCGGTGAGAAGCCTTGAGCCAGATGGCCTTCGCTTCACCGAAGTCAGCCTGCGATACAGTGACGGTTTTGAGCCGAAGCCGTCAAAGCCCTTGGGCCTTCGCACCAACACCTCCGGAGTGGACCACCACGGCTTCGCAGCTTCTCCTAGCTCGAACTCCGTCAGTCCGTGTACCGAAGCCATGCAGGCCTAAGTACCACAAGACAACCTCACTCCGGAGCTAGCCTTGCTCCGAAGCCTTTCGAACTCCGAAGCCCCACCTTCGGAGTACCACCCTTCGAAGTCCCTCCTTCGTCCAAGGCCTCCGCACGAAGCATTCCCTGAGCACTCCGTCGCAGTGTCTCTCCCCGAGCACACTCCTCGACGAGCCTCACCCGGACCATGCCTTCGATGCGCCTCGACTTCTGAGACCTTCGTCGGGCACCTTCGAATGTCTCACTCCGGAGCACACTTCAAATTCCTTGCCTCCGCAGAGGACTTGATCCATCCAACTCCGAAGTCACTCCGTCCGGAGTACCTTCGAAGTGCCTCACCTCCGAGGACTTTGTCTCGGAGTACCTTCACCCGGAGCCACGCTCCGCACTCTCTGCCTTCACCTGGCACGCCTCGACCCGTGGACCGACCCGGACCCCCTTCGCAGCCACCGTGACGGAGCTCCCCGCTCCCCTGGCATCAAGCCTCCCGCTTGACCCAGGTTCACCTGCTACGAACCTGTCCGTTGCCTCCGAAGTCCCTGCGCACCACCGACAAGCAGACAAGTGTGTCCAGTACTCCGGAGACCTCTCCGGGTTAGCAACCTCTGGTACACACTCCGGTGTACCGCCCAAAGTACCGAGGCCTTCGGTACACACCCAGTGATCGTGTACTGTCGGACCCCTCCGACACGCACACTCCGCTGCAACAGCTGCAGCAACCAGCCACCGAACACCCTTCGGTGAAACCACCTCCGAACACCCTTCGGAGGTACAACCTCCGAACACCCTTCGGAGGTACCCCTTCGAACAGAGGTTAAAAGCTTGTCAATCACTCATCACAAACACCGAAACCAACACTTGGTTTCTCAGATTACTACCTTCATTTATTTGCTGCAACAATTAGTAATTTGGTCTCCAGGCTGAATTGGCACTTGATCTTAAATTTTGCTACGGGTTTCACGTTTGGAGCCCCTTCGCCGAAGGATTCCGGAGCTAGGAAGCTAGTTTCAGAGGCTGTCAGAGCACCCTTCGGCGAGATCCTGCTTCGTCCGTCCGTGCCGAATCTATCACGTTGTTGTGGGTCTAGCCAAGTCTCATGCACTAGAGCCACTTCGCATCGGGGGTGCTTTGCGCTGGGGTTACGCTAGAACGTTCTGCATTGGACTTCGTCACGCCAGCGCTCCACGTTGGACTTCGTTGTGTCAAGAGGCTTCACACCGAACCCTGTCGTTCGAGGGTGATTTCGTGTCGCGATCTGACTGGAGCCTATCTTCGGCCAAATTGACCCAAACACCGAAGGCTATCTTTGGTGCACCCTTCGACCAGACACTGAAGGCCCCCTTCGGTGACCTTTCGCATGGTATACCATGTACCAATCAGGCTCCGTTGGGCCGATTGGTTTATTTTATCTATATATTTTGGCTTATTGGATTATTTCTGTGTGATCTAATTACCTGGCGATTGCATCCCCTTACCACTGTTAAGGGTAGTTGGAACGCGACGTCAGTGTTGTGTTACGCTTAGGCTCGTTCCTAAGTATCCGCACACTTTTGGATAGTCGAACTGACCCAAGTGCGGGGGCACGTTTTCATGTCAACACACTTTTTGGCGACTCCGTTGGGGAAGGCTATGCCAACATGACGAGTATGTCTACATCGGCTATGGGTACTTCTACGATGACTACTGCGTCTACAACGCCGATGGTTCCCATGGGGGTGCAGAAATCGACAACCGCAATGTTATGATGCCCACCCTTGAAGATATCCCTGAGGAAGGTCAGGCGGAGATCGAGGCAAAGATGAAAGAGCTACAAGATCTCATGCTTGGGAGCTATGTCAAAACACGTGCGGGCCTCATCAAGAGCGACATCAACATCCCCGACCTCGCCCGGACTCAGGTAACACCAGCATCGCCTCCTTTATCTTCGTTAGAGATTGAGCAAAAATTAGCTACATTAGTAGATCAAGCCGTTAGTGCTTCGCTAACCAACCATCTAGAGTCGGCAGTTAGCTCCCAGGTAGAGGCAATATTTAAAAGGTTCGGCTTTATCGATGTCGTACCTCCAGCTCTGATTAATAGCGTACCCCCGATAAATCGCATTTGTAGCATAACTGACGGTAGTACTAGCAAAGCTATCACATCTCTGGCCTCAACATCTATGGCTGAGACCAATCACTACACTTACAGCCCAGCTAACACTGCTTATTATGTGCCACCTTCACCCACGTCTGCGTCAGCTTTTCCCGCGCTGCCTACACCGCATGCTCCTACACAAATGCATAGGACCGAGCATGTCATATATCCCGAGCCAACACACGAGGGAGAACCCCACGGCCGACACACCGACATACTGCCATGTGTTGTGCCCCCACATGAGAGACGCGCACAGGCAGGAGGCTAGGATGACATTGAGGAGCGAATCCGCATGCTGTTTAGGGAGTACACCGGCTTCGCGCCTAGAGATCAGGCTAGGGTTTACCGAAAGCCATATCCTGATCACTTCGACACCATACCCTACCCTCGCGGCTATAGAGTCCTTGAATTCACCAAATTCAACGGTGAGGGTAACAAAACCACACTAGAGTATATCAGCCAATTCTTAGCATAGTGTGGAGAAGCTAGTGGGTCGGACGCATTAAAACTTAGATTGTTTTCTATTTCACTATCTAGCACAGCTTTCACTTGGTTTTCGGCACTCCCGCCGAACTTCGTCCAAACACGGGCCCAATTAGAACAAAAGTTTCATGACTATTTTTATACGGGCGAGACAGAGCTTAGGATTTCACACTTGACATTAGTTAAACAGAAATCCAGCGGAGTGTCTCTCAGTACGGCAAGCGCTTTAGAGATACTAGAAACTGATGTTTTAGTCTCAATATTTCAGAAAGGGACTTGGTGGATCTAGATTATAACGGGTTGCGCTCTGAGATTAAAGAGAGGCTAGACAACTAGAATTTTTTAGAAGTCAACCAAGTCCTACAGCAGGCTCTAGTCCAAGAAGGCCGAGCCAAAGATAAAAAATTCATTAAAACGTTCAACAAGCCTAGGGCTGAAGTCCACATCATGGAACACTCCGATGAGGAAGAGTCGGAGGAAGAGGAAGATTCAGCCGACATGTATGTGGCTGAATGGGTTTGGAATGCTAAGAGAAAACCCATCACTTGTTCTGAGCTACGACCGTCTCCCACTAAGAGTTGGCCTAGCGAAGTTAAATACTTGTTTGATATAACCAAGTGCAATAAAATAATTGATTTCCTCTTGAAGAGCCAACTTCTCAAGTTGCCTAAGGGCCAGTCATCCCGACCGCCGATGAACTAAATAAGCATCCCTACTATAAGTGGCATGATTCGCATTCTCATTATACTAACGTGTGTAATGTTTTTCATCGGCAGGTTCAATCGGCCATAGAAGAAGGACAATTGAAAATATACTCCAGTCCAAAGATGAAGCTGGACAAAGACCCCTTTCTCGTGAACACCGTCGACCTCGATGAGAAGAAGGTGCTGATTTGGCCAGATCAGGTCGAGTCAACCAAGGGTAAAGCGGTCATTATTAGATCATCACACGCGCGCACACTCATACCGAAGAACCATAAAATAGGGGTGTGGAAAAAGAACATCAATACGTCTCCTTTGGCTAGGGCCCGCGAGAAGCCAAAGGTAACATACCAGATGTTGCTGAGTAAACAACAGAAGAAAGTCGAGGAAACAAGCCCCCGAACAAAAAAGCTAAGACAGCCAAAGGGACCAAGACAGCCAAAGGGTGAGTTCGAACCCCAACAGCTAAACCCCCCGAAGGATAGGTTCGTACCCTAGTGGCCGAACCCTTCGCACAGTGGGTTTGGACCCCAATGGTCGAACCCTTCGCATGTTGAGTTCGGACCCCAGTTGCCAAACCCTCCACACAGTGAGTTCGGATCCCAATGGCCAAACCCAACTCCGCTCTGGGCGAACCCCTTGATGGGAGGCTTCGACCCGTAGTGGTTGAACATACCTCTGGCCTGGCAGGAGCCCTCATTGATATGGTCCGAAACACCTTCGACGTGGCCGAACCCCCCTCTGGGCAATGGGTTCGGCTCATAGTGGGCGAAGCCGCAGCAACCACCAATGGCTCCGCCATACTATGGGCAGGATCCCCAAGGGCTCCGAACTACACCTCGCCACCGGAGTACCCTTCACAGTATAACATTGCCCCATGTTTTCCTTCGGAGTATTATGATTGGCGGGGACAAACAGACACGGCGAAGGGGAACATTTTCCACAGGATGTCCGTGGCACCTCCGAATTGACTCTCACAGGATGAAGCCAAGGGAGACGTGCGTGAAGAGGCGAGGGAGAGGGAGTCCAAAACCCTCACAGTCACGGTAGGGTCTCAGGAAGTTCCAATCCCGAAGGCCCCCTCGCCGAAGCCCGACGGAGGTAAGTCCCCTAGTCCAGCCGAGGTAGTTGCCGGAGCCCAGTCCGATCGGCCTAACGAGGCCGGTCCGACCGACAGGGTCCACAGAAAGGTTCCTACCGAGCATAAAAAACACGAGGCCAACCCGGTTGATGCCCGTTCGGCCAAAAATCATAGAAACAAAGTGGTGGCACTGGGTACCAAGCCACAACCATCTTAGGCACCTTCAATGCCTGCGGTCGCAGGAGATGTGCGAGAAGAAGGCCGAGGATGAGCGAGATGCCATATTCGAGGAAATTGAGGAGCCATGCTGAAGAGCGTGGGCCTCATGGCTCCAGATGTGATGAGTCATTGTCAACGGAAGACAAAGAGGACACAAAGAGAGGAGAAGACCTACTGTGTCTGGGCCCCGTGTGACTCAGGTACATGGGCAGCAAGCGACTGTCGGGCAGAGGGGCTAGCCCAATCTGGGTACATGGGCTAGGAGCAGTAGAGGATCCACTGGGCTGTTGACCAGGATTGACTCAGGTACACGGGCTGTGAGCGATTGCCAGGCTGAGAGAGTTGCGGAATCGGGTCGGCCCAATCCGGGTACCTGGTGCAAAGTCGGTGGACGATTTGTCAGTTTCGGTGCAAAATTGACGACCGCTGATCTCGGATCGGACCGTTCTGGGGCGAAGCCGTAGTCGCTATGAAAGCTCAGCTTTCGGATAAGTCATCTGTAAGTAGGAGGTTACTATTTTGTCCTTAGGCCCACAGTTTGGTCTTTTCCATTTTATTTCAGCGTTTGTAAACATATCCTAAGGGCAGTTTGGTCTTTTCCATTTTATTTCAGCGTCTGTAAAAACCCTAAGGGTCTGTTGGAATATTCCTAGGCTATTGGGCTGCCTATAAATAGGGCCCCAATCCCTAGGGTTAGGGTTACCCTTTCATAAATTACTTTACTAATTAAAAAAAGGAATGGGTCACTTTTTGGCGTTCTTTCTCCCGACGTTCTTTCATCTCTGCCGCCACTGTTGTATTTCGCGTGGCCACGGAGAAATTAACTAATCAGGTTTTTTATTCATGGTTGTTCATCCATCGAACTCATCGTTGCATTTTGTTTTCCAACATCGTCTCGATACATGTGCCATTTCTTGTTTTCTATTGGCGTTGTTTCTGTTATTCCTATACTGCACACCGAGTTATTTTTCTAAATAAGGCGCTATTGTTTTTCCTGTTGCGTGGCTGATTTAACTTGTTCGTATGCATGATCATAAAGTCACATAACTAGCCATCAAGTCTTTGCATGGAGTTTCGTTTTTCTGTCATCACCATCAGACATAGCCTAAATACTAGTGTATAGGTCCTATGGTTTAAAGCAATAGCTTAACATCATAGATTCTTTGTTGAAGCCGTAGGAGTGTGTGTGTTTTTCCTATGGAATCAATGTGTGGGTCCCAGCAGAGATACTGTTTTGCCATGGGAGTTTGTGCGCTACTAGTTGCAGCCTGTCTCTGTGCGTAGCTCTGTAGGTTTCCAAGTAGCTAGGCTCTAGTTTTATTATCATTTCTCTCTGTCATCTCTCAGAAGCAGGTTGAGTTGTTCTGTTGCTGTGCAAACTGGTTTTTTTCATGCAAGCCTAGGGCTTAGCTTCGTCAGCTAGCACCTAGTCATATTTCCTGTAGCACTCATAGACCGAAGTTCAAATAGTGCTACCTTTTGAGTGGAGTGAGTATGAAGTATACTTCGGAGTTGTTTTTTAGCAGGCTTCGGCTTCTGCGAGGTTCGTCCCGGAGGACTTCGAACTTCGATTCGGAGGTCACACTTTTCGAAGTAGTGCACAAACAAACTTCGGCAGGTTGGGAAGCAGACTTTGAATCGAAGTCTGACTTCACAGGTCTTCGGGCTTCGCAGTAGCTGCTTACTTCAAATTTTGCTTTTCTTGTGCTTCGGTAGCTTTTTGTGTCGGGCTCCGAAAGTTCTTCTTGCATAGCTTCACTGTGATTTCCATGCAGAGTTTTTCGAGGCTGTGCTTCGTGGTGCAAGGATACCTCACAGCAGGGTTCATAATTGAAGGCTTCGGCTGCTGCTAATTCAGGCTTCGCACTGCACATGTTTCATCAAGTTTTGAACATGAGACAAATTCTTGAACAGTAAGACTCATCTCTTTTTACGTGCACTTAGATTAATTGTTGTGATAATTTATTTCTGTGAACCTTGATTTGTCCATGGTTTAGATGCTTTGTTTTTCTGCCTATTAGTAGTGTGTTGGTGTCTTTTCGTTTAGGACACCGGTCGTTTATAGGCTAGATCTTTTTAGGCTTTGTTCATCTGTTTACTTCCACCTGTTAGTCTATTGAGGCGCGTTGGGTGTTGGGAGCAGGCCATTGATTCGAAAGAATTTTTAGGCGCCCATTCACCCCCCTTTGGTCACTACTTTTGGTCCTACAAGTGGTATCAGAGCTTGATTAGGTTTTTTTCCATACATTAACCGGTTCTAAACCCTAGTAGAGATCATGACGTCTCGTGGAAAGGTCCCGTCCTTGGAAGCTTATCGCTATAATTATTGGAAGACTCACATGCGAGCCTATCTCATGAGCCAAAGCTCGGACATCTGGGACATTTGTGTTCACGCTACTTTCACCATATTGCCAGTTGCTGAGCGTAATTCTCCTGATATTGTCGCCCAGCATCTGAACAATAACAAAGCAGTGAACATTTTGTTTTCTGGATTAGGTCCTACTGAATTTGAGCGTGTGATCCATCTCACCACTTCGAGAGAGATCTGGGCTACCCTCCGAGCACACCATGAGGGGATAGCCCAGGTCAAGGCTCGACTCTATTAGACCTACTGGCGAGAATATGAGAATTTCACACAAAAGCCAGGTGAATCTGTTGAAGCCTTGTTTGGTCGTTTTCAATCGATCATAAACAAGCTTCGGGCCAACAAGGCTGAGGGTGTTTAGTTAGTCTCAGATCATGAGCAGGCGCTCAAGGTTCTCCATACCTTGGACCCTAAGATCTAGGAGATCAAGGTATCCTCTATCATTGAGAGCACTTCTTATGATACCTTGACAATTTCTGAGTTGTTTAGCAAGCTGAAGGCCACTAAGGTTGATACCTAGTTGAGATCAAATCTCACTGGCTATTGATCAAAGACCCTAGCCCTTGCTACACCTTCTGCTGATCCCTCTTCTGTGAGCTGTGCTGGGTTCTCCTTGATGTCTATCACTGAGGACCAGCTCGAGTCGTTAGGAGATGATGACCTGGGTCTATTTAACAGCAGGGTGCGTCGTGTCTATGACAAGAGAATGTTCAAAAGACACAGCACAAAATCTGGGTGCTTTGAGTGTGGTGATCCAGGTCACTTCATCGCCGACTGCCCCAAGCACAATGGTCACAAGAAGGGTACCGGTGGAGGCTTCTACGACTCCGGCAAGCACGACAGCTCCTACTTCACAAAGGGCAAGCCAAACACCAGATTCTTCAGAAAGGCCCTAAAGGACTACCGGCATGAGAACAAGAAGCGCGACAAGGCTTTCTTCGCCGAGATGGAGAAAAGCTACTCTAAGCGCTCCACGTCTTCTTCCTCTTCATCAAGCTCAAGCGATGAGGAGATTGTCATCAGGAAGGGGAAGGACAAGGATGATCCGGTGGGCCGCTGCTTCATGGCTTTCGAGGACAGACTGAAGAGCCGCTCACATCAACGCCGAAGATCCCGCAAGAGCTTCTGCTCAATGGCTCTTGGGGATAAGTAAGAAAAGGGCTCCTCCGACGACTCCGACGACGACGACAATGAAAAGGTATCATCTTACGAATGTGAAATTGTTGATTTACTTGAAAGTAATCGTCAGGAGTTGAAATATCGGGAAAAACTGGCTAGAGGGGCTAAGAAGAGGATACATGAGCTTGAGATTGAGCTTGCCTTGGCCAACGGCAGAATTGAGAGTCTATCTTCTTCCCCTTGCTTGGGTGATAGCAGTGAGTGCTCAAAGTGTGAGGTGTTGTTTTGTGACCTGACGACTCTCAAGTCCAGGTACACAGAAAGAGTTGATGAGAGGGACGCTTTGGCCACTGAGCTTGAGAGTGCTCAGCTCGAGCTGAAAGATGCTCATGCCACTGTCGTCGTGCCGTGTGCTGATTGCCCATCTCATCTAGCTAGTTTAGCTGAGCTGAAAGCCAAGGGTGATGAGCATCTGGGTGATTTGGAGAGAGTTAGAGCTGAGCTGGAGCAGACTAGGCTAGAGGTTGAGACACTATCAATTCCACCAACTGTCTGTGAGAACTGCTTGTCTCTTAGATTGGAGTTGATTAAGCTGAAAGCCGAGAAGTCTGTTCAGGTTGATAGAGAGTGTGAGACCTGCTTGTCTCAGGTGGAGGTACTAGCTTCCTTGAGAGAGGAGCTAGGTGATGTTCAAAATGAGAACTTTTACCTCCATCAGATCCTGAGTTGGGTGAGTGCCTGAGAGCCATAGCTCGGCATGATGATCGATCAGTTTAAGAGGCAGGATGTGTTTGGGGTAGGCTACACCTACACCAAGGCTGACTTTGAGAGTGCTATTAGTCGGGCAGTGGAGTGGAGTAAAATGACTCCTGAGTAGAGATATCCCAAGACTCACTCCACTGAGTCTTTCCAGGCTAGTCAGCCCAAGGATGGAGTGTTCCAAGAACAGCCCAAAGCTCCACCCAAGAAGCCCATCTAGGTTCCAAAGCCAAAACACCTCCGCACTTCTGTAGACTCTCTTCCTAGACCCTCTCACACCAAGGAGACTACACCCAACACCACTAAGCCCAAGAACCCCAAGCCTCAACCACATCCCAAGAAGCCCAACTACCACTGTGAGTATTGTCAGAGAGATGGGCATCTTGCGGAGTTTTTCTTTAGGAGGAAGCGGGTTGAGAGAGCAGAGAGAGCTCGTGGTGGCCTAAAGCAATTCTACCAGCAGGGTGGTAGACTGAGAGTTCCTCGACTTAGGGAGAGGCTGGAGGCCAGGCCGTGTCATGTAGGTGGTGGCAGAGGAGACGACTTTCATGCCCGTGCTCCGGATGGTGGTGTTCATTCCAGCAGAACTCCAGGCTGTTTTGGTTACGGCCCTGGACCTCGTGGCCGGGGGCTTAGGCAGAACCGTGGACTGTGCTTTGAGACGTGTTTTGGTCCAGATTCATATGATGATTTCTACTTTCCGTCTTTTGAGCAGATGGCTCGACACTGGTTTAGTTCCTTTGCTAAACCTGGTGCCGGACCATTTGCTCCCCCTTACAACCACTGATTGTGTAGGGTCAGGGACTGGAGGACGTTTGGATCATGGACTTAGGATGCTCTCGCCACATGACGGGACATCGCAGATGGTTCTCTAGTCTCTCTCCCCCGAGCTCCAAGGAATACATCACCTTCGGGAATAGTGGTCAAGGTAAGTGTTGGGGGAAAATATCCCATCTTCGGGGTTATTGCCGAAGCAACATAAAGGCAGTCATCAGGTTCGAAGGTTCTCAGAAGATCATCTTCGAAGACACCCGGAATCCCGTTCGAAGCACAAGATAGGCATTGGTTCGAAGTATGTCTTCGAACTAAAGCCCTTCAGGATCTTTTCTGCCAGCTAAGATGGAAGACTTATCTTCTTTCTTATTAGATTAGTCTTTTACCATTTTAGCCCTATTAAGGAAACCGAATAGTTTCCTTAATGTCGGTTGTAATAGAGGGGTAAATAGGTCTTTTCCTTAATGTTTGGGCCTATAAATACCCCCCATTTCACCCTGTAATAGGGACCGAATACAAGTTATTCAATACACATTTACGAACTATTCTAAGCTATTATCCTTTCGGAGGCTTAGAATAGTTTGCTTCACAAACACTTCGTTTGTTAGTTTCTTTTCTACAGAAACCTGTTAGCGTAATCTTTTACGCCAACAGTTGGCGCCGTCCGTGGGGAACCTAGTCCGAAAAACTTCGTTCTCTACCAATTTCTTACATCATGCCTCCTAAGCGGAGCGCACCTCGCAATCCCACTCGGAGGTCCACTCGGATCTCCGGAGAGATACCCTTCGACACAGTTGAAGTCGGAGGGTCTTCGGCCTTCCCCCCACAAACTCCGGAAGGGGCTTCTATTCCTCGAGGATACGAAGCCTCTCCGCCAACCCCTTCCATACTCCGACAGCCCGGAGTCACTTCTCCACCCTCCATTCCGATTCGAACTGATCCTATCAGTTCTCAAGACCTGGAAGGTCCTTTCGGAGGAGATGAAGATAGCCTTGGAGACATGGCCACTCAAATGGCCAACCTTCAAGCTGAGGTAGCGAGATGGCGACAAGAAGCTGCGGACAGGCTTCGTTCTCAAGCCATCCCAACTATCCCAGAAGTGCCCGAAGACGACGATCTTGATTATCCCGAAGCCCCGGAGAACGCCTCTTACGACAATGAATCTCCGTTGCATCCTGAGCTGCAGAAGGTTCGCTTTGATCCAAAGTTTAAAACTTCGAAGCTCTGCAAGTATGCCGGAGATGAAGATCCCGGAGAGTTCGCGCGTTCTTATGCCCTAGCGATTGAATCTATAGCGGCGAAGTCAGAGACACTATGGCGAAGTGCTTCCCGTTAGCTCTTCAAGGTGTGGCGTTGAGATGGTTCTGGTCTTTAAAGCCAGGATCAATCAATTCGTGGTCACAGTTGAAGAGGAAATTTATAAGTAACTTTCAGGGCACCTTCGTGCCTCCTATGTCAACAGGAAGCCTTTTCCAGGTGAAACAGCTCCCCGGAGAAACATTGAGGCAGTACTTCAAGCGCTTCGCTCATACGAAGTCGCAAATACGGGGGCTGTCCACATCCTTAGTGGTTGATGCGGCTCGGGAAGGCGTCAGTCATCAAGGCCTTCTGGATAAACTGCATCGGAAGAGCATCTCCTCAGTTTCGCAGTTGATGTCATACTTCGAGGAGTATGCGAGGTCAGAAGAGGGTTGGCTTCGGAGGACTGCTGCTACTTCGACTGTATTGCAAGAAGTCAAAGCAGAAGTGAAGACTTCGACACAGCCGCAGGAACCAGTCTTCGAAGTGCAACATGATCGGAGAAGAGGGCAAAAGCACCCTCGCTCTGAAGTCTTGAATATTGCACCCCCACCGAAGTTTGCACCAAGAGCTCCACAGTCTACGGGGAACAAGGCCAGCGGCTGGAGGCCGCCAGGGAAAATGGCTGGCAAAGGCCAGACCCTTTTTTGCTGTATTCATGGAGAAAATCGAAGTCATGCAACTGACACTTGCAAGGCTATCCTTACCCTAAGGGGAGAGTACTTGGAGAGAACTTCGGGTCGAGGCAGTACCGACCGAAGTCTAGCAGCAACGCGCCCAGACCCGGTCCAGGCTGTGGCGCGGATAGAAAATTTTGATGCTGCAAGGCACCCTCCGGTGGCCAATGTTATGCCACCTCCGAAGCAAGAGGAAGGGCAAGATAGAGGAAAAAGAGTAGTTCTCCCTATCTCCGGAGGAGGTACCCTCGGAAGCATGTCCAAGAGACAGCGAAGAGAGTACGTTCGGGAAGTAGGTCACATTGGGACTTCGTCATCTGCAGCTGCAATGCCGGAGTAGTCTCATGTTCCGATATCTTTCTCTGCGGAGGATGCAGCTGGTATTAAGTTCCCGCATGCAGATCCATTGGTTATCACTGCTGATATTGCAGGGACTGAAGTCCGAAGGGTGCTAATTGACGGAGGTAGTTCGGCAGATATCATTTTTGTGCAAGCCTTCGATCAGTTATGCATTTCCAGGAAGCATCTCCTCCCAGCGGCTCGTCCTCTGCAAGGCTTCGCAGGACCTCCGCTTGATGCACTCGGCCAGATAGGCTTGGAAGTAACCTTCGGAGAAGGTTTATTAGCCCGAACTGAAGAAGTTATCTTTGATGTGGTAGATGCCCCGTATGCTTATAATGTCATCTTCGGACGGGGCATGCTGAATCAGTTCGGAGCAGTGGCGCATCACAACTACTTGTGCATGAAGATGCCCACACAAGCAGGAGTCCTAACAATCTTCGGAGATCAAGCCATTGCTCAGAGGGCAGAATATGGTCATGGTCCCCCTCTTGATCCGAGGCAAGTAAACAGTGTGCAAGATAATGAAGAAATTTTTTCGGCCTCCTCCGAAGCTTCGAAGAAGTCTTTCCCGAGACCAAGTCCCGAAGGAGAGATTGCAACGAAGGTCATTGTTAAAGATGGTAAAGAATACACTTTTCAATTTGGTAAAGATTTACCTCCTGAAGTTGCAACCTCCTTGGAAAAGGTCGTGGAAGAAAATTTGGATGTCTTCGCTTGGTCTGACGAAGATATCACCGGAGTTGATCGGGATATCATTGAGCACAGTTTACATGTAAACCCGAAGGCCCGGCCTGTTCGACAAGGACTCCAGAAGATTTCCGCAGAGAGAGCTGCTCTAGCTAAGGACGAAGTTGAAAAACTGTTGAAGGCTGGGATTATCAGAGAAGTGGCTCACTCAGAATGGTTAGCCAACCCAGTCTTCGTCAGGAAGAAGTCTTCCGGGAAGTGGCGCATGTGCATTGATTTCACATCTCTGAATAAAGCGTGCCCACGTGACCCCTACCCCATGCCCCGAATTGACCAACTGGTTGACTCCACTGCAGGTTCGGAGTTATTAAGCTTCCTTGACGCGTATTCTGGTTATCATCAAATATGGTTGAAGCGCGAAGATGAAATCAAGACAAGCTTTGTAACTCCTTCGGGAGTCTTCTGTTATGTAAGAATGCCCTTCGGCCTAAGAAATGCCGGGGCTACTTTTTCAAGATTAGTTGCTAAGGCTCTAGGTCATCAATTAGGTCGCAATGTGGAGGCCTATATGGATGATATTGTAATAAAGAGTGCTTTAAAGTACCAACATAGCCTAGACTTAGCAGAAACATTCAATAGCCTTCGGGCATGTGGGATCCGTCTTAACCCCGAAAAATGTATATTCGGAGCTAAGGCTGGAAAGTTGTTAGGGTATTTAGTTTCAAGCAGGGGAATTGAAGCTAGCCCTACTCAAATAACTGCGCTACAGAAGATGGCCCCTCCGGAGAATTTAAAGCAAGTGCAAAAGCTGACTGGACGTCTGGCCGCACTTAGCAGGTTTTTATCAAGGTCTGCGGAGAGGAGCTTGCCAATATTCAAAGCTTTGAAAGGGTCCGAAGATTTTGCATGGACACCGGAGTGTCAGAAAAGCTTCGAAGATATTAAAGATTATCTCAGTAATCTTGCTACACTCACGGTGCCTACTGCGGACGAAACCCTACTCCTGTATCTTGCAGCTACAGGTTCAGCTGTCAGCGCAGTCCTTGTCAGAGAAGTGGATTTCAATGGGAAGTTGGTCCAAAATCCTGTCTATTTTGTATCCGAAGCATTGTCAGGAGCGAAGACAAGATACTCCGAACTTGAGAAGTTCGTTTATGCTCTGATAATGGCTTCGAGGAAGCTAAGGCATTATTTTTTGGCTCACAATGTAATTGTACCAACTTCGTATCCCTTAGGAGATATGCTCCGAAGCAAAGATTCCACTGGAAGGATTGGAAAGTGGGCAGTCGAGCTAGCACCCTTCGGCATATCTTTCTTGGCAAGGACAGCTATCAAATCCCAAGTCCTAGCAGACTTCGTAGCAGAGTGGACTCCACCTGCGAATTTGACTCCGGAGAAATCAAATGACGGAGTTTGGATTGTTTACTCCGATGGGGCTTTCCAAGCATCCGGAGCAGGCATTGGGGCAGTGTTGATTTCACCGTCAGGGCAAAGAGCAATGTACTCCGCAAGACTCAACTTTAAGTCTACCAATAATATAGCGGAGTACGAAGGGATTTTATTAGGACTCTGGAAAGCACGTGCTCTAGGGGCTACAAGAATAATTATAAAGAGAGATTCTCAGATAGTAGCAGGGCACGTAGACAAAAGTTTTCAAGTTCGGCATCCACAGCTTACCAAGTACTTAGAAGAAATTCGCAAGACCGAAGCACACTTCAAGGGTATTTCCATTCGGAGTATACCAAGAGCTGAAAACGTGCAAGCGGACATTTTAGCGAAGGCTGCAGCCGGAGCTGTGGATGTGCCTGAAGAAGCTTTCTATGAGGAGCTCAATATACCTTCGGTGCCACAAATTGCCTCTGCAGAGATTCTTTGCATTCCTAATGCAGATTGGAAAGATTCGATTATAGAACTCTTGCAAGGAGGAACAAGTTTGCCCGAAGAGCCCCAGTTGTCAAGATTAAAACTCAGAGCAAGAAACTATCAGTTAATCAACGGTATATTATACAAGGCCGGAGTATGTTCCCCGCTACTCCGATGTATATCTCAAGCCGAAGGCCAAGAAATTCTTCGAGAAATTCACGAAGGCCTTTGTGGAAGTCATTTAGCCCCTAGAGCTCTGGCAGGAAAAACACTTCGCCAGGGGCTTTATTGGCCCACAATAACAGCTGATGCGGAGAGCTTGGTCCGCACTTGTCAAGGATGCCAGTGGATGGGTCGACGGAGTCATCGCCCACCAACAGCTCTTCAAGTCATTGCTCCAGTATGGCCCATGGCCAGATGGGGTATGGATCTAATTGGCCCCTTTCCATTAGCAAAGGGAAATCTGAAGTTCGCAGTGGTAGCTATTGAATATTTTTCTAAGTGGGTAGAAGCAGAGCCCTTAACAGCTATCACCTCGAACAATGTACAGAAATTCTTCTGGAAGAACATTATTTGTCGGTTCGGAGTGCCTAGATATCTCACAGTTGATAATGGAACACAGTTCGACGCAGAACCCTTCAAGAAGTTTTGCGAAGACCTAGGCATTCAACTATGTTTTGCTGCAGTGAGACATCCTCAGTCGAATGGAGCCGTAGAGCGAGCCAATGGAAATATTTTATCAGGGTTAAATCGAAGAATAGTAGGATTATCAAAGGGACTGTGGACCGAAGAGCTTCCGAAGATTCTGTGGTCCATTCGGACTACGCAAACAAGGTCCACAGGTTTTACTCCGTTCAGACTACTATTCGGAGATGAAGCTATGACCCCAACGGAGCTCAAAGGGGGATCATTTCGCAGCACCGAACCGGACATTGAAGAAGAAAGACAAGCTTCGTTAGATTTGTCAGAAGAAACAAGACTTCGGGTTGTAGCTAATCTATCAAAGTATCATCAGCAGACGAAGACTTGGTATGACCCGAAGGTTAAGCTCAGCGAGTTAAGGCCGGGTCATCTTGTTCTACGAAGCATTATAGCACCAGGGAAGTTAGGCAATAAATGGGAAGGTCCATATCTAATTGTCCGCTCAGGGCGCCCTGGTTCATTTAAATTAGCTAATTTAGAAGGTGAAGAGTTAGCACATACTTGGCATGCGGAGCACCTAAAGCGATACTTCGCATAATGGCTCCTTGTAATTCGCTTGTAATCACCTCTAAATTAATAAAGCATATGACCCTGATAGTTGCCTTCCCCTCATAGACTTCCAGCTTCCGAGTGGACGCACTGGAACCGCGGGGTCGACCGAGAGGGAAGTGTCATTAAGCTGGGTTGTATTTTCGGACTTCGAACCCATAAAGTTCGAAGCCTCCGACGTGGTGGCTGACATAATCCGGAGCCCAGGCCAACGGCTTGTAGGCATCCGTAAAAGAGCCCAAAACCACATTCTACGGAGTCCAAGCCATTGGCTGGTAGACTTCCGTAAAAAGAGCCGAAGGTGGCCAAAATCTACGGAGTCCAAGCTGCAGCTTGCAGACTTCCGTAAAAAAGAGCCGAAGGTGGCCAAATTCTGCGAAGTCCAAGCCATTGGCTGGTAGACTTCTGCAAAAACAGCCGAAGGTGGCTAAATTATACGGAGTCCAAGCCATTGGCTGGTAGACATCCGTAAAAAGAGTCCAAAGAGACCATTGCAAACTCCGAACCATTGGTTCGTCAGAGATCGCAAAGACAAGCCGAAGGTGGCTAAAGCAAAACAGCATTTGAGCCATGAGCTTCGAATGTCTGTTAACATAAGTCCAAAGTGACAAATTCTTTAAGACACTAAAGTGTCCTGAAAGTTATCTCAATTAATTTCTTTCGTAAAACAAAGGTACTAAGTTACCATTCTTCTGACTGCAAAAAGTCGAAGACATTTCATAAGATTTCAAAAGATCTTTAAATGACAGAGGGGCTCCGAACCCCCAAAAAATTGTACTCCGAAGTTTTTTCTTTGCGCATAACCATCTTTGAATACATTTTGAAGTTTCTTATACCCAAAGAGGGGCTAGTAAATATGGAGACAATTTTAAATCGGCATTCATTATTGAAATAAATGCGTTTACAGATTACACTATGAAAAATTGGTATCTATACCAAGAAGGAATCGGAGACCTCTTCGGTCCCGAGAGCTAGGGGTGGAACGACTAGTTCCAACATCGGAAGTTCTAAGAACTTTACGTTTAACTCTCTTCCTCCCCCTCGAAGCTCTAAAATCCTTCTGCTCTTGTTGAAGCTCGGCCCAAGTTCGAAGCCGCTCGGGGCTTCTTTCCCAGCTTCTAAGATCTTCAGATCTTTTATTTTGGGCTTCACCTTCGTCTTCAGACCAATTAGCGTCTTCAGAAGACGAGGTGTTTGCGTCAACCTCTTTATCTTCCTCTTTAATATAAGACAATACGTCTTTGATTACTTCAGGCGCAATTACGCCGGAGTCATCTCGAGGAATAAGAAATCGAGGACGCTTATAACTTTTTAGAAGTTCGAAGGTGTTCCACAATGAACGAAGTTCGTTGTTAAGCTCTAACACTTCGATATCTTCCATAAGAGGCAAAGCCTAAAAATATGACAAACAAGACTTTCATTGATAAATGTTTACAAGCATGAACTTTACATAATCAAAAAATCCTAAGTAATTCCTAAACCTGCGGGTTCGAAGGAGGCTGACTGCTCGAAGCTTGGCTCCGAACTTGCTTCTGGCGTTGGCCTTCATCGATCCAAGCCTTGATCGCAGAACGACCTTCGGCTCTCCATGAAGTTTGAAAGGCTCGCCAGGCGGCAGTCACGCCTTCGGAAGGATTCAAAAGTCTCTCGTCGTCGAAGGTGATGGAGCCCTCTGCGCTCGGAGTAATTATTCGGCCCAAATCCTCATAGTAACGAAGTAATCCAAGGGCAGACACTTGTCCGGAGAGTTCTCCATAACGCATGCCTGCCGTTTTCATTTGCTTCGTTGCTCCTTGGATCCTCTTTAACCGGCGCAGCAGAGTCACATTGTCATCCGAAGGTAGTGATCCGGTAGTACCAAAGTACTCCAAAACACCTAACATTTGCTCGATGACCTCCGAAGCCACCTTCTCGGACTTAAGTTTTTCCTCAATAAGTGCATCCTTGACCGAAGTCGTTTCTGCTAGAACTCCGGAAATTCTGGCATTCTCTGTAGTCAAAGTATTCTTTTGAGTCAAGAGTTGGCCAGCCTCCTCTTGGAGCCTCACAAGTTCGGACCCCTTCGCAGCATCCTTCTTTCGTAGTTTTTCAACTTCTGCTCGAAGCACAATTCATTCTGCTTCGAGCTCTTTCTTCGCAGCTTCCAAGCTTTGCCTAGCCCTTCGCTCTACTAATATTATATTATCCATCTGAGCTACTCGACCCTCGGAGAAGTTAAAATTTCTTTGAAGAGTTTCATTTTCTTCCCGAAGTTGAGCAATTTCATTTTCGCCCGATAAAGCTGCGGCGCGGGACAAGACTGCTTGCTAAGAAAAAAGAAAAACTGAAATAAGAAATTATTCATATATAATTTCTATTTGGTTCGAAGATGCTTCGTACCTGGTAGGCTGCTCTTTCTATAGCAATGTTAAGCTCCGAACTTTTCGCCCTGCTTAAGAGGGCTACCAGTTCTGTTTCCCCGACTTTGCGACTGGCTTGACCCAAAGGTTTAACCAAAGTCCGAAGTCTGGTTCTCTCCTCCAAGAAAGGAGTTAAGAGAGGAAGCATTACTGAAGCCTTCTGATCAGCTCTGCTTAGCGAAGGTCCGGAGAGTTCTTCTGAGGCCCTTGGAACTTCAGTAGATGGCCCCCCCTCAGTTGATTCACTTTCATCTGTTGAATCAGATGAAGTTGATCCTTGAGTAGGGAGAGGCTCTATGTGTCTTTTACCCCTTCCAGGCCCCTGTTGAGTGACCTCCGGGTGTGGCTCCGAAGTTGTCGAAGGCCTTTGAGTTGTGTCTTCGTGGCGTACTTCTTCCGAAGGAGGTTCTGAAAAAACAAAAATGTTATACATTGTATAATTTTGCAGAAATCGATAAGAATTATGCAAAATTTACCTTCGACATTCTCCGGGAGATCGAGCACTGGACTGCTCGGAGGATCGAAGGTGAAGTCATCATCTGAATCCACCGTTAAAACTTCAGCTACCGGAGTATCTCCGTGAGCAATCCTCTCCTCATCCACAACTGAAGTTGCAGGAACTTCAACTTCATCTTCACCCATAGGGGCTTCGATTTGTTCCTCTTGAGTATCCGGAGCTCTTATTTCTTCAATGTTAGCTTGAGGCTCCGGCATACCTGCAGTATCTTTCATATGAATATTTTGTTGAGCTGCATCTTCATCAATCAATCTCACTAATAATATACCTTCATCTTCTTTAGAACCGGAGATTGAGGTTCTTGAGCTAGAAGGTGCAGGGTCCGAAGGTGCGAGATTTTTTGGCTTCCGAGCCACCTTCTTCACCGGAGTCCTTGCGGAGCTCGAAGCTCCGGTTTCAGCTGTCCTCTTCTTGGGTCCTTTCTCCGAAGGCACCCAATCCATCAGAGGGGGTGGAGTTAACTCCAACATTCCCCATACTCTGTTAAACCTTTCCCAACTCCCGACCAATTTAATTCGCCATTCTTTTTCAATCGAAGTAGGGGCACCCAGAATCTTCTCCGAAGCCCTTACAATTTGCTCTGAAGTAATAGGGGCTGAAGAAGCTAAAAATGATTCAAGTTAGTCTTTCTTCGAAGTAAATATGTACAATGCATGTTGGTTTCGAAGTTACCTGCAGGGCTCGAAGTAAAATTGATCTTGCGAAGACCGCCTTCCGAGTCATCCTCGAAGATGATAGGCCAGTTGGCCATCAGCGGAGGAATTTGCAGTCCGAGGAATTCTTCGGCTAAGTCCCGCATGCTTAACCTTCGGCTAATTTTCTGAAGAAGGTTAAGGCGAGCTTCGAGCTGGCCTTCGTCAGGTTGCACTAAGGCTTCCTTCCGGAATTGAATTTCTTTGAGGGGCCCAGCCAGAGGACTGCTTGCTCCAACTTCGGCATAAAACCACCTCAGGACCCAATCAGTATACCATCTTGCATTGATGGCCTTAGCAGGAAATTGCAGGGCATATTCGTCTCGAAGCCTAAAATTAATGCTTCCGAAGGCAACCACCACTTTCTCACCTCCGGAGCCTACGAAGGTCTTCGGCTGGCAAGTTGCTCTATGAAGTGCAGCGAAGATTTCTGCCCTCCCCTCGCAACCTTCGGCTCTCAACGCCCATTCGAAGATAGCTAACCTAGCTACTGCATTCGGAGATAATTGGGGGAGAGTTACATGAAACAGATCCAAAACTTCTGCCAAGAAGTCCACTGCAGGAAGACCCAAGCCGGCTTCGAAGAAGGCTTCGAATACAACCACTTCTCCAGGCTTCGGTGACGGAATAAGTTCTTTTCCAGGCTTGCGAATCATTACTCCGGTACTGATTTTCCCTTCTACTGCCATTGCTAGCGATTCTCTCTTGCAGGTAGAAGACCCCAGTTGAAAAGACTGGTCTAAATACTTGGTCGATGGCGGGCACAGACCTTGGTCATCGGCGATTTGGGGATTTCTCCCCCCTGCCGCCATAGATGTCGCCGCCCGCATCGGAGGTGCCGCCGCCAACGCTGCCGCCGCTGCCGTTGCGGCCGCCTATTGCCGAGCCAAGGCCGAAGGAGGTGCGGATCCCTTGGTCTTCACCATCGCGATCGCTGGATTGCTCTGAGGAAATGGAGGTTAGGGCTCAAGAACTCAAAGGCTAGGGCTCACGAACTCAAAGGGCTCAAAAGTTTTTGATTGCTACAATGCGGTGAAAAGGTAACCGGGTAACGTCTAGGCCCTTTATTTATAGCCTAGATTTCACTTTCTTACCGTTAATCCATGTCGTTTCGCATTCCTGCCGTTACTTCTTTTACGAAATTAACGCCTGCTACAGTTTCCGTTGGAAACAGAAACTAACGGCTATTTCTTCTAAGTCTAAAAAGACTTTCGAACTTCCTAAGTCAGTTCTAAGATAGTTCGAAAGGTAATTACCTTAAGACTGATTCGGAGTTCATATCTTCATGCATTTCGGAGATAAAATAAAAACCAATAACCCCTATGATTGGTTATTTTTTCCTTTCGTATACTGCTTTCCTAACGTTACAGATCAACGGAGAAGTGTATTCGAGGGGCTACTGTTGGGGGAAAATATCCCATCTTCGGGGTTATTGCCGAAGCAACATAAAGGCAGTCATCAGGTTCGAAGGTTCTCAGAAGATCATCTTCGAAGACACCCGGAATCCCGTTCGAAGCACAAGATAGGCATTGGTTCGAAGTATGTCTTCGAACTAAAGCCCTTCAGGATCTTTTCTGCCAGCTAAGATGGAAGACTTATCTTCTTTCTTATTAGATTAGTCTTTTACCATTTTAGCCCTATTAAGGAAACCGAATAGTTTCCTTAATGTCGATTGTAATAGAGGGGTAAATAGGTCTTTTCCTTAATGTTTGGGCCTATAAATACCCCCCATTTCACCCTGTAATAGGGACCGAATACAAGTTATTCAATACACATTTACAAACTATTCTAAGCTATTATCCTTTCGGAGGCTTAGAATAGTTTGCTTCACAAACACTTTGTTTGTTAGTTTCTTTTCTACAGAAACCTGTTAGCGTAATCTTTTACGCCAACAGTAAGGTACACGACATTCCCTCAATTCGCATCTCAGACCATTTCTCTTTGAAGAACGTTACTTTGGTTGGAAATTTGAACTTCAATTTGATTTCTGTCTCACAACTTCTTGAGGATGGTTTGGAGGTTCATTTTAAGAAGGGCAGATCTTCTGTGATTGATTCTAGAGGGTCTTTGATTTATCAGATTTTACCTTTTGGTAAGGTTTTCGGATTGACTTCTCTAGTTCTTTTGGCCCTTCTCGATGTTTGATTGTTGGATCCTCCTCTGAGCTCTGGAAGTGGCATAGGAGGTTGGGCCATTTGAGATTTGATCTACTAGTCAGTTTGAGCTCTATGGACCTCATCCGAGGATTGCCCAAGCTTAAAACGGAGAAGGATCTAGTTTGACATCCCTGTCATCACGGGAAAATGGTTGTCGCTTCTCACTCACCTGTGACTCAGGTGATGACTTCATACCCAGGAGAGATGTTACACATGAACACTGTTGGTCCAGATCGGGTACGCTTAGTCGGTCGGAAGTGGTACGCGCTTGTGATTGTTGACGATTTTTCTCGATTTTCGTGGGTTTTCTTCTTGGAGCCTAAGGATAAGACTTTTCATTTTGTTCATGACCTGATTTTAAAGCTGGAGAATGAGAACAATGGTCGGATGGGAGCGATTCGCTCTGACAATGGCTCTGAGTTCAAGAACTCTCAGTTCGTCAGCTTTTGTAGTGATCAGGGTCTTGACCATCAGTTTTCTGCTCCTTACACTCCCCCACAGAATGGTGTTGTGGAACAAAAGAACCGCACGCTAGTCGAGATGGCCAGGATGATGCTCGATGAGCATAGGACTGCTAGGCATTTTTGAGCTGAAGCTATGAACACGGTTTGCTATCTGGCCAACCGCATTTTTCTTAGAGCTTACCTAGGTAAGACTTCGTATGAGTTGCGGTCTGGCAGATAGCACAAGGTGAGCCACTTGCGAGCATTTGGCTGCAAGTGCTTTGTGCTCAAGAAGGGAGGGCATTTGGACAAGTTTGAGTCTCGTTGATGAGATGGAGTTTTTCTTGGCTATGCTTTGCATTCTCGAGGCTTCTGTGTTTGGAACCTCGACTCCCAGCAGCTTGTTGAGACTTGCGAGGTTTCTTTTGATGAGTCCTTGCCTTCTTTGACTCCTTTTTTTGATCTTTCTGGAGGTGGTGAGCTCGGAGAGTCCATCTTCGAGGAAGATGATGACAATCCAGCTGTTGATGAGGGTGGGCCTTCTGCACAGCCTGCAGAACCCACACCTTCTTAGACTTTGACTGAGGATGAGGGCAGACCTCTGATCACTTCTTCTACTTTGATCGAGCCCCCTCAGTCGAGTCCAGAGGTGCCAGCTGCTGACTCCGGTGAGGTGACTTCAGATCACCAAGGATCTCGAGCATTTCAGCGTGATCACCCCTCAGAGCTCATCATCGGTGATTTGTCTGAGAGGACTTTGCGATCTTCTGTTGACTCTCTTATTGTGTTTGTTGAATCTGCTTTTGTTGCATCTTTTGAGCCCAGAGACGTTTCTCATGGTCTTTCTAACTCGAATTGGATTAATGCTATGCAAGAAGAGCTTGAGAATTTTGTCCGCAATCGGGTTTGGACACTAGTTGAGCTGCCAGCCGGATGCAACCCCATAGGCACCAAGTGGGTGTTCAAAAACAAGCAAGGTGAAGATGGGGTTGTGGTGCGCAACAAAGCTCGACTGGTTGCCCAGGGTTTTTGCCAGAAATAGGGTATTGACTTTGAGGAGACTTTCGCCCCTGTTGCCAGTCTTGAGTCCATTCGCATTATTTTAGCTTTTGCCGCTTCGAAGGGTTTTAAGCTTTTTCAAATGGATGTCAAGAGTGCTTTTCTGAATGGGTACATAGAGGAGGAGGTCTATGGTACGCAGCCCCCCGGTTTTGAGAACCCTAAGTTTCCTCGACATGTTTTTAAGCTGTAGAAAGCTTTATACGGTCTGAAGCAAGCCCCCAGGGCTTGGTATGACCGGTTAAAGCAGTTTTTTGTTGGGGAAGGGCTTTGTGATGGGTTCTGTGGATAAAACTCTTTTCTTGCTCAGAGATGCATCAGATTTCTTGGTTGCACAGATATACGTGGACGATATTATCTTCGGCGATACTACTGATGCTCTTGTGTCCAAGTTTTCTGAGAAGATGCACTGTGAGTTTGATATGAGCCTCATGGTGAGCTCAAGTACTTCCTAGGGCTCCAGATCAAGCAGACCAAGGACGGCACCTTCATCCACCAGGGTAAGTACACTCGGGACATGTTGATGAAATTCGACTTTGGTGGAGAGCTGAAGCCTCAGATGACCCCAATGGGTACATCTGGGGGCCTGGACAAGGACGAGAGTGGCATCAAGGTCAATGAGAGAGAGTTTCGAGGGATGATCGGTTCGCTGCTGTACTTGGTGGCAACGAGGCCAGACATATAGTTCGTTGTGGGACTGTGCGCGCGCTTCTAGTCTTCACCTCGCGCGTCTCATCGACAGGCTGTCAAGCGCTTTTTCAGGTATCTCACCTATGCGCCCGATCTTGGTCTTTATTACTCAGCATCATCATCTCTTGATTTATCTGGCTTTTTGGACGCTGACTTTGGTGGGTGCCGGTTGGATCACAAGTCTACTTCTGGTACTTGCCAATTTCTTGGTTCGTCTCTTGTTTCTTGGTCTTCTCGAAAGCAGTCTGGAGTTGCTCTTTCGACCACTGAGGCTGAGTATGTAGCTGCTGCTAGCTGATTATAGTTGGTTTGGATGATTTCCACGTTGCGAGACTTTGGGTTGTTCTTTCCTACCAGAGTTCCTCTGTTTTGTGACAGCACCAGTGCAATTAGTGTAGGGAAAAACCCTTGTCTCCATTCAAAAACCAAACACATTGATGTGCGCTTTAACTTTCTGTGGGATCAATATGAGAAAGGTGTCATTGACCTTGTTCATGTTGATACCCATCATCAGTTGGCTGACATTTTCACCAAACCCCTAGATCAGTCTACTTTTGAGCGTTTACGAGGGGATTTGGGTGTTGTGTATCCTTTTTAAGATATTTTGAGTCAGTTTTCTTTCTTCTTTACTCTTTTCTTGAGTCTTTTTGTGTGTGTTCATATCATGCATACTCACATATCACACTTTGAGCCTGCTTCTGTTATATGATTGATATGTTTTACTTATTCTAGCTGGTACATGCTTTTGATTACTTGTCGATGATCATGCTTTGCTTCAGTTCACATGATATGTCTGATATCTTTCATATGCATGTTTTTTATGCTTTAAAATTGAAAAATGATCTCCATTGCTTCTGGTAACTAGCTTGTGTAGGCTGAATGCTTTTTCTATCTGTTACATGCCTTGTAGCTTGATCCCTACTTAGATGCAGATATGCAACTTGGACATCTTTCTGCTTTAAACATGGAAATGTGCTATAAAAATGATAAAAATCAAAAAATGAAAATTCCATGCCTTTTATGCTCAAATTGAAAAGATCCAGGTGGGTTTGCTTTGTCGCATTGCATTATTCTGGACTGCTTACCATAGCACTGTGGTATGAACTAGGATAGTGTAGTGTATGCCAAGACCATTGTTTTAAGCTTCTGATGGTCCAGTTCTGGCCTAGGCTTGACTTGGTCGGTCTGCATAAGGTTTGACATGCAAATAACCCCTGGAAAAAATGAAAAAGGAAAAAGTAAAATCCTGAAAATTAAAAAGATAGCAAGTTTGCTGAAGCTCTTTGTTTTGGACAATGCTAATCTTGGTAGATATCAGTTAGTTTTTGCATCTCATGGTTTACCTTGCCTGTCAACCAGAAAATGTGGTGATGCTTTTGTTTGCAAAAATTGAAAAATGCGTGCTAATGACTTTCTTTAGATATCATCTATTGCACTGATCATGCCATGTGTCTTAGACAGTATGTCTTTTGCTATACCTGTTAGATATTGTAATTGCAGTCAATCATATCTGAGAAGCATGCTTTCTACACTCAACCTGCACCCCAGTTGCATTCATTGCATTTCAGGGGGAGTCTGTGTCTCTTTAGAGTGCATTTAGTCTCGCTTGATGAGTCCAATTGTCAATAAGGGGGAGATATTTTGGGAGAAGAGTTTAAGGGCTGGTTTGGGAGCCCACAATCCCGGCCCATCCACAGGGAAAGGGCCGGGATTGTGGGCTCCCAAACATGCCCTAAGGGGGAGTTTTGGCTTTCTTTGGGATTTGTTTCAGGGGGAGTTTTTGTCCCGTCTATCCTTACTCTTTAGATTGCACTCGTTTTTTAGTCTTTACTTTTGGTTAACTATAATGACCGTTTTCTTGCTTTTGTTTGGCTTTTGGTCATTAGGTTTAAACTTTTACCTTATTTTCTTCTTCTCTATTTCTTGTATTTTGTTTTCATGTTTTCACATGTGCTCGCAGGTACTGGAGAAGCTGATGAAGAGAAGTGTTGACAATGCACTCATCAAGGGGGAGATTGAGGAGCCATGCTGAAGAGCGTGGGCCTCATGGCTCCATATGTGATGAGTCATTGTCAACGGAAGACAAAGAGGACACAAAGAGAGGAGAAGACCAGCTGTGTCTGGGCCACGTGTGACTCAGGTACACTAGCAACAAGCGACTGTCGGGCAGAGGGGTCGCGAAGTCGGGCTGGCCCAATCAGGGTACATGGGCTAGGAGTAGTAGAGGATCCACTGGGCTGTTTACCAGGATTGACTAAGGTACACGGGCGATGAGCGATTGCCGGGATGAGAGAGCTGCGGAATCGGGCCGGCCCAATCCGGGTACCTGGTGCAAAGTCGGTGGACGCTTTGTCAGTTTCGGCGCAAAACTGATGACTGCTGATCTCGGATCGGACCGTTCTGGGGCAAAGCCGTAGTCGCTACGAAAACTCCGCTTCTGGATAAGTCATCTGTAAATAGGAGGTTACTGTTTTGTCCTTAGTCCCACAGTCACTCAGTTGAGTCTGTAAAAATATCCTAAGGGCAGTTTGGTTTTTTCCATTTTATTTCAACGTCTGTAAAAACCCTAAGGGTCTGTTGGAATATTCCTAGGCTATTGGGCTGCCTATAAATAGGGCCCCAATCCCTAGGGTTAGGGTTACCCTTTCAGAAATTACTTTACTAATTAAAAAAAAGGATTGGGTCACTTTTTGGCGTTCTTTCTCCCGGCGTTCTTTCATCTCCGCCGCCACTGTTGTATTTCGCGCGGCCACGGAGAAATTAACTAATCAGGTTTTTTATTCATGGTTGTTCATCCATCGAACTCATCGTTGCATTTTTCCAATGTCGTCTCGATACAAGTGTCATTTTTCCGAACTCGGCTAAGTCTCGCTTACTCAACCTCCGGCTGATTCGCTGAAGTAGGTTGAGGCGGGCTTCGAGCTGACCTTGACCGGGATGCACTAAGTCTTCTTTCCGGAATTGAATTTCTTTCAGAGGTCCGGCCAGAGGATTACTCGCCCCAACTTCGGCATAGAACCACCTCATAACCCAGTCAGTGTACCATCTTGCATTGATGGCCTTAGCAGGGAATTGTAGGGCATATTCGTCCCGGAGCCTAAAATTAATGCTTCCGAAGGATACCACTACTTTTTCACCTCCGGGGCCTACGAAGGTTTTAGGTTGGCATGAAGCCCTATGCAGTGCAGCGAAGATCTCTGCCCTCCCCTCACAGCCTTTGGCTCTCAATGCCCATTCGAAGATAGCCAGTCTAGCTACTGCATTCGGAGATAATTGAGGGAGGGTGACATGAAATAGATCGAGTACCTCCGCCAGGAAGTCTACTGCAGGAAGGCCTAAGCCGGCTTCGAAGAAAGCTTCGAATACAACCACTTCTCCAGGCCTTGGTGACGGAATGAGTTCTTTCCCGGGGTTCCGAATCATCACTCCGGTACTGATTTTTCCTTCTACCGCAATTGCCAGCGATTCCCTCTTGCAGGTAGAAGATCCCAGTTGGAAAGACTGGTCCAGATACTTCGTTGATGGCGGGCAGAGACTTTGATCATCGATGTTTTGGGGATTTCCTCCTCCTGCCGCCATGGATGTCGCTGCAGATGCCGGAGGTGCCGCCGCCAACGCTGCAGCCGCTGCTGCTGCAGCCGCCTGCTACCGGGCCAAAGTTGACGGAGCTCCAGATCCCTTGGTCTTCACCATTGCGGTCGCTGGATTGCTTGGGAGAAATGGAGGCTAGGGCTCAAAAAACTCAAGGGGCTCAAAAGGTGTTCGATTGCGAGAGAGTGGTGAAAATGTAATCGGGTGAGTTCTAGGCTGTCTATTTATAGCCTAAATTTTACATTCTTACCGTTAGCTCATGTCGTTTCGCAATCCTGCCGTTACTTTTCTCCGAAATTAACGCTTTCTACAGTTTCCGTTAGGAACAGAAAACTAACGGCTATTTTCTCTAAGTCTAAAAGACTTTCGAACTTCCCGAGTCGGTTCTAAGATAGTTCGAATAGTAGTTATCTTAAGACTGATTCGGAGCTTACATCTTCGTACATTTCGGAGACGAATTGAAATTTAATAACCCCTATGTTTGGTTATTTTTTCCTTCCGTATACTGCTCTCCTAACATTACAGGTTGAATGGAGAAGCGTATTCGAGGGGCTACTGTTGGGGGAAAATATCTCATCTTCGGGGTTATTGCCGCAACAGCATGACAGCAGATAGGAGATTCGAAGGTTTCCAGACATCCATCTTCGAAGATACCCTGAGTCAAGCTTGAAGTACGAAGATAGGCATTGGTTCGGAGTATATCTTCGAACTAAGGTCCTGCGAGATCTTTATTGCCAGCTAAGATGGGAGATTTATCTTTTATATCATTAGATTAGTCTTTTACCATTTTAGCCCTATCAAGGGTACCGAATAGTTTCCACTATGACGGTTGTAATAGAGGGGTAAATAGGTCTTTTCCTTAATATTTGGGCCTATAAATACCCCTCGTTTCACCCTATAATAGGGACCGAATATAAGTTATTCAATACACACATTCGAACTATTCTAAGTTGTTATCCTTTCGGAGGCTTAGAACAGTTCTCTTCGCAAACACTTCGTTTGTTAGTTTCCATTCTACAGAAACATGTTAGCGTAATCTTTTACGCCAACAGACGCATCGACAAATTCTCGCGAATATGATGGCATGTTCAGAACACCCCAACGCACCTATACAAAATTCAAATTTCAAGTCTGAATCAATCAGTGCAAATTAGAGCAATGACGTGTTTCAAAAACTCAGTTCAGACTAAATCGGAGGTAGAAGTATCAATCTAGCCCAGTCGGACTTTTAAGTGCCGACTTCCTCAGAATTTCGAAGATTGAAACTCTAACTGGTCAGTCGATCACTGAAGTTCCGACAGGATACATAACATCAGTAAATACTCAGAGATTCAAGTTTTCAATTCAGATTCAAAATTGATATCTCAAACAACTCAGTAAACAAATTTAGTTTACTTTTAGTACTCAATACAAAAGTTCTGAAATTAGTCAATTGTGATGTTTATCACTGAATACAGCACTAAAACAAATCACTGAGTTCAACATGATTCTGAAACAACTTGACACACTTAACTTCCAATGCAATCTCAACAAAACTGAAACCCTCTAGACAATGAATAGTAAAAACTTATTTCAGAAGGGTTTAGAAATCAGGAATTAAATCAATTTGCATAATTCAGTTTTAGAGCAATTCAGATCCTAAATCTTCACACTACAGACAGATTACACAGCAGCCACATTCAGAATATTCAGTTCACCTGAAACAGTTCAGATTCAAATAATTTTGTCTTGGCAACACATTCTGAAAAACAGAAGTTCAGTTTTACTCAAATTCAGCACAGCAATTTTCAAACAGTTTCGGACTAGTTCAGATTTCAGTTAATACAGAAACTGATATTACAAACTGAGAATACTCAACATTGGATATCTGCATTTGAACCAACATGAATCAGCAATAATCTGAACAGACATGATTATGTATTGATATCAGCATTCAAAACTTAATTACACTATAGAACTGTGTTTGATTCCATTGCAACCTAAATAATCACAGCAAACTAGATATAGAACAGAACCAGTTCTGAATAGCTGAAACAATTTGATTAGTCAAGAAGAAAACTAGCCATTCTGAATACAATTCAAAAGAATATTGACTTCATCACAGAACTATTGCAATATTGCTTTGTCTAGCAAACAGGAACTGAACCTAGAAGATTAAGACTGCTGTAAAATAAAAACTGACAAACAGAATTGAACCAATGAGCAGAGTTCAGCTAAAAACAGAACTATAGTAAGCTTGAAGATCAGCTAAACTTCTTGAAAAGTATGCTTTCTATCAGGTTTAACCATGTAAACACAGTGTATGAAGTGATGGTTCATGAACAATAGGGACTAGCAAAGGAATTAGAGGTGTATTCAAAAATCTGACAAAGACTTGATAAGAAACAGTACATTGATTCAAAACAAATTCAGATATGAACTTGCCAAACTTACTCTACATCAAATAACCTCAAAACTATTTCAGGTTTTAAACCAACATCCAACTCAGAAATAAAACGACCTACTAAAAATGAACCTATGCAGAATGCTTCCCTTCAACAACCCTGGCAAAAACCTCTCGGGTGTTGTAGCAAAACCAGGAAATTGCACATGAAATGAAATAGTGTTCCTAAAAACCCTGTTGTCGATCTGAAACTTTCACTCAAGAAGCTGTAGAATATCACTATTGGGGGAACAAGTTTTCCCTTAAACAGGGGCCAAATGACATCAGCCTTCGTAAGACTCTGGCCCAGAGCCTAACACTGTCGAAGCAGATTCCCACCTACCGAAGTTATTTCCAAGTAGCATTTAATCCAAGCCTCCGGGCTTTGCTCCCCTCGGAACTAACCTCCGGGCCCTCTTCGGAGCTAACCTTCGGGCCCTCTTCGAAGCTAACCTTCGGGCCCTCTTCGAAGCTAGCCTCAGGGCTCCCTTTGGAGATAACCTCTGGGTCCCCTTCGAAGCTCGGCTCCGGGCTCCCTTCGGAGCTAACCTCCGGGTTCTCTTCAGAGCTAACCTCCGGACCCCCTCCGGTCCCTTTCGAACCTAAGTCTCCGGAAGTGCACTTCGGAGTACCCTTCAAAGCCTTTGATGCAGCCTCCGCCCGAAGAGCTCCAGCCACTACTTCAAACTGAGAAAATATCTCCACTCTGCTACAGTGTAGAGCCATACCAGGGGCCCCTCTGTCCCCAGTATGTCGTTTAGCTGCTCAGAAGTGACGTTTATCTGACACGTCTATAAAGCTATAAAGATGTTTGTACAGTAGTCTAGTCTTTTTTCCCTTCTTGCCCCTATAAGGCGTATAACTTGTAGAGGGCATTTAGGTCTTTTCCTTTGGCCTGCGTGTCTATAAAAGCAGGGCTAAGCCCTTGTAATAGCCAGATAGAGGAGAGGCAAACTAAGCTCAATCCACTATAGACTGGACGTAGGGCTATTATCCCTTTGGGGAGGCCTAAACCAGTATAAATCCTCTCTCCCTCTGTTAGAACCATTCGAGGTTCACTCTATACACCATATACACTCAAAACCTACTATAGCTAACGCAATTTCTACAACAGTTGGCACCGTCCGTGGGGAACCTAGTACTAAAAGCTGAGTTCTCTGCCACTACCTATGTCTCGAAGTGAGCTTGACGGGGAGCTTCAAAGTTTTCTTGCTTTGCACAACCTCCGGCGAGTGGCTTCGAGCGCAGCCCGAAGGCCTTTTTTGCCTTCCACCATCCCTCATGCTTTGGAGTCCACCCTCCGGCAAGGGGCTCCGCTGCGCGCGCCGAAGGCCTCCGAAGCCCCAGGGGCTACAAGGTAAGTTTTTCACCCGTTTTACGAGGTATGAACACAGTCCGAAGTCCCACTTCGCCGTGCAATTTGCAATTATTTTCAATAAATTACCGAAGTCTTACTTCGCTTTAAAACCGAAGTCTTACTTCACCTTTAAAGCAAAATCTTGCTTCACTTTATCAAAAACCTGAAGCCTTACTTCACTTTATTTAGTGTCGAAGCTCTGCTTCATTTTCTGATTGCCGAAGCCTTGCTTCTTCTTTGTTAAAACCAAAGATCTGGTGTGTCCTTATCAAGACCGGAAGCCAACAGCCTTGTTCTTTTAAGAATCGAGGTTACCGTTTTGTATTGTTAAGGACCAAAGCACTACTTCAAAGTCTATTTGAAACAGGACTCAACATCCGAAGGCTACACAGCGCCTCCGGGCCCGTAGCAGTAATGTTGGGGGAATATATTTCCCTTACACAAGGGCCAAATGACGTCAGCCTCCGAGAGCCTTCGGCCCAATGCCGGGTTCTGTCGGAGCCTGTTTTCTTCGAGTATTATTTCCAGGTCCCAAGATGCTTCCCGAGGCCTGTAGCTTCGAAGCCCCCCAAACCAGGAGGTTCGGCTCGAAGCCCTTAGTTGAGTCCAGTTCGGAGGCCGCCCTCCGGAAGCCAAGCCCGGAGGCCGCCCTCCGGAGTCCAGTTCGGAGGCCACCCTCCGGAAGCCAAGCCCGGAGGCCGCCCCCCGGAGTCCAGTTCGGAGGCCACCCTCCGGAAGCCAAGCCCGGAGGCCGCCCTCCGGAGTCCAGTTCGGAGGCCACCCTCCGGAAGCCAAGCCCGGAGGCCGCCCTCCGGAGTCCAGTTCGGAGGCCACCCTCCGGAAGCCAAGCCCGGAGGCCGCCCCCCGGAGTCCAGTTCGGAGGCCACCCTCCGGAAGCCAAGCCCGGAGGCCGCCCTCCGGAGTCCAGTTCGGAGGCCACCCTCCGGAAGCCAAGCCCGGAGGCCGCCCTCCGGAGTCCAGTTCGGAGGCCACCCTCCGGAGGCCACCCTTCGGAGGCCACCCTCCGGAAGCCAAGCCCGGAGGCCGCCCTCCGGAGTCCAGTTCGGAGGCCACCCTCCGGAGGCCGCCCTCCGGAGGCCACCCTCCGGAGCCAAGACCGGAGGCCACTCGCCGGAGCAGCGCTTCGGAGCCCCCCCCTCGGGTGCACTCCGAAGCCCCCTCCGCTCCTAGCTTGTCGTTTAGTTGGTCAAAGGCTGGCGCAGCCTGACACGTCTGTAAAGCTGTAAAGCTGTCTGGTACCCGTGTACAGTAGCCAGCCCCCTTTCCCTGTTTACCCCTATGAGCCTAAGGGCCCATGGAGGGTATCTTGGTCTTTTCCTTAAGGCCTGCGTGCCTATAAAAGCAGGGCCAAGCCCTTGTAACGGGGACAGGCTCCAGGGGGCCATGAGACCCTGGAGTTATCCTCTCCACCTCAAGGCACACCATGCCAAATCTACCACAAACTGGACGTAGGGTTATTATCCCCTAGGGGAGGCCCGAACCAGTATAAACCCTATCTCTCCCTGTGAGAACCCATCGAGGTTCATTCTCCATATCATACTCCACCACAGAAAACCTGCTGGAACTAACGCTATTGTTCCAACAGTTGGCGCCGTCCGTGGGGACCTTAGTCCTAGAAGCTAAGTTCTCTACCACTGCCTGCAACCCGAAGTGCGCCCGAGGGGGGAGCATCGAGGCTTTCTCGCTTCGCGCACCCTCCGGCAAGGGGCTTCGAGGGCAGATCGAAGGCCACCTTCGCCTTCCTCCATCCTCCGCAGACCGGAGCCCACTCTCCGGCAAGGGGCTCCGCTCCACGTTTCAAAGGACATCGAAGCCCCGAAGGGCTACAAGGTAAGTACCGCCCAAAGCCATCGAAGCCATGCTGATCCTTGTTTAAAAACCGAAGCCACGCTTCGCCTTATTTAAACCCGAAGCACCGCTTCGTCTTATTTAAAACCCGAAGCCTTGCTTCGCTTTACTCAAAAACCGAAGCCATGCTTCGCTTTATTTAAACCCGAAGCACCGCTTCGTCTTATTTAAACCCGAAGCACCGCTTCGTCTTATTTAAACCCGAAGCACCGCTTCGCCTTATTTAAACCCGAAGCACCGCTTCGTCTTATTTAAAACCCGAAGCCTTGCTTCGCCTTACTTAAAAACCGAAGCCACGCTTCGCCTTATTTAAACCCGAAGCACCGCTTCGTCTTATTTAAAACCCGAAGCCTTGCTTCGCTTTACTCAAAAACCGAAGCCATGCTTCGCTTTATTTAAACCCGAAGCACCGCTTCGCCTTATTTAAACCCGAAGCACCGCTTCGTCTTATTTAAAACCCGAAGCCTTGCTTCGCCTTACTTAAAAACCGAAGCCATGCTTCGCTTTATTTAAAACCGAAGCCACGCTTCGCCTTGTTCAAAAACCGAAGCCATGCTTCGTCTTATTTAAACCCGAAGCCACGCTTCGCCTTATTTAAAACCGAAGTCTTGCTTCGCTTTATAAAACCCGGAGTACCTCTCCGAAGGCTACACAGTGCCCCCGGGCCCGTAGCAGTGGGCTAAATGGACTCCGGGCCACTGGCCCGACGCGTCCAGGGATTCCGGGCTCCGCGCCCGAAGCATCCCAGGGATTCCGGGCTCCGCGCCCGAAGCATCCCAGGGATTCCGGGCTCCGCGCCCGAAGCATCCCAGGGATTCCGGGCTCCGCACCCGAAGCATCCCAGGGTCGAAGGTGACCCAGAGTCGAAGGTGGCTCAGAGTCGAAGGTGGCTCACATTATCACAGGTTCGGTGAATCCACACCAATTATCCTTCTCATTACAGGACCAAGCTCCGAAGCCCAGCTTCGTTACCCAAGCACGCTCCGAAGCCCTGCTTCGCGTGTTAATATAATATACGCCCGAGCGTCTCGAAGTCTTATTTCGCTAAAATCTAAGTGCGTTCCAGAGCCTCGCTCATGCACAACATCCAAATCCTAGCGTGCCGAAGCACGCCTCGCTAAACTTGGTTATGCCAGAGCCCTGCTCCGCACCAAGTTAGCGCGTACGGAGCCCAAAAGAGGGCTCCGCTCAGTGAATTTCAGCAGCCGAAGCATTGCTTCGCACCCAATTAAGGCATTCGAAGCCCAAAGGGGCCTTCGCTTGAATAAAACTTCATGCATCAAGCCGCCAAAAGGCGCACCCTTCGCATATTTTATTTTTTGCCCGTACCAGCAACGGCTAAGTCCCTAACTGCCACGTGCAAAGGGGGGAAGCATATATGCGAGGTGTGCGAATGTAATGTACAGTACGAGCGTGACAAGCTAAGCGTTCGAAGCCAAACAATGCGAAGCATACAAACGAAGTATGCGAGCATAATAAACTCCGTTCATTAAGAGAGTTGAGAAGTATGTTACAAATATACTTCGAAGACAAAACTACGAGTAATCTGTATCTAAGCCTAAGAAGAACCGAGTGCGAGGCCCTAACCCTCGCTTGCCTCTCCTTCGGCGAGGGCCCCCTCGGCTGGATGTTGCCTCGTCGGAGCCCGCTCTCCCTCGACCGGCTCGTCCAGGCTCCGAAGCCTGCAGGCTTCGGCTTCCGCTCTGCAGGTCGCTCCAAGTTCGCGAAGCAGGCGGTGCCGTATCGAAGGCAGAAAAATCTAGGGCTTCGTCGCTCGCTAAGGCCGCTCGCGGAGGCAAGGGTAAAGAACCTTGAAGGGACTCCGTCTTCACAGCGGCAAGCAAATCCTGAGCTATTTCGGAGATGGCTTCGCCCCGAGGCCCCCTCGGCAGCTTAAACCGAGGGGGGCCTTCGGACCTAGCTACTTCAAGGATCGCCCACAGCTGTTGAAGCTCTTCAGAGTCCTCGAGGACTTCGAGGTCTACGCTCGAAGGCTGAGCCTGGGCAGGTATAAAAAACCCCCGCATTCGTATTAATGAACTGATAAGTCTTTACAAGCCTACAGCTAGGTATTACAAGGAAGCCTAAGGAGATCTACACCTTCGGAGGCGGAGGCGTCGAGGTCGAAGGCTTGTCCGGGTCAGTGGGCCCCTTGAACCGGCGTTGTCGGAGGGCCTTCATAAGGTCAAGGACTGCCTCGCAGCCTTGCTCCTTCCAGGGATCCTGCAGCCGCCGCCAGGCCCCACGGACTTCGCCCGGAGGCGTCACCAAGTGCGGACCCCCGAAGGCCACGGGGGCCACGGAGGTTGCCGCCCGAAGGTGGTCACACCCCGCGGCATGGAGCATGTGCAACACTCCTTGACCGGCGACGCGACCGGCCATGAGAGCGAAGCCTGTCAGCGCTTCGTCCGCAATCGAAGCCGCTGTCTTCAAATAATCGGCGCGGTCCCCAATCGGGTCTTGGTCGCCAAACTCCGGAGCCCGGCACTCGGTCCCTATTTTCTCAAGGACCTCGGTCAGGCTCTGGGTGGCCTCGCCAAGGTTGGCCACAACGAAGCTCTCGAGGTCCTGGGCCCGTTGATGGAGCTCTTCGATCTCCTTCGCCTGTCGGGCCTCGGCATCCTTCGAAGCCTGGAGCTCCGCGCGAAGCCGAGCCGTCTCCGAGGCCAAAGCCTCCCTCGCCTCCTTCGCCTCCGCAGCCGAAGCTTCGGCCCGTTTCCGCCCCTCGGCTTCCTCTGAAACCTCGCGGCGAAGGGCCTCTTTCTCCGCTGCGAGGCGCTCCAACCGCCTGTCGGCAGCAGTCGAAGCGGCTGCGTTCAGTGCGAGGGCCTGCAGAAGTTGAAGAAGTCATAAGTACCAAGGAAAAGCTAACATATAGCTCGAAGTTGCAAGGGGCTTCGCCCACCCGCAGGAGGACTTCGTTCGAGCTGACAAAGAGATCCGCGGGGTCCTGGTGGCTAAGCTGGGCCACCAAGTCCCCCTCCTCCGCAGAAGCACAAGCCTCGCGGAAACCGCGGATCGCCGCCACCGTCACACCTCCCCTCGGCTTGAAAGGGTGAATCACGGCCACGGTCCCCTCCGCGGGCTCCGGCGAAGCGGGGCTCAAGCCCACCACGTCGACATCTTCTTCGCCTCGAGGGCCCACGCGGCCCCCGCCGCCTTCGCCGTCAGACGAAGTGCTCCCGGACTCCGACTCGCTGCTGCTGCTGCTACTGCTGCTGCTGCTCGAAGCCTCCGCGGGCTCCGCCTCGGCGGACTTCGACCCGCCTTCGCCGGCCGGCTTCGCCGCAGCGGGCCTCGCATCATCTTCGTCCTCTGCAAAAAGCCAAGTCAAAACCTGCATATTGAAGAGAGGCTTGCAAAGAGAAAAAAGGGTTCACCATCATCAGAGATCTCCTGGAAGGAACCAGGGGCTAAGTGTGTCCTCCAGCTCCCTCGCTGCGAAGCTGGCGCATCCACCTTCGCGCCCGAAGTTGGTTCCGCCGGAGCATCAGTGGCCTCCCTGGCAGCCGGAGTGCGCGCATCGGCCTCCTCTTCCGAAGCCCTCGCCGCCAGGGGCTTCGCGGCCTTCTTGGGGGTCGGAGTAGCTGCGGGCTTCGCCGCAACCTCCCCCGAGGCGTCCGCTTCGTCCTCGTCCCCCCTCTTCCTCTTGGCTCCGGCCGACGAGGCAGCCAGGTGGGCGAAGTCCGGCAGAACGGGGAGCCCTCCGAGGCCAAGCGCGGTCCACACTCTGTTCCAACGCTCCCAGGACCCCACCAGGGCGAGGCGCTGGTTCTGCTCCTCGGGAGTCGGAGTCCCGACGACTCGGTCCGCCGCCGCGATGGCCTCCTCCGGGGTCCTCATGTCGAGGTCGGCTACGCGAAAAGGTTGAAGTTAGGAGCAAAGTATTCTAAGTATTAAAAGCAAGAAGAGCGCGAAGACTTACCAAAGCGGTCGAAGGACAGCTCGCTGAGTTCACCTCGGTCCGAAGCCTGGAAGAGACCCTCCGGCCAAGAGCGCGCGAGGGGGCTTAGCCGAAGGGTGAGGAACTCCTCTGCGAGGTCCCTCATGCTCATCTTCGCTGCCACCCTTCGGAGCAGCGAGATCCTCGATTGAAGGAGGCCTTCGCTGGTCTTCACCACCCCTTCGCGCCGATACAAAATATGGGCGTTGGTGCTCCGAAGGGGGGAGTTGGCTCCGACGGAGGCATAGAACCACTCTTGGTCCCACCTCGAGTGCCACTTGTTGTTGACGGCCCTCGCCGGGAAGGCGTCCTGATACTCCTTCCGAAGTTGAAAATTGGCGCTGCCGAAGGCCAGCGCCCTCTTGACGCGGTCCGGCCCCTCCCGCGGCTTCGGTTGGCAGTTGGCATCATGGAGGGCAACGAAGACGTCCGCGCGGCCCTCGCAGCCCTCGGCCCTCATGGCCCACTCAAAAACGGCTAACCTTGCCACGGCGTTGGGCGAAAGCTGTGGAAGCTCGAGGTTGTAAGCCTTGAGGACTTCGCTCAGCATCCCCACCGCTGGCAGACCGAGGCCGGCCTCGAAGAAGGCCTCGAACACCACCACCTCGTCAGCGCGAGGCCTCGGCTCAGCCTCCGACTTCTCCGGGACCCGAAGCTGGATCTTCGCCGCAATTTTCCCTTCGCAGGCCTTCCGGACCGACTCCTCCGTGGAGATCGAGGCCCTCATCCCCAAGGTCTGCTCGAACTTGTCGGAGGGGGTCCGAAGGTCCCTCGGCCCCATCCGCCTGGGCGCAGTCTTCGCCGCCGCAGCCGCCGCCGCCTGCACCTGGGCGGAGCCCGAGCTCGAGCCCAAAGCAAGAGGCTTCGCCACCGCCTTCTTCGGCATGTCGCTGGGACTTCGGCGCGAAGAGCTAAAGCTAAGCGAAGGGGGGGGGGCTCGGAGCGAAGCTAGAGGAGGAGCAGAGCGAGGTTTGCAAGGCAACAAGAAGAGAGCAAATGAAGGTGTGCCGAAGCCGCACGCGGTAAGTCTCTATTTATAGGCGCGGTGAGAATTCCAACCGTCGTGGGCCGAACCCACCGCCAGATGGGCCCTCAGCAAAGGCGAACCAGCCCGGAGCAAGGTAACGGTAACATTTTCGACCGTTGCGGAGCCGCGCGGGCTCCCCGAGCCCCGAGGCCGTTCTGACGGTAAGCGCGGGCATTTATTGCTCCCGGATGTCGAGGCCGCCCTCGATCCAGGCGCCGAAGGTATGTTTTCTCTGTAGTTATGCTTCCAGGTCATTTGTCCTAAGGACGCGTGCACCCCTTCGTTCCGAAGGCCTACACGCGAGGGGCTACTGTTGGGGGAATATATTTCCCTTACACAAGGGCCAAATGACGTCAGCCTCCGAGAGCCTTCGGCCCAATGCCGGGTTCTGTCGGAGCCTGTTTTCTTCGAGTATTATTTCCAGGTCCCAAGATGCTTCCCGAGGCCTGTAGCTTCGAAGCCCCCCAAACCAGGAGGTTCGGCTCGAAGCCCTTAGTTGAGTCCAGTTCGGAGGCCGCCCTCCGGAAGCCAAGCCCGGAGGCCGCCCTCCGGAGTCCAGTTCGGAGGCCACCCTCCGGAAGCCAAGCCCGGAGGCCGCCCCCCGGAGTCCAGTTCGGAGGCCACCCTCCGGAAGCCAAGCCCGGAGGCCGCCCTCCGGAGTCCAGTTCGGAGGCCACCCTCCGGAAGCCAAGCCCGGAGGCCGCCCTCCGGAGTCCAGTTCGGAGGCCACCCTCCGGAAGCCAAGCCCGGAGGCCGCCCCCCGGAGTCCAGTTCGGAGGCCACCCTCCGGAAGCCAAGCCCGGAGGCCGCCCTCCGGAGTCCAGTTCGGAGGCCACCCTCCGGAAGCCAAGCCCGGAGGCCGCCCTCCGGAGTCCAGTTCGGAGGCCACCCTCCGGAGGCCACCCTTCGGAGGCCACCCTCCGGAAGCCAAGCCCGGAGGCCGCCCTCCGGAGTCCAGTTCGGAGGCCACCCTCCGGAGGCCGCCCTCCGGAGGCCACCCTCCGGAGCCAAGACCGGAGGCCACTCGCCGGAGCAGCGCTTCGGAGCCCCCCCCTCGGGTGCACTCCGAAGCCCCCTCCGCTCCTAGCTTGTCGTTTAGTTGGTCAAAGGCTGGCGCAGCCTGACACGTCTGTAAAGCTGTAAAGCTGTCTGGTACCCGTGTACAGTAGCCAGCCCCCTTTCCCTGTTTACCCCTATGAGCCTAAGGGCCCATGGAGGGTATCTTGGTCTTTTCCTTAAGGCCTGCGTGCCTATAAAAGCAGGGCCAAGCCCTTGTAACGGGGACAGGCTCCAGGGGGCCATGAGACCCTGGAGTTATCCTCTCCACCTCAAGGCACACCATGCCAAATCTACCACAAACTGGACGTAGGGTTATTATCCCCTAGGGGAGGCCCGAACCAGTATAAACCCTATCTCTCCCTGTGAGAACCCATCGAGGTTCATTCTCCATATCATACTCCACCACAGAAAACCTGCTGGAACTAACGCTATTGTTCCAACAAGTAACATGAAGGACTCTAGGCCACTGGCCTGATGCGTCCATGGGTTCCGGGTTTTGTACCCGAAGCATCCCATGGTCAAAGGTGACCTAGAGTCGAAGGTGGCTCAGAGCCAAAGGTGGATCACACTATCACAGGTTCGGTGAATCCACACCAAATATCCATTCTCATTACAGAATCAAGCATGTCGAAATCCTTGCTTCGTGTGTCAAAATCTAATCTAGGTCTAAGCATGTCGAAGTCATGCTTCGCCTAAAATATAAGTGCGTTTCGGAGCCTTGCTCGCGCGCGCTATCCAAATCCAAGCATGTCGAAGCATGCTTCGCTTAATTTGAGTATGTTGAAGCCTTGATTCGCTTCAAATTAATGCGTTCAAAGCCCAAAAGAGGCCTTCACTTGACGCAATATAAGCGTCCGAAGCCACCAAAAAGGCGCACCCCTTCGCATTCCAAATTGCCCGCACCAGCAACGACTAAGTCCCTAGATGCCACGCGCTAGGGGGGACTGAAGTATGTGTTGGGGAAAATATTCCATCTTCAGGGTTATTGCAGTGACGAGATAAAGACTGGTGATTTAGACGATACTTCCAACATATAATTTCAGAGATGCGTCGAGTCAAGTTCGAAGTATGATGATGAGCGCTAGTTCAGAGTATATCTTCGAACTTGGACTCTTCCGGGAGCTTCTTTGCCAGCTAAGATGGAAGGCTTATCTTCTTTCTCATTAGATTAGTCTTTTACCATTTTAGCCCTATTAAGGGTACCGAATAGTTTCCACTATGTCGGTTGTAATAGAGGGGTAAAAAGGTCTTTTCCTTAATATTTAGGCCTATAAATACCCCCATTTAACCCTGTAATAGGGACCGAATACAAGTTATTCAATACACACTTTTAAAACTATTCTACGTTATTATCCTTTCGGAGGCTTGGAATAGTTTTCTTCGCAAACACTTCGTTTGTTAGTTTCTAATCTTCAGAAACCTGTTAGCGTAATCTTTTACGCCAACAGTATGTATGCGAAGTGTGCAAATGTAAGGCGCAGTATGAGCGTGATGAGCTAAAATGTTCCAAACAATCAAATCTTGTGAAGCATGTAGACGAAGTATGCAAATACAACAAATATCATTCATTGAATGATAATTGAGAAGTATGTTACAAATACACTTCGAAAACAAAATTATGAGTAGCCTTATCTAAGCCTAAGAAAAAGCGAGCTCGAGACCCCGACCCTCTCTTGCTCTTCTTTCGGGCAGGGCCCCCTCGACTGGACGAAGCCCCATCGGAGCCTGCTCTCCCACGGCTGGTCCATCCATGCCCCAAAGCCCGCAGACCTCGCCTTTCACCTTGTAGGCTTGTCCAAGTCTGGGATGCAGGCGGTGCCATGTCGAAGGCAGAGAAGTTTAGGGCTTCGCCCCTAGTTAAGGTCGTACCCGAAGGTTGTACCCCCTCGCCACTTAAGTCTACTTCGAAATAGCTTAAGTCTGGCAAGGAGAAAGAACTTTGAAGAGGCTCCATCTTCACAGTAGCCATCAGCTCTTGGGCTACTTCAGAAATAGCTTCGCCCTTAGGATCCCTCGGAAGCTTGAACATAGGAGGGCCTTTGGACCTAGCTACCTCGAGCCCCACCCAAAGCAGGTGAAGTTCCTCAGAATCCTCAAGTACTTCGAGATCAACATTCGAAGGCTAAGCTTGGGCAGGTATAAAGTACCCCCGCATTTATATTAATAAACTGATGAGTTTTTACAAGCCTACAGCTAAGAATTACAAGGAGCCAAAGGAGGTCTACACCTTTGGAGTTGGAGGCTTCGATGTCGAAGGCTGAGCTGGCGAGGCTTGTGCCCTAGCTCGGCGAAGACGGAGGGCCTTTTGGAGGTCGAGGACTGCTTCACAGCCTTGGGCCTTCCAAGGCTCCTGAAGGCGGCACCATGCTCTGTGGACGTCCAAAGGAGGCACCAGCAAGTGCTGGCCTCCGAAGGCCACTAGAGTCGCCGAGGTCGCCGTCTCGAGGTGGTTGCACCCCGAGTCATGAAGCATCTGCAGCACTCCTTGGCCCGCCACTCGGCCGACCATTAGAGTGAAACCCTTCATAGACACTTCTGCCATCACAGCCGCAGTCTTCAGGAACTCGACGTGATCCCCGACTGGGTCTTGAAGGCTGAAATACGGAGCCCGGCACTCAGTCCCTATTTGCTCAAGAACGGAGGTCAAGCTCGAAGTGGCTTCGTCGACACTATGAACAACGAAGTCCTCCAGGCAATGGCCGGCTTTGGGAAGCTCTAAGTTCTCCACCACCAGCCTCGCTTTGGCCTCCTCTGAAGCTCGAACCTCCGCCCGAAGCTTGTTGGTCTCCGAGATCAAGACTGATGAGGACATCACTTCACATGATACACACATGCACCAACATGATACACACCTGCACCACCATGATACACACATGCACCATCAACCTACAACTCAATTACAGGTTAATTCTTTCCTTAGCAACTATGTTAATATTTGTTTGGATGGGATGCTACTGAATACTAGTGATATTTTGTTGCTTAGGAACATGGGAGATAGAATAGAAGAGTTGGAGTTGAAGACGGGGTCGCACGGATGATTTGAAGTCAAGAATTCGCTGGTTCGGACTACATCAACCACCATGCACCAAAATGGGCATAACTTTCTCATACGAAGTCCGATTGGTGCGTTCTTGGACTTTTTGGAAAGCTAAGGAGTACACGGATATTTTGGCATTGGTTTCGCCTCTTTTGGAGTCTCAAGTCGTCCTATGTGACTGAAACAATCTTTCATTAGAATTGCCAAAAAAATCAGGAAGATAAAGAAAAAAATTGGTCAAAGTTTTTGCACGCTGTTCAGCGAACTTGTTGAATTTCTATGAACCACATCCCACATCAGTTGCAGGTGCCAATTTTTGTGGTTGCATCTCTTGTCATCATTGTTCAAAAAAATAGTGAAATAAAAGAGAAGAACAAAAAAAAGAAACGAGAAGTAGCGAAGCAAAAGAGAACCGGTCCTGTCGTTTGCTACCTTGTTCTGCCTCCACTTGAGTTTTGGGCACATAGATTCCCTCTATTGCTTGAATTTTCACCTTGAGAGCACTAAGGCCAGCAACTTTGACGAGTACTAGGGAACACTTATTGAACATGGTTTAACTATTATTACTATCGCTATTTCTTGCTACTTACTTTGCCTTCCAAGCTACACCTTCTCTTGGTTAGGACAGGTTCATATCTTGCAATCGCGCACCACCCTCCACTTGGTTCTTCACCTGTAGGACGGTGACCTCACTGCGGCGTGGTAAGAACACTTTCAAGCGTGGGTAAGGCGCTTGACGGATTGCTTCCACCACACACCCACCACTCCACCTAGTTGCGTTCCATAAGGATTATTCTTTGTTGTTTGTCTTTTCACTAACATGGCAGATAACAACGGTACCCCTCCATCCGATTTTAATGACTATGCCTCTGCCGACCATGAAGCACTTATTGTACAACGTGTTTTGAGCACTCACATGGAGCAGGACGATCGGGCACAACGGAATAATCTGTTTCAGACCTTCTTCGTCATCAATGACCGTCGTGTACGTGTCATCATCGACAGCGGTAGTTGCAACAATTTAGTGAGCCTCGACATGGTAACGAAGCTTTAACTTCCCACACGTGCGCATCCACACCCTTACCATGTGCAATGGTTCAACAATAGCGGTAAGGTCAATGTAACACAAACTGCTCACATCAGATTTTCCATTGGTACATACTTTGGAGTTGCTGATTTTGATGTAGTACCAATGCAAGCATGTTCTCTATTACTTGGTAGACCTTGGGAGTATGATACTGATGCTACACACCATGGTAGGAGCAATAAGTACACATTTATGTATAAAGGAAAGAAAGTTACTTTGCTTCCTATGACTCCTGCTGAAATTGTGAAATTTGAAAAAGAAAAACATGCTAAGGACGCACAAATGAACACACAACCTTCTGAAAATCAGCAAGTAGCTATGACGCTTTTGAGGCAACAGAAAGATAAAGTTGCTTCTCCTTCTTCATCACAAGTTATTAATTTGAAAGGAGGTGTGATGATACAAGGAGGTAAACCCGTGGCCTACTTTAGTGAGAAATTACATGGTCCACAGTTGAATTATTCTACCCATGATAAGGAATTATATGCCTTAGTGTGTGTGCTTGAAACTTGGCAACATTACCTTTTGCCTAAGGAGTTTATTATTCATTCGGATCATGAAGCATTGAAGCATATACGTAGTCAAGCAAATCTGAATAAACGACATGCTAAATGGGTATAATTTATTGAGACTTTTCCATATATCATTAAGCATAAGAAAGGGAAAGATAATGTGATTGCCGATGCTTTATCTAGACGTTATACCTTGCTTTCTCAACTTGATTATAAGATCTTTGGTTTAGAAACATTGAAGGACATGTATGCTACTGATTTGGACTTCAAAGATGCTTTTGCAAATTGTACAGATGGTCGTGCTTGGAACAAATATGTGCTGAATAATGGATATCTTTTTCGTGCTAACAAGTTATGTGTGTCGGCTAGCTCTCTTCGCTTGTTGTTATTGCAGGAAGCACATGGTGGTGGTTTGATGGGTCATCTTGGATCAAAGAAAACTGAAGATGTGTTGTCCACACACTTCTATTGGCCTAGGATGAGACGAGATGTTGAGCGCTACGTGGCACGATGCACTACTTGCAATAAAGCTAAGTCTCGTCTAAACCCACATGGTCTTTATATGCCTCTGCCTATTCCTAGTGTACCTTGGGAGGATATTTCTATGGATTTTGTGTTAGGAGTACCTTGAACTAAGAGGGGGAGGGATAGTATTTTTGTCGTGGTATATCGGTTCTCTAAAATGGCACACTTTATACCTTGTCACAAGAGCGACGACGCTACCAATGTTGCTGATTTGTTTTTCAGAGAGGTCGTACGCTTGCATGGAGTTCCCAATACCATCATTTCAGATCGTGATGCTAAATTCTTAAGTCATTTTTGGAGGACGTTGTGGCATAAGTTGGGGACGAAGCTGCTGTTTTCTACTACTTGTCACGCCCAAATGGATGGGCAAATGGAGGTCGCCAACCGTACATTATCCACCAAGTTGAGGGCTGTTTTGAAGACCAACTTGAAGCTCTGGGGAGAGTGTCTACCTCATAGTGAGTTTGCATATAATAGGTCAGTACACGCCACTACTAAGGTAAGTCCGTTTCAAGTGGTCTATGGCTTTAATCCGCGTGCTCCTATTGATTTGCTACCATTGCCATCATCTGAAAAATTGAATTTTGATGCTACTACACGTGCTGAATTATTACTTAAGATGCATGAAACTACTAAAGCAAACATAGAGAAAATGAATGAGAAATATCGTAGTTATGGTAGTAAGGGTAGAAAAGAGATAACATTTCAACCGGGTGATCTTGTTTGGTTGCACTTGCGCAAGGATCATTTTCCTGATTTGAGAAAGTCTAAATTGATGCCCCGTGCTGATGGTCCTTTCCGTGTGCTTGAGAAGATCAATGATAATGCATATGAACTTGAGTTGCCTGCAGCTTTTGGGGTTAGTCCCACATTTAACATTTCAGATTTAAAGCCCTATTTGGGAGATGACGATGAGCTTGAGTCGAGGACGACTCCAATTCAAGAGGGGGAGGATGATAAGGACATCACTTCACATGATACACACATGTACCAACATGATACACACCTGCACCACCATGATACACACATGCACCATCAACCTACAATTCAATTACAGGTTAATTCTTTCCTTAGCAACTATGTTAATATTTGTTTGGATGGGATGCTACTGAATACTAGTTATATTTTGTTGCTTAGGAACATGGGAGATGGAATAGGAGAGTTGGAGTTGAAGACGGAGTCGCACGGATGATTTGAAGTCAAGAATTCGCTGGATCGGACTACATCAACCACCATGCACCAAAATGGGCATAACTTCCTCATACGAAGTCCGATTGGCGCGTTCTTGGACTTTTTGGAAAGCTAAGGAGTACACGGATCTTTTGGCGTTGGTTTCGCCTCTTTTGGAGTCTCGAGTCGTCCTGTGTGACTGAAACAGTCCTGCATGACAGAACTGGGCCGAGTTGGACCTTGTACTTAGTTGGAGGCTGTGTTGGCCCATAGTCCGAGTCGTGTGCGCCTCCTACAGGCTGCCCACGCCTTATACACTCACGCCAGCCGCCATTAGGGTTAGGTTTTTCTTTGTTTGCATCTACACTTGTGTGTTTAGATCCCGCTCCTGCACCAGACCGATTAGCTGCTACATCAGCGTTTGTGAAACCTCTCCTCATCATAGTTCATCTGTGATTTGGGATTCGACTTGTATTCTTCCCGTTCTTGCTTGTGTTCTTGGGTTCGCTTGCAGGAACTAGCCTTCGTGGCGAGGTCAATCACGCCCTGCGGGGTTGATAACCGACGGAGACAGTGGTGTAGCGATTGCAAGGTTTTGATCCGCTGGACCAGAGCCTTGGATCGTCAACGTCGAGATTCTCCACCAATCCAAGTTATCCTTACCTAGCGGAAGATCGGGACCAATCCCCCATTAAAGACCTCCCTCGCCTTCTTGGCCTCGGCCCTCACTGTCTCTGTGGAGGCTTTAGCTCGCCTTCGCTTCTCGGCCTCCACCGAGATATCACGTCGGAGAGCATCCCTCTCCTCCACCAAGTTAGCCATCCGATGGTCCGCGGAGATTGTTGCTGCAGCATTTAGCGCAAAGGCCTGAAAAGATTTAAGAAAATCATAAGTGTTGATTGAAAAGCATGTATGATTCGAAGACTGTATGGGACTTTGCTCACCTAGGTGAGGGCTTCGTTTGCATTTGCGAAGAGGTCAAAGGGGCTCGAGCGGCTGAGTTGTGCCACCAAGCCCCTTGACCCTATAGCAACGTAGCCTTCATGGAAAGCATCGATGGCCGCCTCCATCACAGGCCCCCTTGGCTTCAGAGGCCAAACTATCTCCGCCACAACCACCTCCGATGTAGACTCTTGCAGATCCGGGCTCTGATCCACCACCTCGACGTGCTCTTCGGCCCCGTCCCGAACACCGCAGTTGTCCCCTCCGTCCTCTTCGGACGAAGTGATATCGGACCCCTAGTTGTTGTTGTCACTGCTGCTGCTGCTACCAGAGGCCTCCATTGGCTTCGGTACGGCAGGCCTCGCACTGGCATCGACATCTACAAAAAAGTACAAGTCAATATCCATGTATGAAAAGAGAAGTATGCTCAAGTGTTTACCTTCATTGGAGATTTCTTCGAAGGAGGGAGCGATGTGTGCTCCCCAGTCCCTTCACTGCGCGGTCGGAGCATCAGCCCCCTCGCTCGAAGGTGTTGCCATCATGGCCCTCGCCACCACTTTGGTAGCAACCGCTGGAGCCCCTGCTGGCTCAGCTTCGGTTCCAGAGCTCACGACTATTGCCTCCTCCGTAGCAGGGGCTTCAGTTGTTGGGAGCTCCGATCGAACCCTTGAGGCTTCGGGTTTGTCTTCATCCACCCACTTCCTTTTGGAGCCACTCGCCGAAGGTGCAGGGCTGGTGAAGTCTGGTAGAGCATGGACCCCCTTGACGCCGAGCCAGGCCCATACTCTGTTCCAGTGTTCCCAAGTCCCCACCAGAGCGAGCCGTTGAGCCTGCTCCTCAGGTGTCAGGACCCCTACGACACGCTCTGCCGCCACGATTGCCTCCTCCGGAGTCCTTACTTCACGAGTGGCTTCATCAAAACTCCAAGTCAGCACAAGTTCATTTTGCGAAGTATGAAGATGAAAATAATTCAAAGTCTTACCAAGGCGCTCTACCGACACCTCACTTGGTCCCTCCGAGTTCGAAGGCTGAAAGAGACCCTCCTGCCAAGAGAGCGCGAGGGGGCTGAGCCGAATGGGGATGAACTCCTCCGTGAGTTCCATCATGCTCATCCTCGAAGCCACCCTCTGCAGGAGCAAAATCCTTGAGCGAAGGATGTCGGGGCTCATCTTCACCACGCCTTCGCATCGGTAGGAGATGAGCGTGTTGGTAACCGAAGGGGAGAGTTCGCGCCAACTGAGGCGTAGAACCACTCTTGGTCCCACTTCGAGTACCACTTGCTATTGGCAGCCCTCACTGGGAAGGCATCCGGGTACTCCTTCTGAAGTTGGAAGTTGGTTCTCCCAAAGGCCAAGGCCCTCTTGATGTGGTATGTCCCGTCTCTTTGCTTCGGCTGGCGGTTGGCGTCATGTAGTGCTATGAAGACATCGGTGCGCCCCTCGCAGCCTTTGGCCCTCATAGCCAACTCGAAGACAGCCAACGTCTCCACGGCATTTGGCGACAGTTGAGGAAGCTCGAGGTTGTAGGCCTTCAAGACTTCGCTCATCATGTCTACCGCTGGTAGCCCGAGGCTGGCCTTGAAGAAAGCTTAGAAAAGTACTACCTCATCAGCTCGAGGCCTCGGTATGGCCCCCGACTTCTCCGGGTCCCCTTCGAAGCTAGCCTCCGGGCTCCCTTCGGAGCTAACCTCTGGGTTCCCTTCGGAGTTCTTCGGAGCCTAGCCTCTGAGCACCCTTCGGAGCTATCCTCCGGGTTATCTTCGGAGCTAACCTCCGAACCCCCTCCAGTCCGTTTCAAACCTAAGTCTCCCGAAGTCCACTTCGGAGTACCCTTCGAAGCCTTTGATGCAGCCTCCGCCCGAAGAGCTCCAGCCACTACTTCGAACCGGGAAAATATCTCCACTCCGCTACAGTGCAGAGCCATACCGGCGGCCTCTCTGCCCCCAGTATGTCGTTTAGCTGCTCAGAAGTAACGTTTATCTGACACGTCTGTAAAGCTGTAAAGATGTTTGTACAGTAGTCTAGTATTTTTTTTCCCTTCTTGCCCCTATAAGGCATATAACTTGTAGAGGGCATATAGGTCTTTTCCTTTGGTCTGCGTGCCTATAAAAGCAAGGCTAAGCCCTTGTAATAGCCAGATAGAGGAGAGGCAAACTATGCCCAATCCACTGTAGAATGGACGTAGGGCTATTATCCCTTCAGGGAGGCCTGAACCAGTATAAATCCTCTCTCCCTCTGTGAGAACCTTCGAGGTTCACTCTATACACCATATACACACAAAACCTGATGTAGCTAACGCAATTGCTACAACAATCACTAAATATGATTTTAAAAGTTTCCTCAAATCAAATATCTCACATAATTTCTGTGCATCTCCCCAAAAGAAGAGAGCCATGGGAGGGGATAATATCCTCTTTTCACTAATTTGTGAGCAGCCACTTTGAACCACAAATGCAGCCAAGATTGATGAAAAACAGTGAAAGCAACATTACATCAAACATGTGAAGTGCAATATCAAAAACACAAACACAGTTCGAGAAAATATTTCAGTACTGTGATGCCTAGTTTGAACAACCAAAGAATTAAGAAGAAATCTCAGAAATCATTTGCAACTTTTGAAAATGGATCATTCAAAACATGCACAACAAAAGATGTATAAACATCAATATCAACTTCTGCACTAGATTCATCAGAAAACGCAGCAAAAAAAACGAATTCAGCCACAGAATTGTACCTGCGCTGGAAATAGAGATTACTGCAAACAGTGTTACTGATTTTGTTGTACCAATTCCGAAAAACGCTGGCAGATTCCTGTTCCTCATCAAGCTTTCTTCAAAACAAAATTTTCAGTGTGTTTCTCATTGCAAAAAATGGTTGTCTCAAGTCATGTCTATGGCCGAGAGATCATGGGGATAATATCCTACCAACCCATGTTCTAGAAGCCCCCTATTTACACATAACCCCCTAGTAATTTCAGAATTAACAATTCTGAAAATTACCCTTTGAGACCTAAAGTAAAAATTAGAAAAAGACTCTCCTCTTAATATATTTTCAGAGTAGACCCACTCTAAAAAATATACCAAAAGGTTACACAATGAACTGAAAATTTTAAGCTAATACAAGACACCTATTTATTGAATTAACAAAAACATTTAATGTTTCGACGGTTTTCAGCAAAAACCGACAAAGCCTCTCAACCCTTCGACTCGTGACACCACTTCGCGACTTCGAGCGCCAGCAAGCTACTTATGCTCTCGATCCCCTCGAGCCACCTGAATGCTTGTCCTGGCCTCCCTCTCGCAAACCTGGTCGTCACGCCATCGTAGTCAGTCGTCCATGCAAGTCTTGCTCGGTCTCTTCGTGCACTCTTGAGATCTTCTCCAACTTCACCCAGCCTCCCTGATCCTCCGGCATCAAGCTCCCCGCTCGACCCTCGATCACCCGCCGTCGACAATTGGTCAACATCTCCTCCCTGCACATACAAGACAAGCCAAAACACGAACGCGACGCACCACCAAAACCCTCGGCAACCAAAGCTCCATTTCACATCAAACCCCTCGATGCACTCAACCAACCTCAACGACTCAAACACTCATCCTTGTCAATCACTAATCATCCAGATCGAAACCACCCTTGGTTTCATAGGCTCATCACCTGAAGCCTCTCTATGTCAAGGGGCACATTAACGGGAAGCTGATCTAAAGGATGCTTGTCGACGGTGGCGACACTATCAATTTAATATCGTACTCTTTGTTGAAGAAGCTTCGCTGGGGTGAGGAATACTTGAAGAGAACCAACCTAATGCTCAACGGCTTCAATGGCGAGAGCTCCGAAGCAAAAGGCGTACTCTCCCTCGAGTTGATAGTGGGTAACAAGATTTTGCCTACAGCATTCTTCGTCGTTGATGTGCAAGGTAACTACAGTGTGCTACTTGGGCGTGATTGGATTCACGTGAATTGTTGTATTTCTTCTACTTCACACCAATGCCTAATGCAATGAGACGATGATGATGTGGAGGTTGTACCAGTAGATACTTCGGCCCAAGTAACATTGGCCGATGTATCCATCGACGCCGTTCATGACAAAGTAGAGTGTCTATTAGGTAGAGACCTCTAAGATTACGACTTTGCTAGCATATCCGGAGGATGTTTCATACCCGTGTCTGTAAAGCTGGCTGGTGTAGCACGACTATTTATAAATTAGTAGTCATGTCTAGTAAAAGTAATCTTGATTGGCTCATGTCTGGCGTAGAACAATATCAATCTTCTAAAGACGGTATTGCCAAAGCCATTGAAGACTTTAGCGAAGTAGAAAAATTAGGACAAGGTTTTGCGTTGGCTGATCCTTTAGAAGAGGTAGATATAGGTGATGGTAACGTTCCAAGGCCAACTTTTGTATATCAAAATTTATGGGCTAATGAAAAGGCCGAAGTAATAAAATCGCTTCGGTTGTATGTTGATTGTTTCGCATGGGAGTATAGTGAGATGTCTGGACTAAGCCGTGAGCTCGTGGAGCATCAGCTTCCTATTAAACCTGGGTTTAGGCCTTATAAATAGCCCCCTCGTCACTTTAATTTAACCATATATGACCAAGTTAAAGAGGAGGTAGAACGATTACTCAAGGCTGGATTTATTAGGCCATGCAGGTATGCTGAATGGGTCTCTAACATTGTGCCTGTAGAGAAGAAGGGGAGCGGCAAAATACGAGTTTGTATTGATTTTAGTGATCTAAACAAGGCCACTCTGAAGGATGAATATCATATGCCGATAGCCGACATATTGATCAATGATGCTTTAGGACACAAGGTACTAAGTTTTCTTAATGGCAACACTAGTTATAATCAAATTTTTATGGCCGAAGAGGACATCTACAAGAAAATATTTCGATGCCTTGGTTTTGTCGATTTGTTTGAATGGGTTATTATGACTTTTGGTTTAAACAATGCTGGCGCTACATATCAACATGCTATGAATTTAATCTTTCATGTCTTGCTAGGAGTTATGCTAGAAGTCTACATACGTGATGTTGTAGTCAAATCGGACGCTATTAGAAACCACCTAGCTGATTTGAGAGTTGCTTTTGATAGGATGCGTCAATATGGCTTAAAAATAAACCCGCTCAAATGTGCTTTCGGCATGTCGGCAGGCAAATTTTTAGGATTCATGATTCATGAAAGAGGTATTTGTTGTAGCAATTGCGTTAGCTACAGCACAGGTTTTGTGTGTATATGGTGTATAAAATGAACCTCAAAGGGTTCTCTCAAAAGGAGAAAAGATTTACACGGGTTCGGACCACCCTAGAGGGATAATAGCCCTATGTCCAGTTTGTGGTGGATTTGGCATAGCTTGCCTTGGTTGAATCTAATGGATCCGGAGGATCTCATGGCCCTGGCCGAATAGAACTATTACAAGGGTTTGGCCCTGCTTTTATAGGCACGCAGGCCAAAGGAAAAGACCTAAATGCCCTCTATAAGTCATAGGCTTTATAGGGGCAAGGAGGGGAAAAAGGCAAGTCTACTACACAAAGTGTTTTACAGCTTTACAGATGTGTCAAATAAACGTCACTTCTGAATAGCTAAATGACATACTAGGGGCAGAGGGGCCCCCGGTATGGCTTCTACACTGTAACAAAGTACAAATATTTTCCTGGTTCAAAGTAGTGGCCGGAGCTCTTCGGGCGGAGGTTGCGATGAAGGGTTCGAAGGACACTCCAAAGTAGGCTTCGAAGAATGCTCCGAACTGAACTCCGAACTGGGCTCTCAGAGGCTTAGCTTCGAATTGGCTGGAAAGGGTCCGGAGACCGGCTCTAGAGAGCTCCGAAAGGAGCACGGAGGTTAACTCCGAAGAGAGCCCGGAGGCTAGCTCCGAAGAGAACTTCGAAGAGAGCTTGAATACTTGGATTCTTGTAGGCTTCGGAGGGAGCCTGGAGGCTTCGCTCTGGAGGGCTCCGAAAGGAGTCCGGAGGCTTAGACTAAATGCTGCTTGGAAATAACTTCGGCGGGTGAGAAACTGCTTTGACAGTGTTAGGCTCCGGGTCGGGGGCCTACGGAGGCTGACATCATTTGGCCACTATTCAAGGGAAAACTTATTCCCCCAACAGTAGCCCCTCGCCCACAGCCCTTCGGAACGAAGGGGTGCGTGCACCTCTGGACAAATGACAGTAAAAAATGCAACTTTAGAGAAGACAGGCCTTCGGAGCTTGGATCGAAGGGGGCTTCGACTTGTGATACAATAATTGCCTGCCTCCACTGACAGAGTGACCTCGGGGAAACCAAATGACTCCGCAACGGTTATAAAACTGACCGTTACAGTGCGTCGGTTTGCTTCAACTTCGCCTGAGGCCCACCCGTCAATGACTTCGGCACGGGAACCGTCGGGATTTTTATAGCCTATAAAAAGGGGTTTACCACACGGCTTTGGCACACTTCTCATTTGCTTCTTTCTCAGCGCCTCACATCCTTCGCTCTCTTATCTTCATCTCTAGCTTCACACAAAGCCAGCTTCGCAAGCTTTAGCGCCCTTCACGCCGAAGCCCCACAAAATGCTGAAGAAGGTTGGTTCGAAGAAGGCTTTCGCCCTAGGCTCGAGTTCGAGCTCTGCCCAGGCGCAAGCAGCGGCTGCAGCGGCGGTGAAGTCTGCAGTGAGGCAGTTGGAGCCGAGGGACCTTCGGTCGCCATCAGATAAGTTTGAGCAGACTCTGGAGATGAGAGCTTCGGCCTTAATGGAGGAGTCTGTCCACAAAGCCTGCGAGGGGAAGATATCACCGGATATCCAACTTCGGGTGCCGGAGAAGTCGGAGGCCGTACCGAGGCCTCGGGTTGATAAAGTAGTACTCTTCGAGGCTTTCTTCGAGGCCAGACTTGGACTACCAGCGGTGGAGATGCTGAGCGAAGTCTTGAAGGCCTACAACCTTGAGCTTCCTCAATTGTCGCCAAACGCTGTGGCGAGGCTAGCAGTCTTCGAGTGGGCTATGAGGGCCGAAGGCTGTGAGGGGTGCGCCGATGTCTTCGTAGCCCTCCATGACACCAACTGCTAGCCAAAGCAGAGGGAGGGATCGGACCACGTCAAGAGGGCCTTGGCCTTCGGGAGCGCCAATTTTTAACTTCAAAAGGAGTACCAGTACGCCTTCCCAACGAGGGCCGCCAACAGCAACTGGTACTCGAAGTGGGACCAAGAGTGGTTCTATGCCACAGTTGGGGTGAACTCTCCCCTTCGGAGTACCAACTCGCTCATCTCCTACCGACACGAAGGCATGGTGAAGATGAGCCCCGACATCCTTCGCTCGAGGATTTTCCTCCTACAGAGGGTGGCTTCGAAGATGAGCATGAGGGACCTCGCGGAGGAGTTTATCACCCTTTGGCTCAACCCCCTCCCGCTCTCTTGGCCAGAGGGCCTCTTTCAGCCTTTGGGCTCAAAGGGCCTAAGCAAGGTGTCAGCAGAACGCCTTGGTAAGACTTCGAAGTCTCTTCACTTTCATACTTCGCAAAATGAACTTGTGCTGAGTTGGAATCTTGATGAAGCCGCTCGTGAAGTAAGGACTCCAGAGGAGGCCATCGTGGTGGTGGAGTGCGTTGTCGGAGCCCCAACACCTGAGGAGTAGGCTCAACGGCTCGCTCTGGTGGGGACTTGGGAACACTGGAATAGAGTATGGACCTGGCTCGTCGTCGAGGGGGTCCAAGCTCTGCCAGACTTCTCTAGCCCTGCATCCTCGGCGAGCAGCTCCAAGAGGAAGAGGATGGACAACGACGAACCCGAAACTTAGAGGGCTCGCTCGGAGCTCCCAACAACCGAAGCCCCTACTGCGGAGGAGGCAACAACCGCGAGCCTTGGAAATGGAGCGGAGCTAGCAGGGGCTCTGGCGGCAGCTACCGAAGTGGTGGCGAGGGCCGCGATGGCGACACCTTCGGGTGCGGGGGCTGAGGCTCCGCCCTCGCAGTGAAGGGATTGGGGAGCACACATCGCTCCCTCCGCCTTCGAAGAAATCTCCAACGAAGATAAACACTAAACATACTTCTCTTTTCATACGCAGATATTGGCTTGTACTTTTTTGCGGATGTCGATGCCGCTGTGAGGTCTGCTATACCAAAGCCGATAGAGGCCTCTAGCAGTAGCATCAGCAGCAGCAGCGACAGCAGCAGCTCAGAGTCTGACAGCACTTCGTCCCATACAGTCTTCGAGTCATACTTGCTTTTCAATCAACACTTATGATTTTCTTGAATTCTTTCAGGCCTTCGCGCTGAATGTTGCAGCTGCAATCTCTGCGGATGAACGGATGGCTCGCTTGGTGGAGGAGAGGGATGCCCTCCGACATGAGATCTCGGTGGAAGATGACAAGCAAAGGAGAGCCGAAGCGTCAGCAGAGACGGTGTGGGCCGAGGCCGAGAAGGTGAGGGAGGTCCTAGTCTCGGAGACTGACAAGCTTCGGGCGGAGCTTCGAGCTTCGGAGGAGGCCAGAGCAGAGTTGGTGGTGGAGAACTCAGAGCTTCACAAAGTCAGCCACTGCCTGCAGGACTTCGTTGTTCATAATGTCGACGAAGCCACTTCAAGCTTGACCTCAGTGCTTGAGCAAATAGGGACTGAGTGCAAGGTTCCGGACTTCGACCTCCGGGACCCAATCGGAGATCGCGTCGAGTTCCTGAAGACTGAGGTTGAGACGTCGGAGGTGTCCCTGAAGGGCTTTGCCCTGATGGTTGGCCGAGTGGCGGGTCAAGGGGTGCTACAGATGCTTCATGACTCGGGGTGCAACCACCTCGAGGCAGTGACCTTGGCGACTCTGGTGGCCTTCGAAAGCTAGCACTTGGTGACGCCTCCACCGGGCGTTTGCGGAGCCTGGCGCCGCCTTCAAGAGCCTTGGAAGACCCAAGGCTGCGAAGCAGTCCTCGGCCTCCAAAAGGAATGTTAAGATGATCGATGGGGTCATGAGCTAAGAGTTTGGTCGATGTGAGATGAAGAAGATGATAAGAATATCTAAGGAGGTATCGGCCAAGGGGAACCCTCGCACGAGCAGCAAGCCATTTGACCATAAATTGGAAAAGGAAAGTTAGGCCAAGGCCGATACACAAAATACAAACCTTTCCAACCACAAGGTAAGAAAGGCTACATATTCATGAACATCCACCGAGCAAGTCTTCTTTTTGTGCCTGGCGATATATTAGCCCCAACTATCAAGGGATTTGGTACCGGGACGATGGCTTGGTTTGGAATGGAAAAAAGAGGGGTCGGCCTATGAGTCTGTGTCAAGGCAGGTCAGGAAAACAATTTCAAGCAAGGAAGGACTCATCGAACCGTAACCAAAGAGAAAAGCATTTAAGGCATCAGACCAAAAATAACAAGCAGCGGCCAGCATCGACTCATTTTGGTATGGTTCGGCAAGGGAAAGGCCGATACAATGTCCGATGTCATTTTCCTCCCAATTAGCACAGTAGGAGGCTGATACCCTGATGTACCAATCACATTAGCCGGGGAGAGAAGGAGGAAAAGGTTCAAAACTAGATTGCCAAACTAAAGAAAGCATAGAAGATAATTTGTAAGGGATTTGGTAGGATTCGGCATTAATAAAATCCGTAAGGTCAGGATTACCCATAGGACCCAAAAAGAAACAAGACGGATGAAAGCTGATAGGGATTAGAACTTGGGTCTGTAGATTCTACAAAAAGAGAAATAAAGCAAAAGAGAAAAAGGAATAGTAAGTAAAGGCAGCGGACGAACCAAGAAAAACCGAAGAAAGAGGATGCCAAAGAGTTTACCTCGGGGACTGCATCGATGGTGGCCATCGCTGGTAATGCCGAAAGCCCTGGACCGACAAAGAGGAAGGGAAAGGTGAGCGGCAGTGGTCGCAAAGCAATGGCGGCAAGCTCGAGAGGCAAATACAGAAGCAGTGAACAGAAAGCGTGGAGAAGAAGGGCGGAGTGACTTGGGTACTTATAAAGCAAGAAGTAATTCATCGGCAGCTGGATCAGGCTGATTCCACCAGATTCAGTGGGGCCACATGCCATGTTCGACAAAAGGTAATCATGAGTACGGTTTTCAAAAGTGTCGAGATCTTTGTAGGCCCAAGATTATAAGAACAAAATATTCAGCTTAAAGAACACCAATACAACAACCGTGTGGGATGAAGCATGGTCTGATGTCGCCACAAATGAATGCAGATGCATCGGACCAGGCAACACCCAATGTAGTCATGAATGGCCGAAGATGAAGAAGCGGGAAAATGAGAGAAGATTATGAAGACAGAACCCTTGACAAAGTTATAAAGGTACTGGAAGAGGAAGGGTTTCGGCTAGCAATCAAAGTTAAAAGATCGTGTGGATGGATGTTTGAGAAGACGTGGCAGTAGGGATAATGACTGTTGTTAATTTCGAAGCATCAGCAGCCACTTAATGCTCCGAAACTAGGGGGCATGTGTTGACGCTAAGATTTGGTAAAGCCCAGTCCCACTAAAGATGCCACACGGTCAACCGAACTCAAAGAAGATCCGGTCAAAGATGGTCAAGGAAGCATGTCTATGCTGTTACAATATGACCGGATGTAGAGGAGCCGATGGAGATAAATATGAAAAGAAGATAAATCCAGAATTGGTTAAGATAGAGTACTTGGATGGCAAGTCTCCGGACTATAAATATGTACCACTAGTTAGATTAGCACAAACATCTCTATCAAACAACTACTCAGCGCATCGCCACCCTTGATTCTCAAGGCTTATCCCGGTGGGGTTTGGCACTTGGAGCTGGGTGAAGGATATGCCCAAGAAAATTATGTGGATCGGTTCTGATAGGTAGTATCAGAAGTTCCGATTAATTTCTAGTCTCGATACAGAGAACAATTGTTGCTTCGGAAGTTCCTATATGTTATCGGAAGTTCCGATGATCCAGAAGTTCTGATTTGGAATCTGGGAAATGTGTACTGATCGGAAGTTCCTGTTGACACGAAAATGTGCCCCCGCACTTGGGTCAGTTCGACGATCCAAAAGTGTGCGGATACTTAGGGACAAGCCTAAGCGTAACACAATACTGACGTCGCGTTCTAACTACCCTTAACAGTGGCAAGGGGGTGGAGTCGCCAGGTAATCAGATCACACAGAAATAACCCAATTATCCAAAAAGAAATATATTAAATAAAATAAATCAGCAAGCTGACCGGAGCCTGACTGATTCGAAGAGTACTGTGTGAAGTGTTCACTGAAGGGTACCTTTGGCATCTGATGTGAAGGGTCTCACCAAAGGTAGTCTTCGACGTTCGGATTGATCTAGCCGAAGGTAGGCTCTGAACAGGTCTCGACGCGAAATCACTTCTGAATAGTGGGGTTGGGTGCGAAGTCTCTAACACGACAAAATATCTCAAACGCAATGCATTGGCGTGACTTCGTCTAGCATGGGGTACAAACGTGGCGAAGCCTGTCGTGGTGAAGCCTTCTGCGGAGCATGTTGGTGCACGGAACTTGGTCAGACCGACAACAGCGTGACGATCCAGCACGGGTAGTCGAAGTAGTATTCCAGCCGAAGGGTGTTCTAGCAGCCTCCGAAACCAGTCTCTTGGCTCCGGACACCTCCGGTGAAGGGGCTCCGAGCATAAAAACCTCCAACAGAACAGAGATCAAGTGCCAATTTAGCATAGGGACCGAATTTGCTAAGTGTTGCAGTAGGGAAACGAAGGTAGCAATCTGTTACATAGATTAACGGATACTTCACAAGCGAAGTAACAGTGCGATAGAAATTTGTTACGTATATTAATGGGTACTTCACGAGTGAAGTAACAAGGCTTACCACAGTTTCACCGTGGCCGGTGGAGGGCTTCCAGGCAAACCCACGAAGGTTGCAGAAAAGGTAAAATAAAAGTAAAGGTACAGTTCAAAGCTAGGGCTTTGTGACTGATTTGTGTTGGGGGCTTAATGAACCAGCCTCACCCCTATATTTATATGGGCTAGTCTTCTAATATCTAAGATTAATCTGGTAAGATTCGGCCTAATCATAAGTACGGATAAAATTAGCCAAAATCAGACTCAAACTCTATCTCTGGAAATCAGCCCGAAGTGGGCCTTCGGTAGAGCCTGCCGAAGCCTGCTCCTCGCGCTGAAGCTTAAGTGAGGCAGGCCTCCGAAGGCCTTCAGGCCAAAGCTAGCAGGCTGCTAGAAGGCTTCTGAAGCCTAGAGCTCAATGGGCCTTTGGCCCTGTAGGGCTTTGGCCCGATCCAAGACATGTGTATTTTTGGCCCAAATTACCAGAATTGATATTTTGACAATCTTGACCATTTAATGCCATTTTTTGCTATCAACACATGCCCCCTGCCTTTTAGTTAACTAAAAGCATAATGGGCTAAGGACGATACTGTAACACCCCAAATTTTCAATACAATAAAAATATTATTAAATTCAATTTCTTGGAATTTATATTTCTGAAAATACTTTTAATACTCCTTTATACCCTTTTGAACTACAACATAGAGTAGATGGCCAAACTAGGAGGTGAAACTTTTTGTATATGATCCTACGACCAAAATATATTTTTGAGAATTTTTATAAATTTTTACCAACTTTGGAAGTAGCCATAAGATTTTAATCTATTTTCTGGAATTATTTTTATTCAGAAATGTATTAAAATAGTATTGGGCCCTCTCCCTCCTTTCTCTCTCTCCCGGCCGGCCCAGCCCATTACCTCGCGCGCCTTAGGCTGACAACCCGACCCCACCTGTCGGCGCCGATTTCCTCCCCTCGCGCGCGCACCCGACACCGCGGTCCCACCCGTCAGCTGCCTCCCCCGCTCGCTCGCGCTCACTGGCCAGTGGCCCCCGCTCGTCAGAACCGTCTTCAACCTCGCGCCAGCCCCCCCTAATCCCGCCGGCGAGAACTTTGCCTTAGATCCCCTCGCCGGCTCCCCTTTCCGTTAAACCGAGGCTGGCATTAACTCCCCCGAGGCCCATCGGTCAATTAAGCGCGTTAAGGCGCGCGTTTAAGCCCCTGGATCGCCTTCACGCGCATGGCCGCGCCTTCGCCGGTGAGTAAAGCCCTCCTCGGCTTTCCTTGCATGCGAGCCCCCTCCGACGTCCTATTTAACCCCCCGGCCTCCGCCGCGTCCGACCCCCACGCCCACTCGCCTCGAGCACGATCAGAACGCACTCCACCCGGTTTTTAGCGCAACACCGCCGCCTGTTCTCCAGCCATCGATCGCCGTCACCGGAGTGCCCCTCCGTCCTCATCGATCGCACCTCCGTGACCGCAAGGACCACCCCTACCTCGGCCACACCTTCGCTGGCCAAGGAGATCGCCGGATCCCCACCGCCGTCGAGTACCCGAGAAGCCCTTCGCGTCTACCCTCGCCGCCGATCGCCGTCAGCCGCCCTTCATCGCCGTCGAAGGTACCATCGTGACCGCCTCGGTCTCCTCTTTCCATTTTCGCATAGAGCTAGGGCCTAGCCCCCTCGTAGGCGCCGTCGCCACCGCACACGAACCCCGCCGTCGCCGGAGACGAAGGGGGGTACAACCCCCTTAGCACGTGTCGTGCCGGATTTAATCCTGGCCGCACGATCGCGATCGGAGCGCTCTGGTTAAAACCCTACGGAATTTAATCTCCGCCCTTGATCCGGTCAAAGGGGTACCAGGCCATCTGGGCCGTTGATCGCTTTTAAAAGCCTTGACTCAATCTCGTGCGTCCACGTTGTACCGGTTCAAACATTTTAATCCTGGCCGTCCACGTCGACTTATGCGCCCCGCCTCGCCCTCGCGTGTCGGATCTGGATCCGACGGTCCAGATCGACCCGGGCACGCGCACAGTGCGCGGGTTCACCGTGGGCCTGGCTCACCGTGGACCCAAGGGGTTTAAAAATTGAAAATGAATTTCAGAAATACTTTTAAACTTGTAAAATTCATATCTGGCGCATTTGAACTCTAAAAATTGCCATTCCAATTTCAGAAAATTCATAATATTATTCTCTACATGTTTATGCAATAAAAACAGTAGGTTTACTTTGAATTTTTCATGTTCATTTAAATAAGTATTCAAATGCCCTTAGGATTAAAATATAAATTCAAATATTTAAACTTCAGAAAATTTATATTTATTTCTTTCTGTTTATATACTAGAACCACAGAGTTTTCTTTGAAACATTCATATTAAATTAATTAGAAAACTTAAGATGGGATTATTCACACTTAAAAACCCTTTTATGAAAAACAATAATTCATTTTGATTCATTTTAAATTATTTATGAAATAAATTTCATAACCTTAACAACTAATTTTCTTTAAAATCAAACCAACTTAAACCCATATGCTTGTTGTGTGATTTTACGTTGTTTATATCGAATGTTGTATTTATTTTTACTTTATTATTATTGAAAAGACTACGACGCCGTCGAGGAGCCGGAATACTTCCTGGAAGTCCCTCCCTCGCCTTTCGCTGAACAAGGCAAGTCACCAAACCAATCTTTTGAGCATATTGAACCCATGTTTGATTAAACTATCGCTAAAACTCATAGGCTATACATGCATTAGTCAAATGAAACCCTTACAATATTTTTATTTAGGATCCCCCGACCTTGATGTGCAACCCAAGCCATGCTATCTCGCCTAACCTCCTTGTCACCGTATGATCAATGATATTAGCTAGTGTCCAATGTATTGACATGATCGCTATAGGATAAAAATGAGTCGTAGCAAAATTGTTCTATTATATGATCCCCGTTACTTCTTATCCTTGGAAATTCTGTTGGTGATGAGTTATGGTTGTGAGTGTATGCATGGTGGGTTCCGGGTGCAAGCTAAGGCATTGGTCGGTAGCACCCGGGGCACTATAAGGACCGGTCTGAGGGATCCGTTGCAATACACTTACGTACTAACCACAAGTCTAGTGGGTAAGTCCTAACTAAAGTATGGGTTGTTCCAAACCGAGGCCACCATTTGGAGATGGGTCAAGTTGCACCTGCGGGTGACTTGTACCAATGTGGCGCAAAAGGGGGTGCGACGTTAGCCGGGATGCGGCCCGGCGTGCCGGCAAAACCTAGAGTGGGTGGTTATCGCTTCGAACATTTCATGCCGAGGTTTTGGAACGAGTTCCCGTGGTATGGGTCATCTCGTTTGGGATGAGTGCGTGCCTTGTGGGTACAGTAGTACATCTCTGATCAGAGTCTTAAATCTTTTCGAAAAGCCGAGCCCACGGTCAAGGGCGGGTTGCGTGACATCCCACAGTTAGATTACTTGAATATGGATGTGCATGTTGTTTGTCATGTAAGGACCGTTGTGCGAGGAGGTAAAACGTACTCCTCGAGTTAGATGATGTTGTTGATGTTCATGTTTACTTTTCCGCATGATTAAATTTGACTACACTAAATGCAATAACTAAAAAATGTACTTTTCCGCAATGTTAGCCATTACCCTTCCTTGTTTATTATCATGCATTATTACTTGCATTTGCGGTGGCTTGTTGAGTACTTTTTGTACTCATACCCGTTGGACCCCACAGAGGATGCCTACTATGAAGATGGTCTGGAGTAGCGACCCAGTCGAGAAGAAAAATCCTGAAGAAGATGTTCGTCATGCCACTTTTTAATTATTTTATTTACTGTTTTTATTAAAACTTTGATGTAATAAATATGGTCTGCGTACCATGGATATTGTCGTATGTACGTTGTCGCATGATGAACCTCTTGTATTATTGTTTTTCTTATGAAATTCAATAATGTCTCGATTTGTTAAATCGAGGCGCGACAAGATGGTATCAGAGCCGACTCGACTGTAGGAAGCCAAACAGACCCGCCTAGCCATTAGCCACAGGAAATTATTTCTCGAAAATCTACTTTATAAACTTTGTTCCTCTCCTCACTTTATTCAACTTGCTGTTTTGTAGATGCCAGTCTACCAAGTGCACAGCTACTGCCGCCACTACGAGGGCTTCGTCCGGGAGCTCCGTATGATGCTCACCTTCCTCGGGTTCCTCTTCGAACCCGAATTCCAAGGAGTGTACCCCGACGAGTTCGCCGGGCCTTGCGACGTCTCCCTCACCGTCCACGGCTCCGGAGAACACCTGCCGCCCTACACCACAGCACTTGGAGGCCCGACTTTCGACGTCGCGTGCCAACGAGTCACTCTCCAGGCCCTCATGGAGCTGAGGATGATCTACGACGATCGTCTTCAGAACTCGTCCTTCCGGCTTGTGCCGAAGCGTACTCCCGGAGCCCACCGTAGCATCTACCTCGGAGTTCACTCCGTGCGTGATCCGGTCATGGCCCGGCAGTCATGTCTTCTACAGGCTATGGACGATCTCCATACCGAGGCGATGCTTGATGCCGACGAGCACCATGAGGCGGTTGAGTTCCTTCGTGAAGAAACGAAGAACTTGATCCAGCAGAACGGCGAGCTGCAGCGCAAGATCATGCAGCTGCAGAAGGATATTGCGGAGATGGTTCCCCTTCTTCCAAGGAAGAAGAAGCCCATCCGTGAGCCCCTCCCTCGCCCCAAGAGGATCCCGCCACGACCCTCCCCCGCTAGACCCTCCACCAGCGCCCCTACACCACGCCCCGGCCTCGTCTCCGACTCCATCATCGAGAACTTTCTCGAGCCCACCATCCCTCCGGAGCCACGTACTCGTGGTTCCGAGAGCACGGACACCGCCTCCAATGGCGAGTAGGCGTTAGCGACCGCTATTTTTAAATAATACGGAATTTTGTATGTGGTGCTACCCGCAACAAGTGTGTTGTGGGTAGAATAAAAACTTGATTGTAATGAACAATTTCTACCACTCTATATATTTATGTGCTTGAATCTTATATGATATTTGTGGTTGTATTATTGTTTTGTCAATCTTTTGTCTTATCACTATGTATATTCAGAAGATGGCCGACCACCAGAACACCGGTTCCAACAATGGTGAAGGAGGAAGCCGCGACGTACGCGAGGGTGTTGTACCCAACTGGGGTGCAACAGGCCCACGACAGTTTGGGTCGCCCTCTGCCAACCACCCTACCTTGGCGGAAATGATGGCGAACCAGAACCATCTGATCACCGCCCTCCTCACCCAAATGCAGCACCAACAGGCTCAGTTGGACCATCTGCAGAACGGGGAACCTGCCCCTCGCGCACCAGCACCCGCGCCCGCTCCGCAACTCTCCGAGTTTCTGCGCGTGCGCCCGCCCATTTTCTCGAGCACCACCAACCCGATGGAGGCCGGAGATTGGCTTCGTACCATCGGAAAGAAGCTCAACCTCCTCCCCTGCACCGACCGAGAGCGAGTGGCCTTCGCCACTCACCAGCTCCAGGGTCCTGCCGCTGAATGGTGGGACAACTATCGTGAGTCCCAGCCAGAGGACCACGTGGTGACTTGGGCAGAGTTCACCATCGCCTTTCGTGCCGCCCACGTCCCCGCCGGTGTCATCGCGGTGAAACAGCAGGAGTTCCGCGACCTGCAACAAGGCAACAGGACCGTCATGGAGTACCTCCATGAGTTCAATTGCCTCGCCCGCTACGCACCGGAGGAAGTGCGCACCGACGCCCTTCGCCAAGCCAAGTTCCTCCGGGGACTCAAGGATGAGCTGTCCATCCAGCTCGTCGCCACTGACTACGCCGACTTCCAACGGCTAGTCAACAAAGCGCTCATCCAAGAGACTGAGAAAAATAGGCTGGACCTCAAGAAGAGGAAGATGATCGCCTTCAAGCATCAACAGGCGAACTCGCAGAGGCCCCGCTTCGTCCCTCCGCCACCAGCGCCCGCCTACCATCCTCGGCCCGCCTACAGGCCACCTCACACCGCCGGTGGATCCAACACCGGACATCCTCGCCCCGCTCCACCAGCTCCGGCCGCTCAGCCGACACCAGCCGCCAAGGCCCCGATCTTGAAGGATCGTCAAGGAAGGCCGGTCGTCTGCTTCAACTGTAGCAAGGAGGGACACTATTCGCACCAGTGTCCTCACCCCAAGCAAGCTCAAGGCGCGGCACCCAACCAGGTGGTTCGTTCCCGCGTCAACCACGTCAGCGCGGAGGAAGCTCATGAGGCTCCTGAAGTCGTGCTCGGTACGTTTACTGTGAATTCCGTACCGGCTGTAATATTATTTGACTCTGGAGCAACACACTCCTTCATCTCGGAAGATTTTGTGAAAACAAACAAACTGGACGTGCTCCCTCTACCCATCCCCATGGTGATTGCCACTCCCGGCAATAGGACCCTAGCCCGCTTATGCAGCCCTAAGGTTCAAATTGACATCCAAGGAGTACTGTTTCGGGCCGAGCCAGTCCTCATCCAATGCACCGGACTCGACCTTATAATAGGGATGGATTGGCTGATGAAGCACAAGGGAGTGATCGACTGTGCCTGCAAGTCCGTCACGGTAACCAACCCTGAAGGCACAGCCGTCACCTTCCGAATGACCAGTCGCAAACCACTCGGGGCATCCCTTCGCTCGATAGCTCTTGAAGAGGTACCCATAGTCAAGGAGTTTGCGGACGTCTTCCCTGAAGACCTACCCGGAATGCCTCCCAAGCGGGACATCGAATTCAGAATCGAACTTGTCCCTGGGACCACTCCAATCTCCAAGCGCCCGTACCGAATGGCCGCTAATGAACTAGCTGAAGTCAAGAGCAACATCGAAGACCTAGAGCAAAAAGGGTATATTCGACCGAGTACCTCACCCTGGGGTGCACCGGTTATATTTGCAATGAAGAAGGACAAGACCAAGAGGATGTGCGTGGACTATAGAGCCTTGAACGACGTAACCATCAAGAACAGGTACCCATTGCCTCGGATCGACGACCTGTTCGATCAGCTGAAAGGATCCTCGGTGTTTTCCAAGATTGACCTCAGGTCAGGTTATCACCAATTGAGGATTAGGGAAGAAGACATACCCAAGACTGCCTTCACCTCCCGCTATGGACTCTACGAGTACACCGTGATGTCGTTCGGACTCACGAATGCCCCGGCCTTTTTCATGAACATGATGAACAATGTATTCATGGAGTTCTTGGACAAGTTCATCGTGGTATTCATCGACGATATCCTCGTTTACTCCAAGACCAAGGAAGAACATGAGACTCACCTCCGTCTGACCCTCGGAAAACTAAGGGAGCAACAACTGTATGCCAAATACAGCAAATGCGAATTTTGGTCGTCTGAGGTGAAGTTCCTCGGCCATGTTATATCTGCTGGAGGAATAGCAGTGGACCCAACCACCGTTGAAGCGGTAACCAACTAGCTGCAGCCCACAACCATGACCGAGATCCGGAGTTTTCTCGGATTGGCCGGATACTACCGCCGGTTCATCGAGAATTTTTCCAAGATCGCCAAGCCTATGACCAGACTGTTGCAGAAGGAAGTGAAGTTTGAATGGACCCCCGACTGCGAAGAAAGCTTCCAGACCCTCAAGAAGAAGCTAGTGTCAGCCCCTATTCTGACTCTGCCAGACATCCGGAAAGACTTCCACGTCTACTATGATGCCTCTCGTCAAGGATTGGGATGCGTTTTAATGCAAGAAGGGAAAGTGATATCCTACGCCTCCCGACAGCTTAGGCCGCATGAGCTGAACTACCCGACCCACGACCTGGAATTAGCAGCCGTGGTTCATGCCTTGAAGATATGGAGACATTACCTTGTGGGGAATCGGTGTGAGGTCTTCACCGACCACAAGAGCCTCAAGTACATATTCACCCAACCAGATCTGAACCTCAGGCAAAGGAGATGGTTGGAACTGATAAAGGATTACGACTTGGGCGTCCATTATCATCCGGGCAAAGCGAATGTGGTGGCAGACGCCCTTAGTCGAAAAGGGTACTGCAATGCCATCATGATTCAGGACCAAGCTCCTTTACCCTACAAGGAGATGGAAAGGCTAAACCTAGGGATCACCACCCGAGCATACCTCGCTGCCTTGGAGTCTCGGCATGTCTTAATAGACCAGATCCGAGAAAAGCAGAAGGAAGACCCGGACATCCTGGAGATCCAGCAGAACATGAGGAAGGGTAAAGCCCCCGGATTTTCTGAGGACGAGCATGGTACCATCTGGTTCGGAAACCGGATCTGCGTACCCAACAAACCTGAGTTGAAGACCCTCATCCTTCAAGAAGCCCACGATACTCTATAATCCATCCATCCCGGGAGTACAAAGATGTATCAAGACCTGAAGGAAAAATATTGGTGGGTCAGTATGAAGAGAGAAATAGCAGAGTATGTGGCCAAGTGCGACACATGCCGACGAGTCAAGGCAGAGCATCAGAGGCCTGCCGGACTTCTTCAACCTCTCAAGGTCCCTGAATGGAAGTGGGAAGAGATAGGAATGGACTTCATCACGGGACTGCCCAGGACCCAAGCTGGTCACGATTCTATATGGGTGATCGTCGACCGACTCACCAAGGTAGCACACTTCGTTCCGGTCAAGACAACTTACACCGTCGCCAAGTTGGCTGAGTTGTATATGACCCGGATCGTGTGCCTTCACGGAGTTCCTAAAAAGATTGTATCCGACCGTGGGAGTCAGTTCACCTCCAAGTTTTGGAAGAACCTTCAAGAGGAACTCGGCACCCGGCTGAACTTTAGCACCACCTATCATCCACAGACTGACGGTCAAACCGAAAGGGTCAACCAGATATTGGAGGATATGCTTAGGGCTTGTGCTCTAGACTTTGGCGGAATGTGGGACAAGAACTTACCATATGCAGAGTTCTCCTACAACAACAGCTATCAAGCCAGCCTGCAAATGTCCCCGTTCGAAGCACTCTATGGGTGTAAGTGCAGGACGCCGTTGCTCTGGGATCAAACTGGAGAGTCGCAACTATTTGGGACTGATTTATTAAGAGAAGCTGAAGAGAAGGTTAAGATCATAAGAGACCGATTGAAGGCAGCCCAATCCCGTCAGAAGAGCTATGCCGACAACCGTCGAAGAGACCTAGCCTTTGAGGAGGGCGATTATGTCTATCTCTGAGTCACTCCCCTCCGTGGCACTCAAAGGTTCAACATGAAAGGCAAGTTAGCACCCCGCTACGTCGGACCTTTCCAGATCCTCCGACGACAAGGAGAAGTGGCATATCAACTTGAACTGCCTCCATACTTGGCAGGAGTTCATGATGTGTTCCATGTCTCTCAGCTGAAGAAGTGCCTCCGTGTACCCACCGAGCAAGCCGACCTTCAGCACCTCAATGTCCAAGAAGACTTGACCTACATAGAGAAACCCATCAAGATCTTGGAAACCAAGGAAAGGGTAACCAGAAGTCGTGTTGTTCGCTTCTGCAAGGTTCAATGGAACAACCATCCCGCCGAAGAAGCCACTTGGGAAAAGGAAGACGAACTGAAAGCCCAATATCCCGAGTTATTCGAGTAGCGTTCCAATCTCGAGGACGAGATTCTTTGTAAGGGGGATAGGTTTGTAACACCCCAAATTTTCAATACAATAAAAATATTATTAAATTCAATTTCTTGGAATTTATATTTCTGAAAATACTTTTAATACTCCTTTATACCCTTTTGAACTACAACATAGAGTAGATGGCCAAACTAGGAGGTGAAACTTTTTGTATATGATCCTAAGACCAAAATATATTTTTGAGAATTTTTATAAATTTTTACCAACTTTGGAAGTAGCCATAAGATTTTAATCTATTTTTTGGAATTATTTTTATTCAGAAATGTATTAAAACAGTATTGGGCCCTCTCCCTCCTTTCTCTCTCTCCTGGCCGGGCCAGCCTGTTACCTCGCGCGCCTTAGGCTGACAACTCGACCCCACCTGTCGCCGCCGATTTCCTCCCCTCGCACGCGCACCCGACACCGCGGTCCCACCCGTCAGCTGCCTCCCCCGCTCACTCGCGCTCACTGGCCAGTGGCCCCCGCTCGTCAGAACCGTCTTCAACCTCACGCCAGCCCCCCCTAATCCCGCCGGCGAGAACTTCGCCTCGGATCCCCTCGCCGGCTCCCCGTTCCGTTAAACCGAGGCCGGCATTAACTCCCCCGAGGCCCACCGGTCAATTAAGCGCGTTAAGGCGCGCGTTTAAGCCCCTGGATCGCCTTCACGCGCATGGCCGCGCCTTCGCCGGTGAGTAAAGCCCTCCTCGGCTTTCCTTGCATGCGAGCCCCCTCCGACGTCCTATTTAACCCCCCGGCCTCCGCCGCGTGTGACCCCCACGCCCACTAGCCTCGAGCATGATCAGAACGTACTCCACCCGGTTTTTAGCGCAACACCGCCGCCTGTTCTCCAGCCATCGATCGCCATCGCCGGAGTACCCCTCCGTCCTCGTCGACCGCACCTCCGTGACCGCAAGGATCACCCCTACCTCGGCCACACCTTCGCTGGCCAAGGAGATCGCCGGATCCCCACTGCCGTCGAGTACCCGAGAAGCCCTTTGCGTCTACCCTCGCCGCCGATCGCCGTCAACCGCCCTTCATCGCCGTCGAAGGTACCATCGTGACCGCCTCGATCTCCTCTTTCCATTTTCGCATAGAGCTAGGGCCTAGCCCCCTCGTAGGTGCCGTCGCCGCCGCACACGAACCCCGCCGTCGCCGGAGACAAAGGGGGGTACAACCCCCTTAGCACGTGTCGTGCCAGATTTAATCCTGGCCGCACGATCATGATCGGAGCGCTCTGGTTAAAACCCTACGGAATTTAATCTCCGCCCTTGATCCGGTCAAAGGGGTACCAGGCCATCTGGGCCGTTTATCGCTTTTAAAAGCCTTGACTCAATCTCGTGCGTCCACGTTGTACCGGTTCAAACGTTTTAATCCTGGCCATCCACGTCGACTTACGCGCCCCGCCTCGCCCTCGCGCGTCGGATCTGGATCCGACGGTCCAGATCGACCCGGCGCACGCGCACAGTGCGCGGGTTCACCATGGGCCTGGCTCACCGTGGACCCGAGGAGTTTAAAAATTGAAAATGAATTTCAGAAATACTTTTAAACTTGTAAAATTCATATCTGGCGCATTTGAACTCTAAAAATTGCCATTCCAATTTCAGAAAATTCATAATATTATTCTCTACATGTTTATGCAATAAAAACAGTAGGTTTACTTTGAATTTTTCATGTTCATTTAAATAAGTATTCAAATGCCCTTTGGATTAAAATATAAATTCAAATATTTAAACTTCAGAAAATTTATATTTATTTCTTTCTGTTTATATACTAGAACCACAGAGTTTTCTCTGAAACATTCATATTAAATTAATTAGAAAACTTAAGATGGGATTATTCACACTTAAAAACCCTTTTATGAAAAACAATAATTCATTTTGATTCATTTTAAATTATTTATGAAATAAATTTCAGAACCTTAACAACTAATTTTCTTTAAAATCAAACCAACTTAAACCCATATGCTTGTTGTGTGATTTTACGTTGTTTATATCGAATGTTGTATTTATTTTTACTTTATTATTATTGAAAAGACTACGACGCCGTCGAGGAGCCGGAATACTTCCCGGAAGTCCCTCCCTTGCCTTTCGCTGAACAAGGCAAGTCACCAAACCAATCTTTTGAGCATATTGAACCCATGTTTGATTAAACTATCACTAAAACTCATAGGCTATACATGCATTAGTCAAATGAAACCCTTACAATATATTTATTTAGGATCCCCCGACCTTGATGTGCAACCCAAGCCATGCTATCTCGCCTAACCTCCTTGTCACCGTATGATCAATGATATTAGCTAGTGTCCAATGTATTGACACGATCGCTATAGGATAAAAATGAGTCGTAGCAAAATTGTTCTATTATATGATCCCCGTTACTTCTTATCCTTGGAAATTCTGTTGGTGATGAGTTATGGTTGTGAGTGTATGCATGGTGGGTTCCGGGTGCAAGCTAGGGCATTGGTCGGTAGCACCCGGGGCACTATAAGGACCGGTCTGAGGGATCCGTTGCAATACACTTACGTACTAACCACAAGTCTAGTGGGTAAGTCCTAACTAAAGTATGGGTTGTTCCAAACCGAGGCCACCATTTGGAGATGGGTCAAGTTGCACCTGCGGGTGACTTGTACCAATGTGGCGCAAAAGGGGGTGCGACGTTAGCCGGGATGCGGCCCGGCGCGCCGGCGAAACCTAGAGCGGGTGGTTATCGCTTGGAACATTTCATGCCGAGGTTTTGGCACGAGTTCCCGTGGTATGGGTCATCTCGTTTGGGATGAGTGCGTGCCTTGTGGGTACAGTAGTACATCTCTGATCAGAGTCTTAAATCTTTTCGAAAAGCCGAGCCCACGGTCAAGGGCGGGTTGCGTGACATCCCACAGTTAGATTACTTGAATATGGATGTGCATGTTGTTTGTCATGTAAGGACTGTTGTGCGAGGAGGTAAAACGTACTCCTCGAGTTAGATGATGTTGTTGATGTTCATGTTTACTTTTCCGCATGATTAAATTTGACTACACTAAATGCAATAACTGAAAAATGTACTTTTCCGCAATGTTAGCCATTACCCTTCCTTGTTTATTATCCTGCATTATTACTTGCATTTGCGGTGGCTTGTTGAGTACTTTTTGTACTCATACCCGTTGGACCCCACAGAGGATGCCTACTATGAAGACGGTCTGGAGTAGCGACCCAGTCGAGAAGAAAAATCCTGAAGAAGATGTTCGTCATGCCACTTTTTAATTATTTTAATTACTGTTTTTATTAAAACTTTGATGTAATAAATATGGTCTGCGTACCATGGATATTGTCGTATGTACGTTGTCGCATGATGAACCTCTTGTATTATTGTTTTTCTTATGAAATTCAATAATGTCTCGATTTGTTAAATCGGGGCGCGACAGATACCTTCCATATCAGCCCGTCGACACTTTCAAGCAATTTTCCACACACTTGGGAAATACTTTTTCAAGTACCTGCCATTCAAAGCTCTTCGAAACCGCTCTCCTTGTAGAGATTCTAACACATACGCATTACCTGGAGTGATTTCGGCTATTTTGAAAGGGCCTTCCCAACTAGGTGACCATTTACCAAATTTGGGGCTCTTAGTGTCTAAAGGCAAAATCGTCTTCCAAACCAAGTCACCAACTTGAAACGATTTTGGTTTAACTTTCTTATTGTAGGCTCTAGCTACTCTTATTTTGTCTTTCTCTATAGCTTCTAAAGCCCTTAACCACTTATTGGTAACTTCTTCTAAATTGTCTTTCACAAGAGTTTCATATTCATCGACCGATAAGCCATCTTGCTTCAGAACTCTTAAAGAGCCAAGATCTACTTCTATGGGTAGAATGGCCTCTTGCCCATATACCAACTCATACAGACTAACTTTGGTAGTACCGTGTTTTGCGACCCTACAAGCCCATAGCGCCTCAGAAAGCACTTCATGCCACCTCTTAGGGAACTCTTCGATTTTCCTCTTAATGAGCTTAATCACGGTTTTATTACTAGACTTGGCTTGACATTGGCCTGAGCATAATATGGTGAAGTATTTATTAACTTAATACCATAAAATTTGGCAAAGTCTCTCACTTCTTTAGCAACAAATGAAGTACCCTGGTCTGTAGTGAGAGTTTGGGGAATACTGAATTTATGTATAATGTGCTTCAAGATAAAATCAGTTACCTCATTGTGAGTCATATTCTTGAGAGGCATAGCTTCGGTCCATTTAGTGAAGTAGTCTATCGCCATTAACACGAATCGATGCCCTTTTGAAGATGGAGGTTGAATTTGGCCGATGAAGTCTAAACCCCAACCTCGGAATGGCCATGGTTTGATAATAGAGCTAAGTGATGAAGTAGGGGCTAGGTGAATATTGCCAAACTTTTGACATGCTTCGCACCCTCTATAATACTTAAAACAGTCCTCAGTCATAGTCGGCCAGTAGAAACCTGCTATTTTGAGCATCCAACTCATTTTCTAGGCTGACTGATGAGTGCCACAAAGCCCTTCATGAACTTCTCCCGTAGCTACTTTGGATTGTTCATCATTTAAACACTTTAAAAGTACTCCATCAATAGTTCGGCGATATAATACATCATCTAGCAACACAAATCTAAACGCTTGTCGCCGAATTCTCTGATCCACCCTTTGACTGGGATCTCTTAAATACTGGACGATTGGAATTCTCCAATCATCCTCACGGACATCTGGAGGGTTCGCTAACTCCTTCCCTAGAGTGGGGTCTAAATTGCTAACTTCGGAGTGCCCCCCAGGCCTTTCCTGTTCCTGCCGAAGGCTGACTAGATCGGTCGTGTGGATACGATCAGACCGAAGCCTCCCGCTAGAGGGGTCTGGCCTGAGGACTCTGGCGCGCAGGGCCCTTCGGCAGATGCAGGGCTCTGGCATGAGGTCTCTAGCATGCAACACCCTCCGGTAGCCGGACGGGTCCGACCCGGAGTGTCCAATAGGCTTCGCACTAGCCCGAAGTCTCGGGCTTCATCAGTGGGTTCAAGCATTGGCCTTTTCTGTATGGAAAATTTCCCTCTCCTGACTTGATAGCCAGGTGCTTGCTGAGCAAAATCATTTGTAGTTGAGTTGGCTTCTCTTGACACGTGAGAAATTTTAAAGTCGTCGAAAGTAGCAACTATGTCTAAACATTTTTCCAAGTAACTATTCAGCAAGCCGTTAAAACATTGAGCACTTTTAGCTACTTGTTGCACTACTAACAAAGAATCACCATGCGCATGAACATGTTTAGCACCTATAGATTCTAGCAATTCAAGTCCTAGCAATAAAGCTTCATATTCTGCTTGGTTATTAGTAGAAGGAAATTCTAGACGGGGCGAGGTTTCAAATTGCATTCCACTAGGTGATATGAGAACTACCCCAATACCTTGTCCATTCTTGCAAGCTGAACCATCAAAGTAAAGTTTCCATGACACTACCTCAATTAGAGCAATATCGTCAGCCCAATTGAAGTCCACATGGTGATCAACTATAAAATTAGCAACAATTTGGCCTTTCATAGCTCTTAGAGGTCTAGAGGCAAAATTTTTTTCAATCAAAGCATAAGCCCACTTTCTGATTCTCCCACTTAGAATCGGATTTTTGCAACATGTATTTTATGACATCGGTTTGGCAGGCGACAATACATGTGATAGGGAGAAGATAGTGACGTAATTTGGTGCATGCGTAATAAAGCGATAAACATAAATGCTCCACAAATACGTACCTGGTTTCGGCGTCTAGCATGCGGTGGCTCAAGAATGTGATGATGTACTCTTTCCCCTCCACCTCCTGAGTTAGCACGGCTCCTATCACGCTATCTTCTGCAGTGATGTAAAGCCGAAAGGGGATTCTGGCCTTTGGTGCTCTTACCATGGGCGGTGATGACAAACACTCTTTAATCTTTTCAAAAGCATTTTGCTGACTTGCCCCCCAAGTGAACTCGGCTTCATCCTTTAGCCGGAGTATGGGGACAAAGGCATCGATTTTGCCAGTCAAGTTGGATATGAAGCGACGCAAATAATTAATCTTGCCTAGCAAATTTTGCACATCCCTCTTGCATGTCGGCGCTGCAAAGTTTCTAATCTTTTCAAGCCTCTTAGGATCAATTTCTATACCTCTTTCATGAATCATGAATCCTAAGAACTTGCCTGCCGACATGCCAAAAGCACATTTGAGCGGGTTCATTTTCAAGCCATAGTGTCGCATCCTATCAAAAGCAACATTTAAATCGGCTAAATGATTATCCATAGCATCCGATTTGACCACAATATCATCTATGTATACTTCCAACATAACTCCTAGCAAGTCATGAAAGATTAAGTTCATAGCACGTTAATACGTAGCGCCAGCATTCTTTAAACCAAAAGTCATAACGACCCACTCAAACAGGCAGATGGGATGACTTGGCCTTTAGGCAACCTGAGAAGTTGGTTTTTCAAGAGGAAATTGTTGGCGTAAAAGATTACGCTAACAGGTTTCTGAAGATTAGAAACTAACAAACGAAGTGTTTGCGAAGGAAAACTATTCCAAGCCTCCGAAAGGATAATAACTTAGAATAGTTTAAAAGTGTGTATTGAATAACTTGTATCTCGTCCTTATTACAGGGTTAAATGGGGGGTATTTATAGGTCCAAACATTAAGGAAAAGACCTTTTTACCCCTCTATTACAACCGACATAGTGGAAACTATTCGGTACCCTTAATAGGGCTAAAATGGTAAAAGACTAATCTAATGAGAAAGAAGATAAGTCTTCCATCTTAGCTGGCAAAGAAGTTCTCGGAAGAGTCCAAGTTCGAAGATATACTCCGAACTAGAGCCCGTCATCATACTTCGAACTTGACTTGATGCATCTCCGAAATTATATGTTGGAAGTCTTCATCTTAATCGCCAGTCTTTATCTCGTCACTGCAATAACCCTGAAGATGGAATATTTTCCCCCAATAGTAGCCCCTCGAATACGCTTCTCCGCTAAATCTGTAATGTTAGGAGAGCAGTATACGCAAGAAAAATAATCATGCGTAGGGGTTAGCAGATTTAAACCATCTCCGAACTACGTGGAGATGTAAACTTTGAATCAGTTTTTAATAAAATTACTTTCGAAGTAACTTAGAACTAACTCGAAAAGTCTGAAAGTCTTTTTAGACTTAGAAGAAATAGCCGTTAGCTTCTTTCTTCTAATGGAAGTTACGGAATGCTTTAATTTCGGAGCAAGGTAACAGTTAGGAATGTGAAACGACACAGGTAAACGGTAAAAAATCAGGGTCTGGGCTATAAATAGAGGGCCCAAACCCTTCTTGAGTACCTTTTCACTGCTTTCGTGCAAACAAGCCATCACCCGAGCCCTAGCCGCCATTTTTCCTCTGAAACAATCCACAAAATCCAATGGCGAAAACTAGTTTCAAGGGTCCTGGAGCGACTTCAGCTTTGGCCTGGTAGCAAGCTGCTGCGGCGGCAGCGGCTGCATCATCGGCGACGGCAACTCCAAATCCTTCAGTGGCGGCAATGGCACCGGTGGGAGGAAATCCCCAAAATGTCGGCCCCCAGGACCTCTTTCCAGCGTCAACGAAGTATACGGACCAATCTTATCAACTAGGGCCGTCAACCTGCAGAAGGGAATCGCTTGCGGCTGCAGTAGAAGGCAAGATTAGTTCGGGAGTTATGATTCGCAAACCCAGGAAGGAAATCATTCCGTCACCAAGACCCGGAGAAGTGGTCGTCTTCGAAGCCTTCTTCGAAGCTGGTTTGGGGATTCCGGCGGTAGACTTCTTGGCAGAAGTATTAGACTTGTTCCATGTCACCCTCCCCCAACTCTCTCCGAATGCGGTAGCACGTCTTGCCATCTTCGAATGGGCATTGCGAGCGAAGGTTGTGAAGGAAGCGCGGAGATCTTCGCAGCACTGCATAGAGCTTCATGCCAATCGAAGACTTTCGTTGGCTCCGGAGGTGAGAAAATAGTAGTGGCCTTCGGAAGCATCAACTTCAGACTCCGGGATGAATATGCTCTCCGGTTTCCCGCTAAGGCCATCAATGCTAGATGGTACACCGATTGGATCCTGAAGTGGTTTTACGCCGAAGTTGGGGTGAGCAGCCGTCTAGCCGGACCTTTGCGAGACATCAACTTCCGAAAGGAAGCCCTTGTGCATCCAGATCCGGGTCAGCTCGAAGCTCGCCTCAGCTTACTTCAAAAAATCAGTCACCGGTTGAGCATGCGAGACTTAGCCGAAGAATTCCTCGGGCTTCAAATCCCTCCCCTAATGGCCAACTGGCCAATCACTTTCGAAGAGGATTCGGAAAGCGGTCTTCGGAAAATTTCTTCAACTTCGAGTCCTGCAGGTAACTTCGAAAACAACATACTCTATGTATATTTATTCGAAGAGTTAACGAACTTAACTCATTTTTCAGCTTCTTCAGCCCCTATAACTTCGGAGCAAATCGTACGAGCTTCGGAGAAGATTTGGGCGTCCCAACTCTGACCGAGAAAGAATGGAGAATCAAATTGGTTGGTAGTTGGGAGCGATCCAACCGAGTATGGGGGCTACTCGAAGTGGTTCCGCCCCCTTTGGTGGATTGGGTGCCTTCGGAGAAAGGGCCTAAGAAGAGGAAAGCCGAAGCTGGAACTTCGAGCTCTGCCAAGACTCCGGTCAAGAAGGTAGCTCGAAAGCCAAGAATTCCTGCGCCTTCGAGTCCAAGAGCTTCAATCTCCGATTCTCAAGAGGATGAAGGCAGGTTGCTCGTGAGGCTGATTGATGAGGATGCAGCCCAATAAGATATACATATTGAAGATGCTGCGAGCGTGCCGGAGTCTCAAGTCAACCTCGAACAAGTGAGGACTCCGGATGCTCAAGAAAATTTACCTCAAGAGGGAGTCCTAGACGGAGCCCCTGTGGATGAAAGCGGAGTCGAAGTTACTGCAGCTTTGATTCCGGGTGAAGTAACAACGGTTGTTCAAGGAGATGCTCCGACAGTCGAAGATTTGACTGTTGACTCTGATGAAGACCTTGCCTTCGACCCGCCAAGCAGCCCAATGCTCACCCGTCGCCAGAATGTCAAAGGTAAACTTCACATAATTCTTTTGTTCTTTTTTTGTGAAATTATACAATGTATAATACCTTTGTTTTTACAGGATCCACTTCCATGGAAGAGGTCCATCCCGAAGATACAATTCCTGGACCTTCGACAACTTCGGAGCCAATTCCAGGAGCCACTCAAATGGGGCCTGGAAAAGGAAAAGGGAAGATGGACCCCCCTGCTCCAAGCTCAGGATCAACTCCATCTGAGTCAACAGACGAGAGCCAATCTACTGAGGGGGGCCAGTCTACTGGGGCTCCGAAAACCATAGCTCAACATTCCGGGCCTTCACCCAGCAAAGATGATCAGCAAGCCTTGAGCATGCTCCCCCTTCTAGCTCCTTTCTTCGAGCGAAGAACTGGGCTTCGGACTTTGCTCGAACCTTTGGATCGAGCTAGTCGCGAAGTCGGGGAGACGGACTTGGTGGCTATCTTGAGCGAGGCGGAGAGTTCGGAGCTTAACGCTGCCATGGAACGTGCAGCATACCAGGTATGAAGTATCTGCAAAACAACATCAAATATATATACAAATAATTTCTCACCTTGATTTTTTCTTTTCGCAGCAAACAGTCTTGGCCCGAGCTGCGAACATCTCAAATGAACGTGGAAGCGTTCGCCTTCGAGAGGAAAATGCAACTCTTCAACGAAATCTTACTATCTCCGAAGGTCGAGTGGCCCACATGGACAACATGGTTTCAACGGAGAGCAGGGCCAGACAAAGCTTAGAGGCTGCGAACAAGGAGCTCGAAGCAGAAAAAATTGTGCTTCGAGCAGAAATTGAAAAGATGCGGGCGGAGCACGCTACTGCAGGGGCCGAGCTTGTTAGACTCCAAGAAGAAGCTAGCCAGCTACTAAATCAGAAAATTCTTTAGCTACGGAGGCAGCTAGGCTCTCTGGAGTAGTAGGAGAGCTAACTTCGACGAAGGATGCATTAATTGAAGATAAGCTGAAGTCAGAGAAGGTAGCTGCGGAGGTCACGGACCAATTGTTAGGCGTTCTGGAGTACTTCGGTACTACTGGGACGCTTCCTTCGGATGACAACATCTCCCTGCTGCGCCGGCTGAAGAGGATCCAAGGAGCAATGAAGCAAATGAAGACAGCAAGCATTCGGTACGGAGAAATTTCCGGACAAATGGCTGCTGTCGGCATACTTCGTTACTACGAAGATTTGGGCCGATCGATAACTCCGAGCGCAGGAGAGGGTCCCATTACCTTCGATGACGACCAGCTTCTTACTCCCTCCGAAGGTGTGGCCACTGCTTGGCAAGCCTTTCAAACTTCATGGAGAGCCGAAGGTCGCTCTGCGATCAGGGCCTGGATTGACGAAGGACAACGCCAGAAGCAAGCTCGGTCCCAAGCTTCGAGCTGTCAGCCTCCTCCAAACCCGCAGGTTTAGAATTACCTTAGGATATTCAACTATGTAAAGCACTACACTTTGTACATTTATGAATGAAGATTTGTTTATCATGTTTTTAGGCTTTGACTCATATGGAAGATGTCGAAGTGTTAGATGTTAACGACGAACTTTGCTTATTATGGGCTACCTTTGATATCTTAAAACTTCACAAGCGCCCTCGATTTCTAGTTCCTCGAGATAGTTCCGGAGTGATTACGTCCGAAATAAGCAAAGATATATTATCTTGCATTAAAGAGGAAGAAAAAGAAGTTAACTTGGAAACTTCATCTTCTGAAGACATTATATGGTCCGAAGACGAAGAAGAAGCTCAAGGTAAAAAGCCTAAAGAACTTGGAAGCTGGGAAAGGAGTCCCGAACGGCTTCGAACTTGGGCGGAGCTTCAACAAGAACAAAAAGACTTTAGAGCTTCGAAGGGAGGCAGAAGAGTTAAACGCAAAGTTGTTAGAACTCCCAGCACTGGAACTAGTCATTCCAACCCTAGCTCTAGAGATCGAAGAGGTCTTCGATTCCTTCTTGGTATAGATACCAATTTTTCAAGATGTAATCATATTTGTTCGAATAATAAATATCGATTTAAAATTGTCTCCCTATTTATTAGCCCCTCTTTGGGCGTAAGCAACTTCGAACTATATTCAAAGATGGTTAGGCACAAAGAAAAACTTAGGAGTACCATTTTGGGGGTTCGGAGCCCCTCAGTAATTTAAAGATCGACTAAAATCTTATAAAATGTCTTCGACTATTTGTAGTCTGAAGATTGGCAACTTAGTACCTTATGTTTTTGAAAGAAATCACTTGGGATAACTTTCCGGACACTTTAGTGTCTTAGATAATTTGTCACTTTGGACTTTCTTAACAGACATTCGAAGCTCATGGCTCAAACTCTGTTTTGTTTTGGCCTCCTTCGGCTCTTTTTTGCGAATTCTGTTAAACCAGTGGTTTGGAGTTCGCAATGGTCTCTTTGGACTCTTTTTACGGATACCTACAAGTCGGTAGCTTGGGCTCCGCATCATTTGGTCTCCTTGGACTCTTTTTACGGATGTCTTCCAGCCGATGGCTTGGACTCCACATTTTGTGGTTTTCGGGCTCTTTACGGATGTCTTCAAGCCGGTGGCTTAGACTCTGGATTATGTCAGCCCACCATCTCGGAAAATATGATTCAAATTAATGACACTTCCCTCTCGGTCAACTCTGCTATTCCAGTGCGTCCACTCGGAAGTGGGAAGTTTATGAGGGGTAGGGATTATCTGAACCATATGCTTTATTAATTTGGAAAGTGCTTACAAATGATTACAAGGAGCCCTTATGCGAAGTATCGCTTTAGGTGCTCCGCATGCCATGTATGTGCTAACTCTTCACCTTCCAAATTAGCTAATTTAAAAGAACCAGGACGCCCGGAGCGAACAATTAGGTATGGACCTTCCCATTTATTTCCTAACTTCCCTGGCGCTATAACGCTTCGCAGAACAAGATGACCCGGTCTTAGTTCATTGAGCTTAACCTTCGGGTCAAACCAAGCCTTCATTTGCTGCTGATACTTTGATAAATTCGCCACTGCTCGAAGTCTTGTTTCTTCGGATAAATCTAGCGAAGCTTGTCTTTCTTCTTCAATCTCCGGTTCGGTGCTACGAAATGATCCTCCTTTGAGCTCCGTTGGAGTCATAGCTTCATCTCCGAATAGTAGTCTGAATTGAGTAAAACCTGTGGACCTTGTTTGCGTAGTCCGAATGGACCACAAAATCTTCTGAAGCTCTTCGGTCCACAGTCCCTTTGCTATTCCTACTATCCTTCGATTTAGCCCTGACAAAATATTTCCATTGGCTCGTTCTACGGCTCCATTGGACTGAGGATGCCTCACTGCAGCAAAACATAACTGAATGCCTAGATCTTCGCAAAACTTCCTGAAGGGTTCTGCGTCGAACTGTGTTCCATTATCAACTGTAAGTTGTCTAGGCACTCCGAACCGGCAAATGATATTCTTCCAGAAAAATTTCTGGACATTGTTCGAAGTAATAGCTGTTAGAGGTTCTGCTTCGACCCACTTTGAAAAATATTCAATTGCTACCACTGCGAACTTCAAATTTCCTTTTGCTACTGGGAAGGGGCCAATTAAATCCATACCCCATCTGGCCATAGGCCATACCGGAGCAATGACTTGAAGAGCTGTTGGTGGGCGATGACTCCGTCGACCCATCCACTAGCATCCTTGACAAGTGCGAACTAAGCTCTCCGCGTCAGCTGTTATTGTAGGCCAATAAAGCCCCTGGCGAAGTGTTTTTCCTGCCAAAGCTCGAGGGGCTAAATGGCTACCGCAAAGGCCTTCATGAATTTCTCGAAGAATTTCTTGACCTTCGGCTTGAGATATACATCAGAGTAGAGGGGAACATACTCCGGCCTTGTATAAAATACCGTTGATTATTTGATAATTTCTAGCTCTAAGCTTTAATCTTGACAGCTGTGGCTCTTCGGGCAAATTTGTTCCTCCCTGTAAAAGTTCCATGATTGAATTTTTCCAATCTACACTAGGAATGCAAAGAATCTCTGCAGAGGGAATTTGTGGCACCGAAGGTATATTGAGCTCCTCATAGAAAGCTTCTTCGGGCACATCCACAGCTCCGGCTGCAGCTTTTGCTAAGATGTCCGCTTGCACATTTTCTGCTCTTGGTATACTCCGAATGGAAATACCCTTGAAGTGTGCTTCGATTTTACGGATTTCTTCTAAATACTTTGCAAGCTGTGGATGCCGAACTTGGAAACTTTTATCTACGTGCCCTGCTACTATCTGAGAATCTGTCTTTATAATAATTCTTGTAGCCCCTAGAGCACGTGCTTTTCTGAGTCCCAATAAAATTCCTTCATACTCCGCTATATTATTGGTAGACTTAAAGTTGAGTCTTGCGGAGTACATTGCTCTTTGCCCTGAAGGTGAAATTAACACTGCTCCGATGCCTGCTCCGGATGCTTGGAAAGCCCCATCGGAGTAAACAGTCCAAACTCCGTCACTTGACTTCTCCGGAACCAAATTTGCACGTGGAGTCCATTCTGCTACAAAATCTGCTAGGACTTGCGATTTGATTGCTGTCCTTGCCAAAAAAGATATGCCGAAGGGTGCTAGCTCAACTGCCCACTTCCCAATCCTTCCAGTGGAATCCTTACTTCGAAGCATATCTCCTAAAGGATACGAAGTTGGTACAATTACATTGTGTGCCAAAAAATAATGTCTTAATTTCCTCGAAGCCATTATCAGAGCATAAACGAACTTTTCAAGTTCGGAGTATCTTGTCTTCGCTCCTGATAATGCTTCGGATATAAAATAACAGGATTTTGGACCAACTTCCCATTGAAATCCACTTCTGTGAAAAGGACTGCACTGACAGCAGAACTTGTAGCTGCAAGGTAAAGTAGTAGGGTTTCGTCCGCAGTAGGCACCGTGAGTGTAGCAAGAATACTGAGATACTCTTTAATATCTTCGAAGCTTCTCTGACACTCCGGTGTCCATGCAAAATCTTCGGACCCTTTCAATGCTTTAAATATAGGCAAGCTTCTCTCCGCAGACCTTGATAAAAACCTGCTAAGTGCTGCCAGACGCCCAGTCAGCTTTTGCACTTGCTTTAAATTTTCTGGAGGAGCCATCTTTTGTAGCGCAGTTATTTGAGTAGGGCTAGCTTCAATTCTCCTGCTTGAAACTAAATACCCTAACAACTTTCCAGCCTTAGCTCCGAAGATACATTTTTCGGGGTTAAGACGGATCCCACATGCCCGAAGGCTATTGAATGTTTCTGCTAAGTCTAGGCTATGCTGGTGCTTTAAAGCACTCTTTATTACAATATCATCCATATAGGCCTCCACATTGCGACCTAGTTGATGACCTAGAGCCTTAGCAACTAACCTCGAAAAAGTAGCCCCGGCATTTCTTAAGCCGAAGGGCATTCTTACATAACAGAAGACTCCCGAAGGAGTTACGAAGTTTGTCTTGATCTCATCTTCGCGCTTCAACCATATTTGATGATAACCAGAATACGCGTCAAGGAAGCTTAATAACTCCGTGTAACACCCCAAATTTTCAAAACAATAAAAATATTATAAAATTCAATTTCTTGGAATATATATTTCTGAAAATACTTTTAATACTCTTTTATACACTTTTGAACTACAACATAGAGTAGATGGCCAAACCAGTAGCTGAAAATTTTTGTATAGACTCCCAAGGCCAAGAAATGTTTTTGAGAATTTTTACAAATTTTTACCCACTTTGGAAATGCCCCTAAAGGTTTAAACTATTTTCTGCAATTATTTTAATCAGAAAACCTTGGAAAACAGTAATGGGCTCCCCTCCCTCTTTTCTCTCTCCCGGCCGGCCCAACCCGTTACCTCGCACCCCTTAGACTGACGACCGGACCCCACCTGTCGGCGCCAACTTCCTCCCCTCGCGCGCGAACCTGACACCGCGGCCCCACCCGTCAATCGTCACCCTCACTCGCCCGCGCCCGCCGACCAGTGGCCCCCGCCTGTCAGCTTCGCCATCAACCTCGCGCCAGCCCCCCCTAATCCCGCCGGCGAGAACCTCGCCTCGGATCCGCTCGCCGGCTCCCCCTCCCGTTAAACCGACGCCGGCCATTAACTCCCCGAGGCCCACCGCCCATTTAAACACATAAAGGCACGCGTTTAAGCCCCCGGGAACGCAGCTCCGTGCATGGCCGAGCCCTCGCCGGTGACTTAAAGCTCTCCCCCGGCTTTCCTTGCATGCGAGCCCCCTCCGACACCTTATTTAAACCCCCCTGCCTCCGCCGCGCTCGACCCCCACACCCTCGCAACCCTGGACCAAACAGAGCGCCCGTAGTTCACTTTTGAGCGCACTCCTTCGGTTCCGCCTCCAGCCACCACTCGCCGTCACCGGGACCCCTCTCCGTCCGCACCGACCGCACCGCCGTGACCGCCAGGACCTCACCGACCCCGGCCACCGCTCCATCGTCGACGAAGCCCACCGGATCGCCGTCCCCGCCGAGGAACTGAGAACCTTCGCCGCCACCGCTCGTCGCCGGCCTCACCCCGCCGACCCCGGACCACCGCAAGGGTACCCTTTTGTTCCCCTCGGTACCCCCTTTCCGTTTTTAGTCCTAGCTAGACTAGATAACCCTCGACCTCACCGGAATCGCTCGCCGTCGCATCGCCGGAGTCGGGGAAGAAGGGGTACTTTACCCCCCCGACACGCACTGTGCCGGATTTAATCCTGGCCGTGCGATCCAGATCCAACGCTTGGGATTAAATCATCTATTCGGTTTAATCCAGGCCGTCGGATCCGAGTGAAGCGGTACGGTGTGATCTCACGCGTTCGTTTTCATTTAAAACCGGCGTGCGATCTCGTGCGTCCACGTGGTACCCATTCGAACGTTTTAATCCTGGCCGTCCACGTCGACTTACGCGTCCCGCCTCGCCCTCGCGCGTCGGATCGGGATCCGACGGTCCAGATCGACCCGACGCACGCGCACAGTGCGCGGGTTCACCATGAGCCTGGCTCACCGTGGACCCGAGGAGTTTAAAATTTGAAAATAAATTCCAGAAAAGGTTTAAAACTTGTAAAATTCATATTTGGCGCATTTGAACTCTAAAAATTGCCATTCCAATTTCAGAAAATTCATAATATTATTCTCTACATGTTTATACAATAAAAACAGTAGGTTTGCATTGGACATTTCATGTTTATTTAAATGAATGTTTAAATACCCTTAGGTTAAAAATGTAAAATTTAATTATTTAAATTCCAGTAAAGTTTATATTTATTTATTTCTTGTTGATATGAATAAATCACTAGGTTTTCTATGGAACCTTCATTTTATATTTATTAACGAACTTAAAATTGAGTATCACCCCTTTTAAAACCTTTTTTTCAAAGGATAACACTTCATTTTAATTCATTTTAAAAATATTTATAAACTGAATTTCAGAACTCTAACAACTTGATTTATTTCTAATCAAACCAACTTAAACCTATGAGATTACTATGTGATGTTATATTGTTTGGTTGAATGTTGTATTTATTTTATTTTACTTTACTATATCAAAAAGACTACGACGTCGCCGAGGAGCCGGAATACTTCCCGGAAGTCCCTCCCTCGCCTTTCGCTGAACAAGGCAAGTCACCAAACCAATCTTTTGAGCATATTGAACCCATGTTTGATTAAACTATCGCTAAAACACATAGGTTATATATGCATTAGTCAAATGAACCCTTACATTATATTTATTTAGGATCCCCCCGACCTTGATGTGCAACCCAAGCCATGCTATCTCGCCTAACCTCCTTGTCACCATATGATCAATGATATTAGCTAGTGTCCAATGTATTGACACGATCACTATAGGATAAAAATGAGTCGTAGCAAAATGGTTCTATTATATGATCCCCGTTACTTCTTATCCTTGAAAATTCTGTTGGTGATGAGTTATGGTTGTGAGTGTATGCATGGTGGGTTCCGGGTGCAAGCTAGGGCATTGGTCGGTAGCACCCGGGGCACTATAAGGACCGGTCTGAGGGATCCATTGCAATACACTTACGTACTAACGACAAGTCTAGTGGGTAAGTCCTAACTAAGGTATGGGTTGTTCCAAACCGAGGCCACCATTTGGAGATGGGTCAAGTTGCACCTGCGGGTGACTTGTACCAATGTGGCGCAAAAGGGGGTGCGACGTTAGCCGAGATGCGGCCCGGCGCGCCGGCGAAACCTAGAGCGGGTGGTTATCGCTTGGAACATCTCATATTGAGGTTTTGGCACGAGTTCCCTTGAAATGGGTCATCTCGTTTGGGATGAGTGCGTGCCTTGTGGGTACAGTAGTACATCTCTGATCAGAGTCTTAAATCTTTTCGAAAAGCCGAGCCCACGGTCAAGGGCGGGTTGCGTGACATCCCCCAGTTAGTTTACTTTGAATAAGTATGTGCATGATGGATTGAAATGTAAGGACCATTGAGCGAGGTGGGGCTGACTGTACCCCTCGAGTTAGTTGATGTTGATGATGTTCATGTTTACTTTCCGAATGATTAAAATATGATTACACTAAATGCAATAACTGAAACTGTACTTTACCGCAATGCTAGCCATTACCCTTCCTTGTTTATTATCCTACATAATTACTTGCATTTGCGGTGGCTTGTTGAGTACTTTTTGTACTCATACCCGTTGGACCCCACAGAGGATGCTTACTACGAAGACGGTCTGGAGTAGCGACCCAGTCGAGAAGAAAAATCCTGAAGAAGATGTTCGTCATGCCGTTTTCTAATTATTTTACTTTACTGTTTTATTAAAACAATGATGTAATAAATATGGTCTGCGTACCATGGATACTGTCGTATGTACGATTGTCGCATGATGAACCTCTTGTATTATTGTTTTTCTTATGAAATTCAATAATGTCTCGATTTGTTAAATCGGGGCGCTACAAGATGGTATCAGAGCCGACTCGACTGTAGGAAGCCAAACAGACCCACCTAGCCACTAGCCACAGGAAATTATTTCTCGAAAATCTACTTCATAAACTTTGTTCCTCTCCTCACTTTTATTCAACTTGCTGTTTTGTAGATGCCTGTCTACCAAGTCCACAGCTACTGCCGCCACTACGAGGGATTCGTCCAGGAGCTCCGCATGATGCTCACCTTCCTCGGGTTCCTCTTCGAACCCGAATTCCAAGGAGTGTACCCCGACGAGTTCGCCGGACCTTGCGACATCTCCCTCACCGTCCACGGCTCCGGGGAACACCTGCCGCCCTACACCACCGCACTTGGAGGCCCGACTTTCGAAGTCGCGTGCCAACGAGTCGCCCTCCAGGCCCTCATGGAGCTGAGGATGATCTACGACGATCGTCTTCAGAACTCGTCCTTCCGGCTTGTGCCGAAGCGTACTCCCAGAGCCCACCGTAGCATCTACCTCGGAGTTCACTCCGTGCGTGATCCGGTCATGGCCCGGCAGTCGCGTCTTCTATAGGCTATGGACGATCTCCACACCGAGGCGGTGCTCGACGCCGATGAGCACCATGAGGCAGTTGAGTTCCTTCGTGAAGAAACGAAGAACTTGATCCAACAGAACGGCGAGCTGCAGCGCAAGATCATGCAGCTGCAGAAGGATATTGCGGAAATGGTTCCTCTTCTTCCAAGGAAGAAGAAGCCCATCCGTGAGCCCCTCCCTCGCCCCAAGAGGATCCCGCCACGACCCTCCCCCACCAGACCCTCCACCAGCGCCCCTACACCACGCCACGGCCTCGTCTCCGACTCCATCATCGAGAATTTTCTCGAGTCCACCATCCCTTCGGAGCCGCGTACTCGTGGTTCCGAGAGCACGGAGACCGCCTCCGGTGGCGAGTAGGCGTTAGGATTCGCTACTTTAATAAAAGCTTAATTTTGTATGTGGTGCTACCCACGACGAGTGTGTTGTGGGTAGAATAAGATCTTAATTGTAATAAACAATTTATGCCACTCTATATATTTATGTGCTTGGTATTTTTGGTTGTATTATTGTTTCGTCATCTTTGTTTTATCACTATGTGTATTCAGAAGATGGCCGACCACCAGAACACCGGTTCCAACAACGGAGCAGGAGGAAGCCGTGATGCGCCCGAGGGTGTTGTGCCCAACTGGGGTGCAACGGGCCCACGTCAGTCTGGGTCGCCTTCCGCCAACCACCCCACCTTGGCGGAGATGATGGCGAATCAGAACCACCTGATCACCGCCCTCCTCACCCAAATGCAGAACCAACAGGCTCAGTTGGACCGTCTGCAGAACGGGGAACCCGCCCCTCGCGCACCAGCACCCGCGCCCGCTCCGCAACTCTCCGAGTTTTTGCGCGTGCGCCCGCCCAGCTTCTCGAGTACCACCAACCCGATGGAGGCCGGACATTGGCTTCGCACCATCGGAAAGAAGCTCGACCTCCTCCCCTGCACCGACCGGGAGCGGGTGGCCTTCGCCACTCACCAGCTTCAGGGCCCCGCCGCTGAATGGTGGGACAACTACCGTGAGTCCCAGCCTGAGGGCCACGTGGTGACTTGGGCGGAGTTCACCATCGCCTTTCGCGCTGCCCACGTCCCCGCCGGTGTCATTGCGGTGAAACAGCAGGAGTTCCGCGACCTGCAACAAGGCAACAGGACCGTCATGGAGTACCTCCATGAGTTCAACCGCCTCGCCCGCTACGCACCGGAGGAAGTGCGCACCGACGCCCTCCGCCAAGCCAAGTTCCTCAGGGGACTTAAGGATGAGCTGTCCATCCAGCTCGTCGCCACCGACTTCGCCGACTTCCAACGGCTAGTCAACAAAGCGCTCATCCAAGAGACTGAGCAGAACAAGCTGGACCTCAAGAAGAGGAAAATGATCGCCTTCAAGCATCAGCAGGCGAACTCTCAGAGGCCTCGCTTCGTCCTTCCACCACCAGCGCTTGCCTACCATCCTCGGCCCGCCTACAGGCCACCTCACGCCGATGGTGGATCCAACGCCGGGCATCCTCGCCCCGCTCCACCAGCTCCGGCCGCTCAGCTGACACCAGCCGCCAAAGCTCCGATCTTGAAGGATCGCCAAGGAAGGCCGGTCGTCTGCTTCAACTGCCGCAAGGAAGGGCACTATGCACACCAGTGTCCCCACCCCAAGCAAGCTCAAAGCGTGGCACCCAACCAGGCGGTTCATGCCCGCATCAACCACATCAGCGCGGAGGAAGCTCAGGAGGCTCCTGAAGTCGTGCTCGGTACGTTTACTGTGAATTCCGTACCGGCCGTCATATTATTTGACTCTGGAGCAACCCCCTTCATCTCGGAAGATTTTGTGAAAACAAACGAACTGGACGTGCTCCCTCTACACATTCCCATGGTGATTGCCACCCCCGGCAATAGGACCTTAGCCCGCTTATACAGCCCTAAGGTTCAAATTGACATCCAAGGAATACTGTTTCGAGTCGAGCCATTCCTCATCCAATGCACCGGACTTGACCTCATACTAGGGATGGATTGGTTGATGAAGCACAAGGGAGTGATCGACTGTGCCAACAAGTCCGTCACGGTGACCAACCCTGAAGGCGCAGCCGTCACCTTTCGGATGACCAGTCGCAAACCACTCGGAGCATCCCTTCGCTCGATAGCTCTTGAAGAGGTGCCTATAGTCAAGGAGTTTGCGGATGTCTTCCCTGAAGACCTACCTGGAATGCCGCCCAAGCGGGACATCGAATTCAGAATCGAACTTGTCCCCGGGACCACTCCAATCTCCAAGCGCCCGTACCGAATGGCCGCCAATGAACTAGCCGAAGTCAAGAGCAACATCGAAGACCTAGAGCAAAAAGGGTATATTCGGCCAAGTACCTCACCCTGGGGTGCACCGGTTATATTTGCCATGAAGAAGGACAAGACCAAGAGGATGTGCGTGGACTATAGAGCCTTGAATGACGTAACCATTAAGAACAAGTACCCATTGCCTCGGATCGACGACCTGTTCGATCAGCTGAAAGGATCCTCGGTGTTTTCCAAGATCGACCTTAGGTCAGGTTATCACCAGTTGAGGATCAGAGAAGAAGACATACCCAAGACTGCCATCACCTCCCGCTATGAACTCTACGAGTACACCGTGATGTCGTTCGGACTCACGAATGCCCCGGCCTTTTTCATGAACATGATGAACAATGTATTCATGGAGTTCTTGGACAAGTTCATCGTGGTATTCATCGACGATATCCTCGTTTACTCCAAGACCAAGGAAGAACACGAGACTCACCTCCGTCTGACCCTCGGAAAGCTAAGGGAGCAGCAACTGTACGCCAAATACAGCAAATGCGAATTTTGGTCGTCTGAGGTGAAATTCCTCGGCCATATTATATCCACCGGGAATAGCAGTGGACCCAACCACCGTGGAAGCAGTAACCAACTGGCTGCAGCCCACAACGGTGACCGAGATCCGGAGTTTTCTTGGATTGGCCGGATACTACCGCCGGTTCATCGAGAATTTTTCCAAGATCGCCAAGCCTATGACCAGACTTCTGCAGAAGGAAGTGAAGTTTGAATGGACCCCCGACTGCGAAGAAAGCTTCCAGACCCTCAAGAAGAAGCTAGTGTCAGCTCCCATTCTGACTCTGCCAGACATCCGGAAAGACTTCCACGTCTACTGTGATGCCTCTCGTCAAGGATTGGGATGCGTCTTAATGCAAGAAGGGAAAGTGATATCCTACGCCTCCCGGCAACTGAGACCGCATGAGCTGAACTACCCAACCCACGACCTGGAATTAGCAGTCGTGGTTCATGCCTTGAAGATATGGAGACATTACCTTGTGGGGAATCGGTGTGAGGTCTTCACCGACCACAAGAGCCTCAAGTACATATTCACCCAACCAGATCTGAATCTCAGGCAAAGGAGATGGTTGGAACTGATCAAGGATTACGACTTGGGCATCCATTATCATCCGGGCAAAGCAAATGTGGTGGCAGACGCCCTTAGTTGAAAAGGGTACTGTAATGCCATCATGATTCAGGACCAAGCTCCTTTACTCTACAAGGAGATGGAAAGGCTAAACCTAGGGATCACCACCCGAGCGTACCTCGCTGCCTTGGAATCTCGGCTTGTCTTAATAGACCAGATCCGAGAAAAGCAGGGGGAAGATCCGGACATCCTGGAGATCCAGCAGAACATGAGGAAGGGTAAAGCCCCCGGATTTTCCAAAGACGAGCATGGTACCATCTGGTTCGGAAACCGAGTATGCGTACCCAACCTACCTGAGTTGAAGACCCTCATCCTTCAAGAAGCCCATGATACGTTATACTCCATCCATCCCGGGAGTACGAAGATGTATCAAGACCTAAAGGAAAAATATTGGTGGGTCAGCATGAAGAGAGAAATAGCTGAGTATGTGGCCAAGTGCGACACATGCCGGCGAGTCAAGGCAGAGCATCAGAGGCCTGCCGGACTTCTTCAACCTCTCAAGGTCCCTGAATGGAAGTGGGAAGAGATAGGAATGGACTTCATCACAGGACTGCCCAGGACCCAAGCTGGTCACGACTCTATCTGGGTGATCATCGACCGACTCACCAAGGTAGCTCACTTCGTTCCGGTCAAGACAACTTACACCGTCGCCAAGTTGGCTGAGTTGTATATGACCCGGATCGTGTGCCTCCACGGAGTTCCTAAGAAGATTGTATCTGACCGCGGGAGTCAGTTTACCTCCAAGTTTTGGAAGAACCTTCAAGAGGAACTCGGCACCCGGCTGAACTTTAGCACCGCCTATCATCCACAGACCGACGGTCAGACCGAAAGGGTCAACCAGATATTGGAGGATATGCTTAGAGCTTGTGCTCTAGACTTTGGCGGAATGTGGGACAAGAACTTACCATATGTGGAGTTCTCCTACAACAACAGCTATCAAGCCAGCCTGCAAATGTCCCTGTTCGAAGCACTCTATGGGCGTAAGTGCAGAACGCCGTTGCTTTGGGATCAAACCGGAGAGTCACAACTATTTGGGACTGATCTATTAAGAGAAGCTGAAGAGAAGGTCAAGATCATAAGAGACCGATTAAAGGCAGCCCAATCAAGACAGAAGAGCTATGCCGACAACCGTCGAAGAGACCTAACCTTTGAGGAGGGCGATTATGTCTATCTCTGAGTCACTCCCCTCCGTGGCACTCAAAGGTTCAACATGAAAGGCAAACTAGCACCCCGCTACGTCGGACCTTTTCAGATCCTCCGTCGACAAGGAGAAGTGGCATATCAACTTGAACTGCCTCCATCCTTGGCAGGAGTTCACGATGTGTTCCATGTCTCTCAGCTGAAGAAGTGCCTCCGTGTACCCACCGAGCAAGCCGACCTTCAGCAGCTTAATGTCCAAGAAGACTTGACCTACATAGAGAAACCCGTCAAGATCTTGGAAACCAAGGAGAGAGTAACCAGGAGTCGCGTTGTTCGCTTCTGCAAAGTCCAATGGAACAACCATCCCGCCGAAGAAGCCACTTGGGAAAAGGAAGACGATCTGAAAGGCCAATACCCCGAGTTATTCGAGTAACGTTCCAATCTCGAGGACGAGATTCTTGTAAGGGGGATAGGTTTGTAACACCCCAAATTTTCAAAACAATAAAAATATTATAAAATTCAATTTCTTGGAATATATATTTCTGAAAATACTTTTAATACTCTTTTATACACTTTTGAACTACAACATAGAGTAGATGGCCAAACTAGTAGCTAAAAATTTTTGTATAGACTCCCAAGGCCAAGAAATGTTTTTGAGAATTTTTACAAATTTTTACCCACTTTGGAAATGCCCCTAAAGGTTTAAACTATTTTCTGCAATTATTTTAATAAGAAAACCTTGGAAAACAGTAATGGGCTCCCCTCCCTCCTTTCTCTCTCCCGGCCGGCCCAACCCGTTACCTCGCACCCCTTAGACTGACGACCGGACCCCACCTGTCGGCGCCAACTTCCTCCCCTTGCGCGCGAACCTGACACCGCGGCCCCACCCGTCAGTCGTCACCCTCACTCGCCCGCGCCCGCCGACCAGTGGCCCCCGCCTGTCAGCTTCGCCATCAACCTCGCGCCAGGCCCCCCCTAATCCCGCCAGCAAGAACCTCGCCTCGGATCCGCTCGCCGGCTCCCCCTCCCGTTAAACCGACGCCGGCCATTAACTCCCCGAGGCCCACCGCCCATTTAAACACATAAAGGCACGCGTTTAAGCCCCCGGGAACGCAGCTCCGTGCATGGCCGAGCCCTCGCCGGCGACTTAAAGCTCTCCCCCGGCTTTCCTTGCATGCGAGCCCCCTCCGACGCCTTATTTAAACCCCCCTGCCTCCGCCGCGCTCGACCCCCACACCCTCGCAACCCTGGACCAAACAGAGCGCCCGTAGTTCACTTTTGAGCGCACTCCTTCGGTTCCGCCTCCAGCCACCGCTCGCCATCGCCGGGACCCCTCTCCGTCCGCACCGACCGCACCGCCGTGACCGCCAGGACCTCACCGACCCTGGCCACCGCTCCATCGTCGACGAAGCCCACCGGATCGCCGTCCCCGCCGAGGAACCGAGAACCTTCGCCGCCACCGCTCGTCACCGGCCTCACCCCGTCGACCCCGGACCACCGCAAGGGTACCCTTTTGTTCCCCTCGGTACCCCCTTACCGTTTTTAGTCCTAGCTAGACTAGATAACCCTCGACCTCGCCGGAATCGCTCGCCGTCGCATCGCCGGAGTCGGGGAAGAAGGGGTACTTTACCCCCCCCCCGACACGCACTGTGCCGGATTTAATCCTGGCCGTGCGATCCAGATCCAACGCTTGGGATTAAATCATCTGTTCAGTTTAATCCAGGCCGTCGAATCCGAGTGAAGCGGTACGGTGCGATCTCACGCGTTCGTTTTCATTTAAAACCGGCGTGCGATCTCGTGCGTCCACGTGGTACCCCTTCGAACGTTTTAATCCTGGCCGTCCACGTCGACTTACGCGTCCTGCCTCGCCCTCGCGCGTCGGATCTGGATCCGACGGTCCAGATCGACCCGGCGCACGCGCACAGTGCGCGGGTTCACCGTGAGCCTGGCTCACCGTGGACCCCAGGAATTTAAAATTTGAAAATAAATTCCAAAAAAGGTTTAAAACTTGTAAAATTCATATCTGGCGCATTTGAACTCTAAAAATTGCCATTCCAATTTCAGAAAATTCATAATATTATTCTCTACATGTTTATACAATAAAAACAGTAGGTTTGCATTGGACATTTCATGTTTATTTAAATGAATGTTTAAATACCCTTAGGTTAAAAATGTAAAATTTAATTATTTAAATTCCAGTAAAGTTTATATTTATTTATTTCTTGTTGATATGAATAAATCACTAGGTTTTCTATGGAACCTTCATTTTAAATTTATTAAAGAACTTAAAATTGAGTATCACCCCTTTTAAAACCTTTTTTTCAAAGGATAACACTTCATTTTAATTCATTTTAAAAATATTTATAAACTGAATTTCAGAACTCTAACAACTTGATTTATTTCTAATCAAACCAACTTAAACCTATGAGATTACTATGTGATGTTATATTGTTTGGTTGAATGTTGTATTTATTTTATTTTACTTTACTATATCAAAATGACTACGACATCGCCGAGGAGCCGGAATACTTCCCGGAAGTCCCTCCCTCGCCTTTCGCTGAACAAGGCAAGTCACCAAACCAATCTTTTGAGCATATTGAACCCATGTTTGATTAAACTATCGCTAAAACACATAGGTTATATATGCATTAGTCAAATAAACCCTTACATTATATTTATTTAGGATCCCCCCGACCTTGATGTGCAACCCAAGCCATGCTATCTCGCCTAACCTCCTTGTCACCATATGATCAATGATATTAGCTAGTGTCCAATGTATTGACACGATCGCTATAGGATAAAAATGAGTCGTAGCAAAATGGTTCTATTATATGATCCCCGTTACTTCTTATCCTTGGAAATTCTGTTGGTGATGAGTTATGGTTGTGAGTGTATGCATGGTGGGTTCCGGGTGCAAGCTAGGGCATTGGTCGGTAGCACCCAGGGCACTATAAGGACCGGTCTGAGGGATCCGTTGCAATACACTTACGTACTAACCACAAGTCTAGTGGGTAAGTCCTAACTAAGGTATGGGTTGTTCCAAACCGAGGCCACCATTTGGAGATGGGTCAAGTTGCACCTGTGGGTGACTTGTACCAATGTGGCGCAAAAGGGGGTGCGACGTTAGCCGGGATGCGGCCCGGCGCGCCGGTGAAACCTAGAGCGGGTGGTTATCGCTTGGAACATCTCATATTGAGGTTTTGGCACGAGTTCCCGTGAAATGGGTCATCTCGTTTGGGATGAGTGCGTGCCTTGTGGGTACAGTAGTACATCTCTGATCAGAGTCTTAAATATTTTCGAAAAGCCGAGCCCACGGTCAAGGGCGGGTTGCGTGACATCCCCCAGTTAGTTTACTTTGAATAAGTATGTGCATGATGGATTGACATGTAAGGACCGTTGAGCGAGGTGGGGCTGACTGTACCCCTCGAGTTAGTTGATGTTGATGATGTTCATGTTTACTTTCCGCATGATTAAAATATGATTACACTAAATGCAATAACTGAAACTGTACTTTACCGCAATGCTAGCCATTACCCTTCCTTGTTTATTATCCTACATTATTACTTGCATTTGCGGTGGCTTGTTGAGTACTTTTTGTACTCATACCCGTTGGACCCCACAGAGGATGCTTACTACGAAGACAGTCTGGAGTAGCGACCCAGTCGAGAAGAAAAATCCTGAAGAAGATGTTCGTCATGCCGTTTTCTAATTATTTTACTTTACTGTTTTATTAAAACAATGATGTAATAAATATGGTCTGCGTACCATGGATACTGTCGTATGTACGATTGTCGCATGATGAACCTCTTGTATTATTGTTTTTCTTATGACATTCAATAATGTCTCGATTTGTTAAATCGGGGCGCTACACTCCGAACCTGCGGTGGAGTCAACCAATTGATCAATTTGGGGCATGGGGTAGGGGTCACGAGGGCATGCTTTATTCAAGGATGTGAAATCAATGCACATGCGCCACTTCCCGGAAGACTTCTTTTTGACGAAGACTGGGTTGGCTAACCATTCTGTGTGAGCCACTTCTCTGATAATCCCAGCCTTCAACAATTTCTCAACTTCATCCTTCGCTAGAGCAGCTCTTTCTGCAGACATTTTCTGGAGTCCTTGCCGAACAGGCCGGGCCTTCGGGTTTACAAGTAAACTATGTTCAATGATATCCCGATCGACTCCGGTGATATCTTCGTCAGACCAAGCGAAGACATCCAAATTCTCTTCTACCACCTTTTCCAAGGAGGTTGCAACTTCTGGAGGTAAATCTTTACCAAATTGAAATGTATACTCTTTACCATCTTTAACAATGACCTTCGTTGCAATTTCTCCCTCAGGACTTGGTCTCGGAAAGGACTTCTTCGAAGCTTCGGAGGAGGCTGAAAAAATTTCTTCATTATCTTGTACATTGTTTACTTGTCTTGGATCAAGAGGGGGACCATGACCATATTCCGCCCTCCGAGCGATGGCTTGATCTCCGAAGACAGTAAGGACTCCTGCTTGTGTGGGCATCTTCATGCACAAATAATTGTGATGCGCTACAGCTCCGAACTGGTTTAGCATGCCTCTTCCGAAGATGACGTTGTAAGCATACGGGGCATCTACAACATCGAAGATTACTTCCTCAGTTCGGGCCAACAAACCTTCTCCGAAGGTAACTTCCAGGCCTATTTGGCCAAGTGCATCAAGCAGAGGTCCTGCGAAGCCTTGCAGAGGACGAGCCGCTGGAAGGAGATGCTTCCTGGAGATGCACAATTGATCGAAGGATTGAACAAAAATGATATCTGCCGAACTACCTCCGTCAATCAACACCCTTCGAACTTCAGTGCCCACAATATCAGCAGTGATAACAAGTGGGTCTGCATGCGGGAACTTAATACCAGCTGCATCCTCCGCAGAAAAGGATATCGGCACATGAGACCACTCCGGCATTGCAGCTGCAGACGACGAAGTCCCAATATGGCCTACTTCTCTGACGTAGTCTCTTCGCTGTCTCTTTGACATGCTTCCGAGGGTACTTCCTCCGGAGATGGGGAGGACTACTCTTTTCCCTCGGTCTTGCCCTTCCTCTTGCTTCGGAGGTGGCATAACATTGGCCACTGGAGGGTGTCTTGCAACATCAAAGTTTTCTATCCGCGCCACAGCCTGGACCGGCTCTGGTCGCGTTGCAGCTGGAACTCGGTCGGTAGTACCTCGACCCGAAGTTCTTTCTAGATACTCTCCCCTTAGGGTAAGTATAGCCTTGCAAGTATCAATTGCATGGCTTCGATTTTCTCCATGGATGCAGCAGAAAAGGGTCTGGCCCTTGCCAGCCGTTTTCCCTGGCGGCCTCCAGCCGCTGGCCTTGTTCCCCGAAGACTGTGGAGCTCTCTGTGTAAACTTCTGTGGGGGTGCAATATTCATGACTTCAGAAAGAGGGTGCTTTTGCCCTCTTCTCCGATCATGCTGAACTTCGAAGACTGGTTCTTGCGGCTGTGCCGAAGTTTTCACTTCTACTTTAACTTCTTGCTATATGGACGAAGTAGCGGCAGTTCTTCGGAGCCAACCTTCTTCTGACCTCGCATACTCCTCGAAGTAAGACATCATCTGAGAGACCGAGGAGATGCTTTTCCGATGAAGCTTATCCAAGAGTCCTTGATGAGTAACGCCTTCCCGAGCTACATCAACTACCGAAGATGCAGACAACCCCCGGATTTGCGACTTCGTATGAGCGAAGCGCTTAAAATATTGCCTCAATGTCTCTCCGGGGAGCTGTTTCACCTGGAAAAGGCTTCCTGTTGACATGGGAGGCATGAAGGTGCCTTGAAAATTTCTTATAAACTTCTTCTTCAGCTGCCCCCATGAATTAATTGATCCTGGCCTCAAAGACCAGAACCACCTTAATGCCACTCCTTGAAGAGCTAAGGGGAAGCACTTCGCCATGGTGTCTCGAACTCCTCCGCTAGCTTCAATTGCTAGGGCATAAGAACGAACGAACTCTCCGGGATCTTCATCTCCGGCATACTTACAGAGCTTCGAAGTTTTGAACTTTGGATCAAAGCGAACTTTCTGCAGCTCAGGATGCAGCGGAGATTCATTATCGAAGGAGGCATTCTCCGGGGCTTCGGGATAATCGGGTTCATCGTCTTCGGGCACTTCCGGGATAGTTGGGATGGCTTGAGAGCGAAGCCTGTTCGCAGCTTCCTGTCGCCACCTTGCTACTTCAGCTTGAAGGTAGGCCATTTGAGTGGCCACATCTCCAAGATTGTCTTCATCTCCTCCGGAAGGATCTTTCGGGTCTTGAGAACTAGTAGGATCAGTTCGGATTGGGATGGAAGGTGGAGGAGGGACTCCGGGTGGTCGAAGTATAGAAGGGGTTGGCGGAGAAGCTTCGTATGTTCGAGGGATGGAAGCCCCTTCTGGAGTTTGCGGAGGGAATGTCGAAGGCCCTCCGACTTCAACCGTATCAAATGGTATCTCTCCGGAGATCCGAGAAGACCTCCGAACAGGATTGCGGGGTGCGCTCCACTTAGGAGGCATGATGTAAGAAGTTGGTAGAGAACGAAGTTTTTTGGACTAGGTTCCCCACGGACGACGCCAACTGTTGGCGTAAAAGATTACGCTAACAGGTTTCTTTAGAATAGAAACTAACAAACGAAGTGTTTGCGAAGAGAATTGTTCTAAGCCTCCGAAAGGATAACAACTTAGAATAGTTCGAATGTGTGTATTGAATAACTTGTATTCGGTCCCTATTACAGGGTGAAATGGGGGGTATTTATAGGCTCAAATATTAAGGAAAAGACCTATTTACCCCTCTATTACAACCGACATAGTGGAAACTATTCGGTACCCTTGATAGGGCTAAAACGGTAAAAGACTAATCTAATAATATAAAAGATAAATCTTCCATCTTAGCTGGCAATAAAGATCTTGAATTGCCTTAGTTCGAAGATGTATTCCGAACCAATGCCTATCTTCGTACTTCGAGCTTGACTCAGGGTATCTTCGAAGATGGACGTCTGGAAACCTTCGAATCCACTATCTGCTTTCATGCTGTTGCGGCAATAACCCCAAAGATGAGATATTTTCCCCCAACACAATGCTTTTAAAATAGGCAAACTTCTCTCCGCAGACCTTGCCAGAAATCTGCTGAGTGCTGCTAGACGACCGGTCAGCTTTTGCACTTGCTTCAAATTCTCTAGGGGAGCCATCTTTTGTAACGCAGTTATTTGAGTGGGGCTAGCTTCGATCCCTCTGCTTGAAACTAGGTACCCTAACAATTTACCAGCCTGCGCCCCGAAGATACATTTTTCGGGGTTGAGACAGATCCCACATGCCCGAAGGCTATTAAATGTTTCTGCTAAGTCTAGGCTATGTTGGTGCTTAAAAGCACTCTTGATTACAATATCATCCATGTAGGCCTCTACATTACGACCTAGCTGATGACCTAGAACCTTAGCAATTAACCTCGAAAATGTAGCCTCGACATTTCTTAAGCCAAAGGGCATTCTTACATAACAAAAGACTCCTGAAGGAGTTACAAAGCTTGTCTTGATTTCATCTTCACGCTTCAACCAAATTTGATGGTAGCCGTAATACGCGTCAAGGAAGCTTAATAACTCCGAACCAGCAGTGGAGTCGACCAACTGATCAATTCGGGGCATGGGGTAGGGGTCGCGGGGGCATGCTTTATTCAGAGATGTAAAATCAATACACATGCGCCACTTCCCTGAAGATTTCTTCTTAACGAAGACTGGGTTGGCTAACCATTCCGTATGAGCCACTTCTCTGATAATCCCAGCCTTCAGTAACTTTTCAACTTCGTCTTTAGCAAGGACAGCTCTCTCCGCAGACATCTTCCGGAGTCCTTGCCTAACAGGTCGAGCCTTCGGGTTTACAAGTAAACTGTGCTCAATAATGTCCCGACTGACTCCGGTGATGTCTTCATCAGACCAAGCAAAGACATCAAAATTTTCCTCAACTACTTTTTCTAAGGAGGCAGCAACTTCTGGAGGCAAGTCTTTACCAAATTGAAATGAATAATCCTTGCCATCTTTGACAATAATCTTCATTGCAATCTCTCCTTCAGGACTTGGTCTTGGGAAGGATGTTTTCGAGGATTCGCTAGGAGCAGAAAAATTCTCCGGATCATCTTGCACACTGTTTACTTGCCTTGTGTCAAGAGAAGGGCCATGACCGTACTCTGCCCTTCTTGCAGTGGCTTGATCTCCGAAGACAGTGAGTACTCCTGCTTGTGTGGGCATCTTCATACACAAGTAATTATGATGCGCCACAGCTCCGAATTGATTTAACATGCCTCTTCTGAAGATGACATTATATGCATATGGAGCATCTACAACATCAAAGATCACTTCCTCTGTCCTGGCCATTAGCCCCTCTCCGAAAGTAACTTCCAGGCCAATTTGGCCGAGGGCATCAAGAGGGGGTCCTGCAAACCCTTGCAAAGGACGGGCTGCTGGGAGAAGATGCTTTCTGGAGATACAGAGTTGGTCAAAAGCTTGGACAAAAATAATATCCGTCGAACTCCCTCCATCAACTAGCACTCTCCGAACCTCAGTTCCTGCTATGTCAGCAGTGATGACAAGTGGGTCTGCATGTGGGAATTTAACACCAACTGCATCATATGTGGAGAAAGATATTGGCACATGAGACCATTCGGGCATAGCAGCTGCAGATGAAGAGGTTCCAATATGGCCCACCTCTCTAACATACTCTCTTCTCTGCCTCTTTGACATACTTCCGAGAGTCCCTCCTCCGGAGATGGGGAGGACTACTCTTTTTCCTCGGTCTTGCCATTCTTCTTGCTTCGGAGGTGGCATAATATTGCCCACCGGAGGGCGTCTTGCCGAATCGAAGTTTTCTATCCTCACCACAGCCTGGACGGGGTCCCGACGCACTTCAGTTGGAACTCGGTAAGTAGTGCCTCGACCCGAAGTTCTTTCCAGATACTCTCCTCTCAGAGCAAGTATAGCCTTGCACGCATCAGTTGCGTGACTCCGGTTTTCACAATGGATACAGCAGAAAAGGGTATGGCCTTTGCCAGTCGGTTTCCCTAGCGGCCTCCAGCCGCTGGTCTTGCTTCCTGAAGGTTGCGGAGCTCTTTGGGCAAACTTCTGCGGGGGTGCGATGTTCAGAACTTCCGAACGAGGATGCTTTTGCCCCCTATGCCTGTCATGCTGAACCTCGAAGCTAGGCCCTTGTGGCCGTGCTGAAGTTTTCACTTCCAATTTCACTTCTTACAATGTCGACGGGGTTGCAGCGGTTCTCCGAAGCCATCCTTCTTCTGACCTCGCATACTCTTCGAAATATGACATCAACTGAGAAACAGAAGATATGCTTTTCCGGTGAAGTTTATCAAGGAGGCCTGGATGAATGACTCCGTCTCGAGCTGCGTCAACTACTGAAGACGTAGTCAACCCTCGGATCTGCGACTTCGTATGAGCGAAGCGCTTGAAGTATTGTCTCAATGTCTCTCCAGGGAGCTACTTCACCTGGAAAAGACTTCCCGTTGACATTGGGGGCACGAAGGTGCCTTGGAAATTGCTTACGAACTTCTTCTTCAGCTGCCCCCATGAATTAATTGATCCTGGCTTCAAGGACCAGAACCACTGCAATGCCACTCCTTGAAGAGCTAGGGGAAAGCATTTTGCCATGGTGTCCCGCACTCCTCCACTAGCTTCAATTGCTAGAGCATAAGAACGGACAAATTCTCCAGGATCTTCATCTCCGGCATACTTGCAAAGCTTCGAAGTTTTGAACTTGGGGTCGAAGCGTACTTTCTACAACTCGGGATGCAGCGGAGACTCGGTTTCGAAGGAGGCATTCTCTGGGGCTTCAGGATAAATAACCTCATCGTCTTCAGGCACTTCGGGAATGGTTGGGGTGGGTTGAGAGCGAAGCCTATTCGTGGCTTCTTGCCGCCACCTTGCAACTTCGGCTTGGAGACTGGCCATTTGAGCGGCCATATCACCAAGATTGTCGTCATCTCCTCCGGAACGATCTTTCGGGTCTTGAGAACTGTAGGGATCAGTTCGAAGTGGAACCTGAGGTGGAAGAGAGACTCCGGGTGGCCGAAGTATGGATGGAGTTGGCAGAGGAACTCCGTATGCTCGAGGAAGGGGAATTCCTTCCGCGGTTTGGGGTGGAGGAAACGCCGAAGGTCCTCCGACCTCAACTGTATCTGAAGATCTTACTCCGGAGGTCCGAGGGGACCTCCGAACAGGATTTCTGGCTGCACTCCGCTTAGGAGGCATGGTGTAAGAAGTTGGTAGAAAACGAAGTTTCTTGGACTAGGTTCCCCACGGACGGCGCCAACTGTTGGCATAAAAGATTACGCTAACAGGTTTTCTGAAGATTAGAAACTAACAAACGAAGTGTTTGCGAAGGAAAACTATTCCAAGCCTCCGAAAGGATAATAACTTAGAATAGTTTAAAAGTGTGTATTGAATAACTTGTATCCCGTCCTTATTACAGGGTTAAACAGGGGTATTTATAGGTCCAAACATTAAGGAAAAGACCTTTTTACCCCTCTATTACAACCGACATAGTGGAAACTATTCGGTACCCTTAATAGGGCTAAAATGGTAAAAGACTAATCTAATGAGAAAGAAGATAAGTCTTCCATCTTAGCTGGCAAAGAAGTTCTCGGAAGAGTCCAAGTTCGAAGATATACTCCGAACTAGAGCCCGTCATCATACTTCGAACTTGACTTGATGCATCTCCGAAATTATATGCTGAAAGTCTTCGTCTTAATCACCAGTCTTTATCTCGTCACTGCAATAACCCTGAAGATGGAATATTTTCCCCCAACAGAAATCAAATATTTTATCGCACTTAGTTATATCAAACGAGTATTTGACTTCGCTAGGCCGACTCTTAGTGGGAGACGGTCGTAACTCAGATCAAGTAATGGGTTTGCTCTTAGCGTTCCAAACCCATTCGGCCGTGTACATGTCAGTCGAATATTCTTCCTCCTCTGATTCTTCCTCGTCGGAGTGCTCCGTGATGTGGACTTCAGCCCTAGGCTTGTCAAATGTCTTAATAAACTTTTTATCCTTGGCTCAACCTTCCTAGACCAGAGCCTGTTGTAAGACTTGACTAACTTCTAAAAAGTGTTGGTTGTCTAGTCTCTCTTTAATTTCAGAGCGCAACCCACTAAAAGCTAGATCCGCCAAATCCCTTTCCGAAATATTAAGACTAAAACATTAGTTTCGGGTATCTTTGAAGTGCTTGATGTACTCAGCGACGCTCTCGCTAGATTTCTGTCTAACCGATGTCAAGTGTGAAATCCTAAGTTCTGTTTCAGCCGTATAAAAGTAGTTGTGGAATTTTTGTTCTAATTCAGCACAAGTTTGGATAGAGTTCGGCGGGAGCGCCAAAAACCAAGTGAAAGTGGTGCTGGACAGCGAGGGAGAAAATAGTCTAAGTTTTAAAGTGTTCGACCCACTAGCTTCTCCACACTGTGCTAAAAACTGACTAACATGCTCTAGTGTGATTTTGTTACCCTCACCATCGAACTTGGTGAATTTAGGGACTCTATAGCCACGAGGATAAGGTATCGTGTCGAAATGGTCGGCGTACGGCTTCTAGTAAACCCTAACTCGACCCCTAGGCATGAAACCAGTGCACTCCCTAAACAGTGCGCGGATCCCCTCCTCAATGTCATCCTGGCCTACTGCCTGTGCGTGTCTCTCATGTGGGGGCACGACATGTGGTGGTATGTCGGTGTGTCGGCCGTGGGGTTCCTCCTCATGCGCTAGCTCGGGATGTGTGATGCGTTCGGGCCTATGCGCTTGTGCATGTGGCACGTGCAGCGTGCGAAAAACTAGCACCGGTGTAGGTGGAGGTGGCACATGGTAAGCGGTGCTAGTCTGGCCGTAAGCATGGTGGCTAGTGTCGGCCATGGATATCGAGGCCAGAGATGCAATGGCTTTGCCGGTACTACCATCAGCTCTGCTTTAAATGTGATTTATCGGAGGTATGCTAGCAATTGGAGCTGGAGGTACAGCCTTGGTAAAGCCGAACCTTCTAAGTGTCACCTCTACCTTGGAGCTACATGCCGAATCTAAACGGTTGGCTAGCGAAGCGCTAACAGCTTGGTTTACTGATGCGACTATTTTTTGCTCAATCTCTAAAGAAGATAAACGAGGCGATACTGGTGTTACCTGGGTCCGTGCGAGGTCGGGGACGTTGACGTCGTGCTTGATGAAGCCCGTGCGTGTCGTGACGTAGCTCCCAAGCATGAGGTCTTGGAGCACCTTCATCTTTGCCTCAATCTTTGCTCGGTCTTCTGCGGGAATATCTTCAAGGGTAGGCGTCATGATGTTGCGGTTGTCGATATCTGCGCCTCCCATGGGATCCATTGATGACGTAGACGTAGTTGTTGTTGTAGACATACCCACAGCCGATGTAGACGTACTCATCATGTTGGCGTAGCCCTCCCTAGCGGAGTCACCAAAAAGTGTGTTGACACAAAAATGTGCCCCCGCACTTGGGTCAGTTCGACGATCCAAAAGTGTGTGGATACTTAGAGACAAGCCTAAGCATAACACAACACTGACATCGCGTTCCGACTACCCTTAATAGTGGCAAGGGGGTGGAGTCGCTAGGTAATCATATCACATAGAAATAACCCAATTAGCCAAAAAGAAATATATTAAATAAAATAAACCAGCAAGCTGACCGGAGCCTGACTGATTCGAAGTGTACTGTGCGAAGTGTTCACCAAAGGGTACCTTTGGCATACCCTTCGGAGTCTGATGAGAAGGGTCTCGCCAAAGGTAGTCTTTGGCGTTCGTATTGATCTGGCTGAAGGCAGGCTCCGAATAGATCTCGACGTGAAATCACTTCCGAACAGCGGGGTTCGGTGTGAAGTCTCTGACACGACAAAATATCTCAAACACAACGCACTGGCGGTACTTCGTCTGGTGCAGGGTACAAACATTGCGAAGCCTGTTGTGATGAAGTCTGTTGTGGAGCGTGTTGGTGCGCGGAACTTGGTTAGACTGACAACAGCGTGACGGTCTGGCACGGGTAGTCGAAGCAGTATTCCCGCCGAAGGGTGTTTTGGTAGCCTCTGAAACTAATCTCCTGGCTCCGGACACCACTGGTGAAGAGGCTCCGAGCGTAAAAAACTGCAACAGAATAGAGATCAAGTGTCAATTCGGCCTAGGGACTAAATCTGCTAAGTGTTGCAGTAGGGCAATGAAGGTAGCAATTTGTTATGTAGATTAACGGATACTTCACAGACGAAGTAACAAGGCGATAGCAATCTGTTACGTAGATTAACGGGTACTTCACAAGCGAAGTAACAAGGCTTACCACAGTTTCAGCGTGGCCGACGGAGGGCTTCCATGTAAACCCACGAAGATTGCAGAAAGGTAAAATAAAAGTAAAGGTACGGTTCAAAGCTAGGGCTTTGTGATTGATTTCTGTTGGGGGCTTAATGAACCGGCCTCACCCCTATAGTTATAGGGGCTAGTCTTCTAATCTCGAAGATTAACCTGGTAAGATTCGGCCTAATCATATGTAGGGATAAAATTAGCTAGAATCAGACTCAAACTCTATCTCTAGAAATAAGCCCGACATGGGCCTTTGGCAGAGCCTATCGAAGCCTGCTCCTTGGGCCGAAGCTTCGGTGAGGCAGGCCTCCGAAGGCCTTCGAGCCGAAGCTAGCAGGCCATTGGAAGGCTTCCGAAGCCCAAAGCTCAATGGGCCTTCGGCCCTGTAGGGCTTCAGCCCAATCCAGGACATGTGTATTTTTCGCACAAATTACTAGAATTGATATTTTGACAATCTTGACCATTTAATGCCATTTTTTGCTATCAATAGTTCCGATATGGTATTAGAAGTTCCGAGATGGGAGATAACGGATTGGATCTGTTGCATGTCATACTGTGTCAGGAGACCTAAAATACCTTGTCAGAAGTTCCGATCGAGGATCGGAAGTTCTGACGTGGGCAAACATATTGGATCTATTACGGTTTTGGGATGAGCACGACCTAGGGGCTCTCAGCTCTATATAAAGGAAGGAGGAGGACGTCTTGGGGCAAGCAATAAGCCTAGATTAGACCTAGCCACCCAAGAGTTCTCTCCTTCCCTTCTTGATCTCAAATGTTGAGGTCAAGGATCTCTGTCTCTCACATGCGGTGCTAGCACGCTGTTGTCGGAGGTACTCCATCCTTGTACGTGTGGACTTCATGGAGGCGTTGCTCCAATAGCGACGCTCTTGAATGTATATATGCGAACGACTACGTCGTCTTCATCGATTGGATCGATGAAGGATGGCAAGGACGAAGTGAGGAAAGGCTAGATGCGTTGCTCCAACATCTTCTTCCGCTGGACCTAGCGTGTTGTGTGTTAGAAAGTACCAATCTATGATCTCACACGCGCATGAGCATAGGACCATAGGGCGGAAATTTTGAATTTGCCGACTAGCATAGCTCCCCTATTCCCCAACAGTGGTATCAGAGCCTACGTGTGTAGTGTTCGATCTAGATCCCTCATGTATGGAGATACATGGTGGAAAAACATATTAGATATGTTTCTGTCCGCGACGGATCGGATGTTCCGATGGCGGATCGGTAGTTCTGGTACTGATCAGATGTTCTGATATAGAATAATGATTCGATACAGAAGGCAATTGTTGTGATGCAAGATTCCGATATTGATCAGAAGTTCAGACAGATCGGAAGTTCCGATGCCAGATCGGAAGTTCCGACCTGCGCTATATTGAAAAAATCAAGCTTGCTGACCTGGGTTTTTTAGATCCAGAATCCAGTCATTTGTAGATTGCTCGCATAACTTTGTTTCACAGAGAATGTCGTGACTGGCATGGCCTTGGATAAATGTGATGTATGAGATGAATGTAATGAATGTAAATTAAATATGGCATGCCTTTCATGGTTATTTATAGCCCAAGGCTGATGTAAAATTTATTGTGACTTGCATGTCGTTTCCGCGGTGCTTCGGCCCATGTAATTAGTATAGACTATGCGAGATGGACTAGTACTCTTCATGGAGGCCGGGGAGCACGCACTCGATGATGGGAGCCATGGAGATGGAGATCGCCATGTGAAGAAGGTCATGATATGTCATAGTTAATATGATTGCCTATGATGCTTTTTATGTTCCTGTTATTCTATTCTTGCATGTTTCATGTGCGCTAGGGACGTTATGATGCAAGAATAGTTTTCCCTCAGAAAATTAATTGTTGATGCTCTTCCCAATAGCTGCACCCACCAAGGCTCGTGCTCATCGATAGTGGGTCTACCAAAGCAGGGTGCTATCTTTTATCTCGACTAGTTGGGGTGAAAGTCAGACTTCTGCACGTATAGTGTTGGTTCACTTGACGAGACTATCAAAATAGTTTTGTGCCTTCGAGCATAGGAGTTGGGGTCGAGCATTGGATGTTTCTCCAACGACAAGAGTCACATACGATGTGATTAGCAAGGAGTTGCTTACCTATGTCAACTAGCTTCTAGCAGTGATGCCAAAGCTCACTAAGAGATAGCGTGACCATGGATCTTCTGCCACTATTAGTCATGAGAGGGAAAGTGACTGGTTTAGATAGTGGAACATCTTTTATTGGATAGAAGATAAACATCTTTTGTAGATCATGGCACCTACTACGTCTACAGTTAAGAGCACTCTAGTTTTTAATCTATGATCTATTATTGAACGAGATAAATTGTCTGGAACGATCTTTATGGATTGGTATCGAAACTTGAGAATTGTTCTCAAGCAAGAGAAAAAGAATTATGTTCTAGAGAAACCTCACCCTGATGAACTAGGAGAGGATGCTTCTGCGGCAGATAAGCGTGCTTATGAGAAGCATGCTAGTGATTTCGTGGATGTCAGCAGCCTGATGCTTGCCTGCATGTCCTCTCAGTTTCAAAAACAGTATGAGGAACATGATGCCTATGATATGATCGTAGGGCTTACGGGCATGTTTTGGGACCAAGCAAGGGCAGAAAGATACAATTTGTCTAAATGCTTGTTTGGTAGCAGGCTGGCTGAAGGGAGCCCAGTGAGCCCTCACGTGATCAAGATGATTGGTTGTGTGGAGACTCTAGAGATACTGGGCACTCCACTGGATCCATACCTCGCTATTGATGTTATTCTCCAGTCGCTCCAACTAAGCTTTGAGCCATTCATCATGAACTATAACATGGTTGGACTGGAGAAGACACTAGCTGAGTTACATGGGATGCTGAAATCTACTGAAGAGAGTATCAAAAAGGCTCCAAACCATGTGATGGTTGTTCAGAATGAGGGCAAGAAGAGGAGGAGGAAGAAGGCTAAGACTACAGATGTGATCTCTAGTGCAAAGTCTAAACCGACTGGAAAGTCTAGGTCTGGTCCTGCCAACTCTAATGTGTGCCACCATTGCCACAAGCCTAGGCACTAGAAGCGCAACTACAAGGTGGTGTTCCTGGAAGAATAGAAAAATTAGAAGGGAAGTGGGGCTTCTGCTTCAGGTATTAATGTTATTGAAATTAATCTTGCTACCCATCCAAATGATTCATGGGTATTTGATACTGGATCGATGATTCATACTTGCAAATCATTGCAGGGGCTGAGTAGAGTAAGAAAGTGTGCAAGTGGCGAGCTGGATATTCGCATCGAGAATGGTGCAAAGGTTACAGCGTTGGTTGTCGGCGTCTATTCACTGTCGCTACCATCAGGATTAGTTTTGGAGTTAAATAATTGTTATTTCATTCCCGCCTTAGGCAGAAACATTATCTCTTCTTCATGTTTAGAGGAAGATGGTTTGAATTCATAATAAAGAACAAGAGTTGTTCAATATTTTTGAAAGGCATGCTCTGTGGTGTTTGTCCATTAGTGAATGAATTGTATATTCTGAGTCTTGACGATGCACACATTTATAACATTAGTACTAAGAAACAACGACTCAATGATTTGAATCCCACCTATGTCTAGCATGGTCGTTTGGGTCATATAAATGAGAAGCATGTACAAAAGCTCCATAGTGATGGACTTTTGGAGTCATTTTATTTTAAATCATATGACACATGCGAGTCTTGTTTACTTGGCAAAATGACAAAGACGCATTTCACTGGACAGAGTGAGAGGGCGAGTGAGCTATTGTCCATAGTACATACTGATGTGTGTGGTCCAATAAGTCACACGTCTAGGAAAGGATTTTAATATTTTTTCACTTTTACCGACGAGTTTAGTAGATATGGTTATGTCTACTTGATGAGACATAAGTGGGAATACTTCGAAAAGTTCAAGGAGTTCTAGAATGAGGTACAAAATCGTACTGGAATGACAATTAAATTTCTACGATCGGATCGTAGGGGTGAATATTTGAGCCATGAGTTTAGTGATCATCTGAAGCAGTGTGGAATTGTTCCACAGTTGACTCCACACGGCACGCCTCAATGGAATGGGGTGTCCGAGCGAAGAAACCGCACTTTGTTGGACATGGTGCAGTCCATGATGAGTCACACTGATCTTCCATTATCCTTTTGGGGCGATTCTCTAGAAATCGTGGCTTTCACGATTAATAGAGTTCCATCTAAGTCAATAGAGAAGATGCCATATGAGATGTGGTCTGGGAGGCGTCCAGTTGTCTTTTCTAAAGATTTTGGGATGTGAGGCGTATGTCAAACGTGTGACATTTGACAAGCTCGATCCTAAGTCTGACAAGTGCTTCTTTGCGGGGTATCCTAGGGAAACCAAAGGATACTATTTCTATAATAGAGAAGAGGGCAAAGTGTTTGTCGCTCGAAATGGTGTGTTCCTTCAGAAAGATTTTCTCTCAGAAGGAGTTAGTGGGAGGACTGTGCATCTCGAAGAGGTTCGAGAGCCACTAGAAAGTGTTCAGATCCCACTGAACCAGAGTAGGAGGTGCAAGTTGTTGCTGACCCTGTTATGGATGAGCCACCCCCACGGAGGTCTGGGAGAGTAGTCCATGCGCTAGAGAGGTACATGTTCTTGACCACTAGGCATCACGACGTGTTGTTGTTGGACAACGATGAGCCCAAGACCTATGCGGAAGTAGTGATGGGACCACACTCTGAGAAATGGCTTGGAGCTATTGAATCCGAGTTGGAGTCCATGCGAGTTAACCAAGTTTGGAACTTGGTTGATCCACCCGATGGTGTAAAAACTATTGAGTGTAAATGGATCTTCAAGAAAAAGATAACGTTGATGGAAATGTTCACATCTATAAGGCACGATTGGTGGTGAAAGGTTTCAGACAGATTCAAGGTGTTGATTATGATGAAACGTTTTCGCCCGTCACTATGCTTAAGTCTATTCAGATCATCCTAGCTATTGCCGCATTTTATAATTATGAGATATAGTAAATGGAAGTCAAGACGGCTTTCCTAAATGGAAACCTAAGTGAGGATGTGTACATGACACAGCCTGAAGGTCTTGATGGTCCGAGGAATGCTGAGAAAGTTTGCAAGTTGCTAAAGTCCATTTATGGATTGAAGCAAGCTTCTCGAAGTTGGAATCTTCGTTTTGATGAGGTAGTCAAAGGGTTTGGCTTCATCAAGAACGAAGAAGATCCTTTTGTTTACAAAAAGGCTAGTGGGAGCTCACTTGTGTTTTTGGTCCTATATGTGGATGACATATTGTTGATCGGAAACGACATTCCTTTGTTGAATTATGTCAAGACTTCACTGAAAAATAGTTTTTCTATGAAAGATCTTGGAGAGGCAGCATACATTTTGGGCATAAAGATCTATAGAGATAGATCAAAATGGTTAATTGGATTAAGCCAAAGTATGTACATTGACAAGGTTTTGAAACGGTTCAAAATGCATATTTCTAAGAAGGGTTTTCTATCGATGTCACATGGTATTTCTCTTAGTAAGACTCAGTGTGCTCTGACACCTGATGAGCTAGAGAAGATGAGTGTGATCCCGTATGCCTCCACAATTGGATCCATCATGTATGCCATGTTGTGTACACACCCAGATGTGTCGTATGCTCTAAGTATTACGAGCATGTACCAATCAAACCCAGGTGAAAGTAACTGGGTTGTTGTAAAGAGTATCCTCAAGTACTTGAGAAGGACTGATGAAATGTTCTTGGTTTATGGTGGTGAAGAGGAGCTCGTTGTAAGTGGTTACACAGATGCTAGCTTTCAGACCGATAAAGATGATTCTCGATCGCAATCTGGTTTTGTGTTTTGCCTCATCAATGGAGGCGTAGTGAGTTGGAAGAGTTCCAAGCAAGATACGGTGATCTATTCTACAACAGAAGCTGAGTATATCGCTGCTTCAGAAGCGGTGAAGGAGGTCATTTGGATCAGGAAGTTTGTTTTTGAGCTGGGTGTTATTCCTAGTACGTCCAGTCCAGTGGACCTCTATTGTGATAATAGTGGTGCCATTGCGCAAGATAAGGAGCCTAGGTCGCACCAGAAATCCAAACATATACTTCGGCGATATCACCTGATCCACGAGATCATTGAGAGAGGTGATGTGAAGATTTGCAAGATGCACCCGGATTTGAACATGGAGGATCCATTGACGAAGCCTCTTCCACAGCCTAAGCATGAGGCGCATAAGAGCTCTATGGGTATTAGATACTTGAGTGAGTGAGGTATGTGTTTATGGAAGATGTTAGTAGAGTCTACGCTAATGTATGAGGATAATCGTTATCTTGTTCCTTGAATAAATATCGTTTGCATTTAATTAATGAGTACGACTTGTTATGTGAATTTTTTTTGCTTTATGACGATGTTGTTCAAAAGGGTCCCTAATCTTGTCATCATGTGGAACAGTGATGATACATGGATTAGCACATCCGACTGATTGACGATTGTGTTTCACAGATCATAGACATAAAGATGTCAAATCAGTAATGTGGACACATGTTGGTGAACATGGTGTTGGACAGACTCACTTGAGATACTGTTGAGATTGTTATGTGCCAACAGTTGTCATCTCAAATGGTGTACCTGCAGAGTCCTTGGACTTGAGATCGTCATTTGATTCCAGAATGTGTAGTGACACACTTAGATGCTTCCTAACGCTATTCCATAACAGGGTAGTAATAAGGGTTGTTTTTAGGTGTGTTATGAAACATGTCTTGGGATATGAGCGGTTAAGAAGTAATTTACCCCTCCCAATAATGGGAGAGTCGTCTCTGGCCCCTCGAGGTATTGGATTGGAAAAGTGCATGGCCATGCCACTATGACTAAGGAGTTGGTCATGATTTGTATCCGATACTTGATCGAGTGAAAATGTCAAGTTAACCAACAAGGGTGGCACGTATCTCGCCTTGAGCTTGACTGATGGTGCGTGGTAAAGGGACTAGTGCTTGAGTATATCAAGGTTCATGAAATTTTGATTTTGTACGCTTTTGGGGGTCAATATGTGCTGCTAGGTATCGCTATCAATCAGTGAGTCAGAAATGGTTTCCGGTGAACAGTCGTTAGTGTATGAACCTATCAGGTCACACACTTAAGGGGATGGATTAAGACATGCAAAGAATTGGTTCTTGTGCAAGTGGGAGATTGAAGGATATGCCCAAGAAAATTCCATGGATTAGAAGTTCCGATAGGTAGTATCGGAAATTCCGGTTAATTTCTGGTCTCGATATAGAAAGCAATTGTTGCTTCAGAAGTTCCGATATGGTATTGAAAGTTCTGACGAGCCAGAAGTTCCAATTTGGAATCGGGGAATGTTGTACTGATTGGAAGTTCCGATATGGTATTGGAAGTTCCGAGGTGGGCGATAACAGATTGGATCTGTTGCGTGTCGTACTGTGTCAAGAGACCTAAAATACCCCGTCAGAAGTTCCGATCCAGGATCGGAAGTTCCGACGTGGGCAAACAGATTGGATCTGTTATGGTTTCGGGATGAGCATGACCCAGGGGATCTCAACTCTATATAAAGGAAGGAGGATGACATCTTGGGGCAAGCAATAAGCCATGTTAGACCTAGCCACCCAAGAGTTATCTCCTTCCCTTCTTGATCTCAAACGTTGAGGTCAAGGATCCCCGTCTCTCACGTGCAGTGCTAGCACGCTGTCGTGGGAGGTACTCTATCCCTGTACGTGTGGACTCCGTGGAGGCGTTGCTCCAATAGCGACGCTCGTGAATGTCTACATGCGAACGACTACGACATCTTCATCCATTGGATCGGCGAAGGACGATAAGGACGAAACGAGGAGAGGCTAGACGTGCTGCTCCAAAATCTTATTCCGCTGCACCTAGCGCATTGTATGCTAGAAGGCACTGTTGGGGGAAAATATTCCATCTTCAGGGTTATTGTAGTAACAAGACAAAGGCTGGTGATTAAGTCCAAGATTTCCAGCATATAACTCCGGAGATATATTGAATCAAGTTCGAAGTATGATGACGGACTCTAGTTTGGAGTATATCTTCGAACTTGGACTCTTCCGAGAGCTTCCTTGCCAGCTAAGATGGAAGACTTATCTTCTTTCTCATTAGATTAGTCTTTTACCATTTTAGCCCTATTAAGGGTACCGAATAGTTTCCACTATGTCGGTTGTAATAGAGGGGTAAAAGGGTCTTTTCCTTAATGTTTGGGCCTATAAATACCCCCTGTTTTATCCTGTAATGGGGACCGAATACAAGTTATTCAATACACACTTTCGAACTATTTCAAGCCATTATCCTTTCGGAGGCTTGGAATAGTTTACTTCGCAAACACTCTGTTTGTTAGTTTCTAATCTTCAGAAACCTGTTAGCGTAATCTTTTACGCCAACAGTTGGCGCCGTCCGTGGGGAACCTAGTCCAAAAAACTTCGTTCTCTACCAAGTTCTCAAACCATGCCTTCTAAGTGGAGTGCAGGTAGTAATCCTGTTCGGAGGTCCCCTCGGACCTCCGGAGCAAGATCTTCAGACACAGTTGAGGTCGGAGGACCTTCGACATTTCCTCCACCTCAAACTCCGGAAGGGATTCCCCTTCCTCGAGCATACGGAGTTCCTCCGCCAACTCCATCTATACTTCGGCCAGCCGGAGTCCCTCTTCCACCTCAAGTTCCACTTCGAACCGATCCCTACAGTTCTCAAGACCCGAAAGACCCTTCCGGATGAGATGAAGACGGTCTTGGTGATATGGCCGCTCAAATTGCCAGTCTCCAAGCCGAAGTAGCAAGGTGGCGGCAAGAAGCCGCGAATAGGCTTCGTTCTCAAGCCACCCCAACCATTCCTGAAGTGCCCGAAGACGACGAGCTTATTTACCCTGAATCCCCGGAGAATGCTTTCTTCGACACCGAGTCTCCGCTGCATCCTGAGTTGCAGAAAGTATGCTTCGACCCTAAGTTCAAATCTTCGAAGCTTTGCAAGTATGCCGGAGATGAAGATCCTGGAGAATTCGTCCATTCTTATGCTTTAGCAATTGAAGCCAGTGGAGGAGTGCGGGACACTATGGCAAAATGCTTCCCCTTAGCTCTTCAAGGAGTGGCATTGCGGTGGTTCTGGTCTTTGAAGCCAGGATCAATCAGTTCATGGCGGCAGTTGAAGAAGAAGTTCGTAAGCAATTTCCAAGGCACCTTCGTGCCTCCAATGTCAACAGGAAGTCTTTTCTAGGTGAAGCAGCTCCCTGGAGAGACCTTAAGACAATATTTCAAGTGCTTCGCTCATACGAAGTCGCAAATTCGAGGGTTAACTACGTCTTCAGTAGTTGACGCAGCTCAAGAGGGAGTTATTCATCCAGGCCTCCTTGATAAACTTCACCAAAAAAGCATATCTTCTGTTTCTCAGTTGATGTCTTATTTTGAAGAGTATGCAAGGTCAGAAGAGGGATGGCTTCGGAGAACTGCTGCAACCCCGTCAATACTGCAAGAAGTTAAATTGGAAGTGAAAACTTCAGCACAGCCGCAAGGGCCTAGCTTCGAAGTTCAGCATGACAGGCGTAGGGGGCAAAAGCATCCTCGTTCAGAAGTTTTAAACATCGCACCCCCGCAGAAGTTTACCCAAAGAACTCCGCAACCTTCAGGAAGCAAGACCAGCGGCTGGAGGCCACCAGGGAAACTGGCTGGCAAAGGCCAGACCTTTTTCTGTTGTATTCATGGTGAAAACCGGAGTCACACAACTGATGCGTGCAAGGCTATACTTGCTCTGAGAGGAGAGTATCTGGAAAGAACTTCGGGTCGAGGCACTACTGACCGAGTTCTAGCTAAAGTTCGTTCGGACCCTGTCCAGGCTGTTGCGAGGATAGAGAATTTCGATTCGGCAAGACGCCCTCCGGTGGTCAATATTATGCCACCTCCGAAGCAAGAAGAGGGGAAAGATCGAGGAAAAAGAGTAGTCCTCCCCATCTCCGGAGGAGGGACTCTCGGAAGTATGTCAAAGAGGCAGAGAAGAGAATATGTCAGAGAAGTGGGCCATATTGGAACCTCTTCATCTGCAGCTGCTATGCCCGAATGGTCCCATGTACCAATATCCTTTTCTGTAGATGATGCAGCTGGTGTTAAATTTCAACATGCAGACCCACTTGTCATTACTGCCGACATAGAAGGAACTAAGGTTCGGAGAGTGCTAGTTGACGGAGGGAGTTCGGCGGATATTATTTTTGTCCAAGCTTTTGATCAACTCTGCATCTCTAGAAAACATCTTCTCTCAGCAGCCCATCCTTTGCAAGGATTTGCAGGACCCCCTCTTGATGCCCTCGGCCAAATTGGCTTGGAAGTTACTTTCGGAGAGGGGCCACTGGCCAGGATAGAGGAAGTGATCTTCGATATTGTAGATGCTCCATATGCATATAATGTCATCTTCGGAAGAGGCATGTTAAAACAATTCGGAGCTGTGGCGCATCATAATTACTTATGTATGAAGATGCCCACACAAGTAGGAGTGCTCACTGTTTTCGGAGATCAGGCCATCGCGCGAAGAGCGGAGTATGGTCATGGCCCTCCTCTTGACCCGAGACAGGTGAACAGTGTGCAAGATGATCCAGAGAATTTTTCTGCTCCTAGCGAATCCTCAAAAAAATCCTTCCCAGGACCAAGTCCTGAAGGAGAGATTGCAACGAAGGTTATTGTCAAAGATGGCAAGGAATATTCATTTCAATTTGGTAAAGACTTGCCTCCAGAAGTTGCTGCCTCCTTAGAAAAAGTAGTTGAGGAAAATTTGGATGTCTTTGCTTGGTCTGATGAAGACATCACCGGAGTTAGTCGGGACATTATTGAACATAGTCTACTTGTGAACCCGAAGGCTCGGCCTGTTAGGCAAGGACTCCGGAAGATGTCTATGGAGAGAGTTGTCCTTGCTAGAGACGAAGTTGAAAAGTTGTTGAAGGCTGGGATCATCAGAAAAGTGGCTCATACGGAGTGGTTAGCCAACCCAGTCTTCGTCAAGAAAAAATCTTCAGGGAAGTGGCGCATGTGTATTGATTTTACATCTCTGAATAAAGCATGCCCCCGCGACCCCTACCCCATGCCCCGAATTGACCAATTGGTCGACACCACTGCTGGTTCAGAGTTATTAAGCTTCTTTGACACGTATTCTGGTTATCATCAAATCTGGTTAAAGCGCGAAGATGAAATCAAGACAAGCTTCGTAACTCCTTCAGGAGTCTTTTGTTATGTAAGAATGCCCTTTGGCTTAAGAAATGCCGAGGCTACCTTTTCGAGGTTAATTGCTAAGGCTCTAGGTCATTAGTTAGGTCGTAATGTAGAGGCCTATATGGATGATATTGTAATAAAGAGTGCTTTAAAGCACCAACATAGCCTAGACTTAGCAGAAAAATTCAATAGCCTTCGGGCATGCGGGATCCGTCTCAACCCCGAAAAATGTATCTTCGGGGCGCAAGCTGGAAAATTGTTAGGGTACCTAGTTTCAAGCGGAGGGATTGAAGCTAGCCCCACTCAACTAACTGCGTTGTAGAAGATGGCTCCCCAGAGAATTTAAAGCAAGTGCAAAAGCTGACCGGTCGTCTAGCAACACTTAGCAGATTTCTGGCAAGGTCTGCGGAGAGAAGTTTGCCTATTTTCAAAGCATTGAAAGGGTTCGAAGATTTTGCATGGACACCGGAGTGTCAAAAGAGCTTCGAAGATATTAAGAATTATCTCAGTAACCTTGCTACACTCACGGTGCATGTTGCAGACGAAACCCTACTCCTCTACCTTGCAGCTACTGGCTCTGCTGTTAGTGCAGTCCTTGTCAGAGAGGTTGATCTCAACGGGAAGTTGGTACAAAATCCAGTTTACTTTGTGTCTGAAGCATTGTCCGGAGCAAAAACAAGATATTCTGAGCTTGAGAAATTCGTTTATGCTCTGATAATGGCTTCGAGGAAGTTAAGGCATTATTTCTTGGCACATAATGTCATTGTACCAACTTCGTACCCTTTAGGAGATATGCTCCGAAGTAAGGATTCCACTGGAAGAATTGGGAAGTGGGCTGTTAAGTTAGCACCCTTCGACATATCTTTTCTGGCAAGAACAGCAATTAAGTCGCAAGTGTTGGTCGACTTCGTGGCAGAGTGGACCCCCCCCCCCCCCCCCCCGCAACATGGGCTCCGGAGAAGTCAAGTGAAGAAATTTGGACTATTTACTCTGATGGAGCTTTCCAAGCATCTGGAGCAGGTATCGGAGCTGTGATAATTTCACCTTCAGGGCAAAAGGCAATGTACTCCGCAAGACTCAACTTTAAGTCTACCAATAATACAGTGGAGTATGAGGGAATTTTATTGGGACTTCGAAAGGCACGTGCTCTAGGGGCTACAAGAGTCGTTATTAAAACAGATTCTCAGATTGTAGCAGGGCACATAGACAAGAGTTTCCAAGTCCAGCATCCACAGCTTGCAAAGTACTTAGAAGAAATTCGAAAGATCGAAGCATCATTTAAAGGGATTTCCATTCGGAGTATACCTAGAGCAGAAAATATGCAAGCTGACATCTTAGCAAAAGTTGCAGCCAGAGCTATGGATATACCTGAAGAAGCTTTTTATGAAGAACTTAGTGCACCTTCGGTGCCACAATCATGGAAGTGTTGCAAGGAGAAGCAAATATGTCCGAAGGGCCACAACTTTCGAGGTTAAAGCTTAGAACTCGGAATTATCAAATAATCAACGGTATTTTATACAAGGCCGGAGTATGTTCCCCTCTGCTCCGATGTATATCTCAAGCCGAAGATCAAGAAATTCTTCGAGAAATTCATGAAGGGCTTTGTGGTAGCCATCTGGCCCCTCGAGCTTTGGCAGGAAAAACACTTCGCCGGGGCTTTATTGGCCTACAATAGTAGCTGATGCGGAGAGCTTGGTCCGCACTTGCCAAGGATGTCAGTGGATGGGACGAAGGAGTCATCGCCCACCAACAGCTCTTCAAGTCATTGCCCCAGTATGGCCCATGGCCAGATGGGGCATGGATCTTATTGGTCCCTTCCCAACAGCAAAAGGAAATTTGAAGTTCGCAGTGGTAGCAATCGAATACTTTTCAAAGTGGGTCGAAGCAGAACCCTTAACAGCTATCACTTCGAATAATGTTCAAAACATTTCTAGAAGAATATCATATGCCGGTTCGGAGTGCCTCGGCAGCTCACAGTGGATAATGGAACACAGTTTGATGTAGAACCCTTCAGGAAATTCTGTGAAGATCTAGGCATTCAACTATGTTTTGCGGGTGCAGTAAGACATCCTCAATCTAATGGAGCTGTTGAAAGAGCTAATGGTAATATCTTGTCAGGGCTGAATCGAAGAATAGTAGGGTTGGCAAAAGGATTGTGGACCGAAGAGCTCCCAAAGATCCTATGGTCCATCCGGACAACTCAGACAAGGTCTACCGGCTTCACTCCTTTCAGACTATTATTCGGAGATGAAGCTATGACACCAACAGAGCTCAAAGGAGGATCACTTCGCAGCACCGAACCAGAGATAGAAGGAGAAAGACAAGCTTCGCTGGATTTAACAGAGGAGACAAGACTTCAAGCTGTGGCAAATTTGTCAAAGTATCAGCAGCAGACGAAGGCTTGGTTCGACCCAAAGGTCAAGATTAATGAACTTAGGCTGGGTCATCTCGTTTTGCGAAGTATCATAGCACCAGGAAAATTAGGAAATAAATGGGAAGGTCCATACTTAATTGTTCGCTCAGGGCATCCTGGTTCTTTTAAATTAGCTAATTTGGAAGGTGAAGAGTTAGCGCATACATGGCATGCGGAGCACCTAAAGCTATACTTCGCATAAGGGCTCCTTGTAATCATTTGTAAGCACTTTCCGAATTAATAAAGCATATGGTTCAGATAATGCCTACCCCTCATAAACTTCCCACTTCCGAGTGGACGCACTGGAATAGCGGAGTTGACCGAGAGGGAAGTGTCATTAATTTGAATCATATTTTCAGACTTCGGACCGCTGGTCCGAAGTTTCCGAGGTCGTTGGCTGACATAATCCGGAGTCCAAGCCACCGGCTTGTAGGCATCTGTAAAAGAGACCGAGACCACAGAATGCGGAGTCCAAGCCAACGGCTGGAAGACATCCGTAAAAAGAGTCCAAAGAGACCAAATGATGCGGAGTCCAAGCCACCGGCTTGTAGGCATCCGTAAAAAGAGTCCAAAGAGACCACTGCGAACTCCAAACCATTGGTTTGACAGAATTCGCAAAAAGAGCCGAAGGAGGCCAAAACAAAACAGAGTTTGAGCCATGAGCTTCGAATGTCTGTTAGAAAAGTCCAAAGTGACAAGTCATTTAGGACACTAAAGTGTCCGGAAAGTTGTCCAAAGTGATTTCTTTCAAAAAACATAAGGTACTAAGTTACCAGTCTTCAGACTACAAATAGTCGAAGACATTTTATAAGATTTTAATGAATCTTTAAATTGCTGAGGGGCTCCGAACCCCCAAAATTGTACTCCTAAGTTTTTCTTTGCGCCTAACCATCTTTGAATATAGTTCGAAGTTGCTTACGCCCAAAGAAGGGCTGGTACATAGGGAGACAATTTTAAATCGATATTTATTATTCGAACAAATATGATTACATCATGAAAAATCGGTATCTATACCAAGAAGGAATCGAAGACCCCTTCGATCTCTAAAGCTAAGGTTGGAACGACTAGTTCCAGAGCCGTGAGTTCTAACAACTTTGCGTTTAACTCTTTTGCCTCCCTTCGAAGCTCTAAAGTCTTTTTGTTCTTGTTGAAGCTCGGCCCATGTTCGAAGTCGTTCGGGGCTCCTTTCCCAGCTTCCAAGTTCTTCAGGCTTTTTACCTTGAGCTTCATCTTCATCTTCGTACCATACAATGTCTTCGGAAGATGAAGTTTCCAAGTTAACTTTTTCTTCCTCTTTAATACAAGACAGTATGTCCTTGCTTACTTCGGGCGTAATCGCTCCGGAGCTATTCCGAGGAACTAAAAATCGAGGGCGTTTCTGAAGTTTTAAGATATTGAAGGTAGCCCATAGTAAGCGGAGTTCGTCGTTAACGTCTAACACTTTGACAACTTCCGTATGAGACAAAGCCTAAAAACATAATAAGCAAATTTTCATTCATAAATGTACAAAAGCGTAATGCTTTACATAGTCGAAGATCCTAAGTTAATTCTAAACCTGCGGGTTTGGCGGAGGCTGGCTGCTCGAAGCTTGAGACCGAGCTTGCTTCTGGCGTTACCCTTCATCGATCCAAGCCTTGATCGCAGAGCGACCTTCGGCTCTCCATGAAGTTTGAAAGGCTTGCCAAGCAGCGGCCACACCTTCAGAAGGCGTAAGAAGCTGATTGTCGTCGAAGGTAATGGGAGCCGCCCCTGCGTACGGAGTTATCGAGTTGCCCAGATCTTCGTAGTAATGAAGTATGCCGATAGCAGCCACTTGTCTAGAGATTTCTCCGTACCAAATGCATGCTGTCTTCATTTGCTTCGCTGCTCCTTGGATCCTTTTTAGCCATCACAGCAGGGGGATGTTGTCATCTGAGGGAAGCATCCCAGTAGTACCAAAGTACTCTAGAATGCCTAGCAGCTGGTTCATGACCTCCGTAGCTACCTTCTCCGACTTCAGCTTATCTTCAGTTAAGGCATCCTTCGCCGAAGTCAATTCTCTTACTACTCCAGAAAGCCTAGCTGCCTCCGTAGCTAAAGAATTCTTCTGATTAAGTAGCTGGCTAGCTTCTTTGGCAGCTTTAGCTTTTTCTTCTTGAAGCTTGATAAGTTCAGCTCCCGCCGCAGCATGCTCCACCCGCATATTTTCAATTTCCGCTCGAAGCACAATTTGTTCTGCTTCGAGCTCTTTGTTCGCAGCTTCCAAGCTTTGTCTGGCCCTGCGCTCCATCAAAACCATGTTGTCCAAGTGGGCCACCCGACCTTCAGAGATAGTAAGATTTTGTTGAAGAGTTGTATTTTCCTCTCGAAGGCAAAGGCTTCCACGTTCATTTGAGACGTTCGCAGCTCGGGCCAAGACTGTTTGCTGCGAAGAGAAAAAACCAAAGTGAGAAATTATTTGTATATAAGTTTGACTCTGTTTTGCAGATACTTCGTACCTGGTATGCTACACGTTCCATGGAAGCGTTAAGCTCCAAACTCTCCGCCTCGCTTAAGATGGCCACCAAGTCCGTCTCCCCCACTTCGCGGCTAGCTCGATCCAAAGGCTCGAGCAAAGTCCGAAGTCCAATTCTTCGCTCCAAGAAAGGATCTAGAAGAGGGAGCATGCTCAAGGCTTGCCGGTCATCTTCGTTTGATGAAGGCCCGGAGTGCTGAGCCGTATTTTTTGGAGCTCCGGCAGATTGGCCCCCCTCCGTAGATTGGCTTTCGTCTGTTGATTCAGACGGAGTTGATCCTGAGCTAGGAGCAGGGAGGTGGTCCATCTTTCCTTTGCCTTTTCTAGGTCCCATTTGAGTGGCTCCTGGAATTGGCTCCGAAGCTGTCGAAGGTCCAGGAATTATATCCTCGGGACGGACCTCTTCCACAGGAGTGGATCCTGTTAAAACAAAGGTATTATACATTGTATAATTTCGCAGGAAAAAAGGGCAAAAGAATTATGCGAAGTTTACCTTCGACATTTTGGCGACGGGTGAGCATTGGGTTGCTTGGTGGGTCGAAGGCTACTCCAAAGTCTTCGTCGGAGTCAGCAGTCAAATCTTCGACTGTTGGAGCATCTTCGAGAGCAGTCGTTGTTACTTCACCCGGAATCGAAGTTGCGGCAACTTCAACTTCGCTTTCGTCCACAGGGGCTCCGTCTTGCGGTAAATTTTCTTAAGCAGCCGGAGTCCTCACTTGCTCAAGGTTCTCTTGAGACTCTGGCACGCTCGCAGCTTCATCAATATGTGCATCTCTTTGGGCTGCATCTTCGTCGATCAGGCCGACAAGCATCCTGCCTTCATCCTCCAAGGAATCGGAGACTGAAGCTCTTGGACTTGAAGGTGCAGGGACTCTTGGCTTTCGAGCCACCTTCTTTAGCGGAGTCTTGGCAAAGCTCGAAGCTCCAACTTTGGCTTTTCTCTTTTTGGGCCCTTTCTCCGAAGGCACCCAATCCAGAAGATGGGGCGGAACAACTTCGAGTAGTCCCCATACTCGGTTGGACCGTTCCCAAGTACCAACCAATTTGATTCTCCATTCCTTCTCGGTCAGAGTTGGGATGCCCAGAATCTTCTCTGAAGCTCGTACAATCTGCTCCGAAGTTATAGGGGCTGAAGAGGCTGGAAAATGAGTTAAGTTGGTTATTCCTTTGAATAAATATACATGATATATGTTGTTTTCGAAGTGACCTGCAAAGCTCGAAGTCGAAGAAATTTTGCGAAGACCGCCCTCCGAATCTTCCTCAAAGGTGATCGGCCAGTTGGCCATCAGAGGAGGGATTTGAAGCCCAAGGAATTCTTCGGCTAAGTCCCGCATACTCAGGCGGTGACTGATTTTTTGGAGCAGGCTGAGGCGAGCTTTGAGCTGGCCCGGATCCGGATGCACAAGAGCTTCCTTTCAGAAGTTGATATCTTGCAAGGGTCCAGCTAGGCGACTGCTTGCCCCAACTTCAGCATAAAACCACTTCAAGATACATTTTGTATACCATCTAGCATTGATAGCCTTGGCCGGAAACCAAAGAGCATACTCATCCCGAAGCCTGAAATTGATGCTTCCGAAGGCTACTACCATCTTCTCACCTATAGGACCTACGAAGGTCTTCGGTTGACACGAAGCTCTGTGCAGTGCTGCGAAGATCTCAGCCCTTTCTTCGCAACCCTCGGCCCGCAACGCCCATTCGAAGATGGCAAGACATGCTACGACATTCGGAGAGAGCTGGGGGAGAGTAACGTGGAATAAGTCCAATACCTCCGCTAAGAAGTCAACTGCCGAAAGCCCCAAGCCAGCTTCGAAGAAGGCTTCGAGGACGACCACTTCTCCGGGCCTTGGCGACGGAATGATCTCTTTCCCGGGTTTGCGAATCATGACTCTCGAACTAATTTTGCCTTCTATTGCAGCCGCGAGTGATTCTCTTTTGCAGGTTGAAGGCCCCAATTGAAAGGACTGATCCGTGTACTTCGTTGATGCCGGAAAAAGGTCTTGAGGGCCGATATTTTGAGGATTTCTCCCCGCCGCCGCCATTGTCGCCATTGCTGGTGTCGGAGTCGCCATCGCCAATGTTGCAGCCGCCGCTGCTACCGCAGCCTGCTGCCTGGCCAAGGTTGAAGCTGCTCCAATTGTTGGACCGGAAACGGCGACCAGAGGGGGGGTGAATGGGAGCGTGAAAACATGGCATCTATAGATTCACCAGGTGCCTGCACAAACAGCTGATACTGTTGATTGTATGTGCTTTGGCGCCGGGCTTTGATCTGAGTAGAGCCCTCATGAAAAATAGTGAGAGTGGTCCAAATTTCCCTAGCAGTCCTAAGGTGCTGCACCCTATCAAACTCACTCCGGCTCAAACCAATGAACAGTATGTTTCTTGCCTTCGAGTTGGCATTATACTGATCTTTTTCTGTTTGAGTAGTGCGGGTATCAGGGATGGAGTATTGTGAGTCCACAATCTCCCAAATTGCATTTCCTTGGCTTAACAAGTAAGCCTCCATGCGCACCTTCCAGTATGCAAAATCAGTCCCATCGAACAGAGGAATTTTACTGCCTCTATCCATGTCGCCAATAGATCACAAAACCGGTTAAGGTCAACTGGTGATCTTAACCTGCTCTGATACCAATTGTTGGACCGGAAACGGCGACCAGAGGGGGGGTGAATGGGAGCTTTTAAAATTTCGGGCTAAAACTAGCCTTCGGTTTTAGTTCTGTCTTCTGCGGAACAGGCTTCGAACACTACCTTCGACGGTCTGGTTCGGAGGTGTTTTGACAGCTCCGAACACAGGCTTCGCAGGACCAAAAGTTTGAAGCCAAGAAGACTTCGCTCCACTTCCAACCCTCGAAAATCTACTCTGCTAAGTCAGTGCAGGCTCCGCACACAGGGTGCTTCGAGCAGGCTTCGCACTTCACCCTTCGCAAGAGTGGACACCCCACTGAGGACTTCGACCAAGTACTTGGCAGCAGCAACTGGTGCTGGGCTTCGTACACGAAGGTCTAAACACACACTGACAGACTTCGCTAGAGTCACAAACACGATAAACGCATGGGCTTCGATCAGGGCTTCGCTAGTAAGCAGCGAGGTCTTGCCTCCTGTTACACAGAGTGACAACACACTGAAAAACACACTTCGCACAAAACACCCTTCGCCTAGACAGGCTTCGGTGCACTACAACTAGCGAGGTATGTAACACGAGCTCAAGCGAAAAGCACAAGAAGCAGGGCTTCGCCACTTGAACAAGGAACACAATAAAATTGAACTCTGGATGAATACAACGAAGTGTGTGGCTGGTACAGGATCTCAACAGTAAATGCTCAAAGTGTTAAATGTTACTGTTGGAGGAAAATATCTCATCTTCGGGGTTATTGCCGAAGCAGCATAAAGGCAGACAGCAGGTTCGAAGGTTCCTAGAAGATCATCTTCGAAGATACCTGGAACCGAGTTCGAAGTACGAAGTTAGGCATTGGTTCGGAGTACATCTTCGAACTAAGGCCCTCCAAGATCTTTTCTGCCAGCTAAGATGGAAGACTTATCTTTTTTCTCATTAGATTAGTCTTTTACCATTTAGGCCCTATTAAGGGAACCGAATAGTTTCTACTATGTCGGTTGTAATAGAGGGGTAAATAGGTCTTTTCCTTAATGATTGGGGCCTATAAATACCCCCCATTTCACCCTGTAATAGGGACCGAATACAAGTTATTCAATATACACATCCGAACTATTCTAAGTTATTATCCTTTCGGAGGCTTAGAACAGTTCTCTTCGCAAACATTTCATTTGTTAGTTTCTTTATCTACAGAAACCTGTTAGTGTAATCTTTTACGCCAACATTTGGCTCTGTCCGTGGGGAACTTAGTCCGAAAAACTTCGTTCTCTACCAACTTCTTACATCATGCCTCCTAAGCGGAGCGCACCCCGCAATCCCACTCGGAGGTCCTCTCGGATCTCCGGAGAAATACCCTTCGACACAGTTGAAGTCGGAGGTCCTTCGACATTCCCTCCACAAACTCCGGAAGGGGCTTCCATCCCTCGAACATACGAAGCTTCTCCGCCAACCCCTTCTATACTCCGACCACCCGGAGTCCCTTCTCCACCCTCCATCCCGATTCGAACTGATCCGACCAGTTCTCAAGACCCGGAAGATCCTTCCAGAAGAGGTGAAAATAATCTTGGAGATATGGCCACTCAAATGGCCAACCTTCAAGCTGAAGTGACAAGGTGGCGACAGGAAGCTGCGAGCAGGCTTCACTCTCAAGCCACCCCAACCATCCCCGAAGTGCCCGAAGACGATGATCTTGATTATCCCGAAGCCCCGGAGAATGCCTCCTTCGACAATGAGTCTCCGCTGCATCCTGAGCTGCAGAAGGTTCGCTTTGATCCAAAGTTTAAAACTTTGAAGCTCTGTAAGTATGCCGGAGATGAAGATCCCGGAGAGTTCGTTCGGTCTTATGCCCTAGCAATTGAGGCTAGCGGTGGAGTTAGAGACACTATGGCGAAGTGCTTCCCTTTAGCTCTTCAAGGAGTGGCATTGAGATGGTTCTGGTCTTTGAAGCCAGGATCAATCAATTCATGGTCGCAGTTGAAGAGGAAGTTTATAAGCAACTTTCAGGGCACCTTCGTGCCTCCTATGTCAACAGGAAGCCTTTTCCAGGTGAAACAGCTCCCCGGAGAAACATTGAGGTAGTACTTTAAGCGCTTCGCTCATACGAAGTCGCAAATTCGGGGGCTGTCCACATCTTCAGTGGTTGATGCAGCTCGGGAGGGCGTCAGTCATCAAGGCCTTCTGGATAAACTGCATCGGAAGAGCATCTCCTCAGTCTCTCAGTTAATGTCATACTTCGAGGAGTATGCGAGGTCAGAAGAGGGTTAGCTTCGGAGGACTGCTGCTACTTCGTCTATATTGCAAGAAGTCAAAGTAGAAGTGAAGACTCCGGCGCAGCCGCAGGAACCAGTCTTCGAAGTGCAACATGATCGGAGAAGAAGGCAAAAGCACCCTCGTTCTGAAGTCATGAATATTGCACCCCCACAGAAGTTTACACCAAGAGCTCCACAGTCTACGGGGAACAAAGCCAGCGGCTGGAGGCCGCCGGGGAAAACGGCTGGCAAGGGCCAGACCCTTTTCTGCTGTATTCACGGAGAAAATCGAAGCCATGCAACTGACACTTGCAAGGCTATACTTACTCTAAGGGGAGAGTACTTAGAGAGACCTTCGGGTCGAGGCAGTACCGACCGAGTTCCAGCTGCAACGCGCCCAGAGCCAGTTCAGGCCGTGGCGCGAATAGAAAATTTTGACGCTGCAAGGCACCCTCCGGTGGCCAATGTTATGCCACCTCCGAAGCAAGAGGAAGGGCAAGATAGAGGAAAAAGAGTAGTTCTCCCTATCTCCGGAGGAGGTACCCTCGGAAGCATGTCCAAGAGACAGCGAAGAGAGTACGTTCGGGAAGTAGGTCATATTGGGACTTCGTCATCTGCAGCTGCAATGCCGGAGTGGTCTCACGTTCCGATATCTTTCTCTGCGGAGGATGCAGCTGGTATTAAGTTCCCGCACGCAGATCCATTGGTTATCACCGCTGATATTGCGGGCACTGAAGTCCGAAGGGTGTTAATTGACGGAGGTAGCTCGGCAGATATCATTTTTGTTCAAGCCTTCGATCAGTTATGCATTTCCAGGAAGCATCTCCTTCCAGCGGCTCGTCCTCTGCAAGGCTTCGCAGGACCACCGCTTGATGCACTTGGCCAGATAGGCCTCGAAGTTACCTTCGGAGAAGGTTTATTAGCCCGGACTGAAGAAGTTATCTTTGATGTGGTAGATGCCCCGTATGCTTATAACGTCATTTCGTACGGGGCTCATGCTAAACAGTTC